>VXBI01010257.1:85297-144111 GCA_013397375.1 Toxostoma redivivum
TTTTTTTTTTTTTTCCTGGTTAGGCAGGAGAATGAAAAAGCAATTATTCATGCAGCTCTCATTAACCATGCATTTACAAGTTGTTTGGAGGTGATTAGTCAGTCGGAGGCGCTGGCCCAGACAGCAGCAGCGTGTTTATGAGAGCAGCAGGGGAAGGTGCTGGGGGTGCAGCGAGAATCAGCCAAAGCCTCTCGCTATTGATTAGCGATCGAGGCAGCCCGCACTCATTAACAGCGCTCTCCCCGCCGTGCTAATGAGCACTTTTAAGACCAGACCTGTAATCTAAAGCTGAGTTTTGAGCGGCAGGCTCAGGACCAGCTCGGTGCTCCTGATGGGTTTTTGGCTGGAGCATCCCCGTGAGATTGGGGAATTTGGCCCGAGGTTTGCTCGGGAATGTTTTCCATCCCGGGCTGGATCCCATTGCCTTCCCAGGGCTGGAGCTGTTTCTCATCGAGGTGACTTTGGGAACATTCCCTCGGCGCTGGTCCTGACCTGGGAGTGAGTTGGGAAAGGCTCAGATTCAGGTGCTGCTCGTAAAAATTTGTAAATTCGTAAAAATGGATTTAATCCGGCAAATAATTCAGCCTAGCAATTGTGTTCTTCTCCCTCCGACTCTCCTGCCCTCCTTCCTTCCCTTTCCTAATAAAATAGCTAAATGACAAGGACTGAATTCTGCAGCAGGGAGAATTCAGCCTAGGCCTCCTCCCAGGATAATCTATTACCTTCACAAATTACTGCAGACAGTTCTTTATTGTTTAAAACCTTTTATCCAAATAAATGCATAAACCTTTCGGAAGGGGAAGAGGAGGGGGGGAAATGAAGGGAGCAGGCATTTGAAATGAAACTCTCCTTCCCTCATTGACTATTGCATGCTAAAAAAAAAAAAAGAGAAAATAAGACTGAAAAAAAGAAAAATGACTGAAAGAAGAGGAAAGGAATGAGCCCAGGGGAACAGAAATTGGTGATCTGCAATGGATTTCATTAAAGTCTTCCCCCTTTAAATATTACAAGTGTTTGTTCTCTGCAGCCTGATAAATATCTGGCTGTGTTGAGATTGAAAATTGATAAGCCATGCAACATCAATCTCTTTCAGACCCGCAGCCTCCCTGCAAACTCATCACTTTGGGACGGCCCCACTTTAATTAGCTGGTGGGGTAATGCCATGTTGGGCAGCCTGCAAGTATTTCCAGGGTTCTGCTCCATTAGGCCCCTTGGGGAAGATATTTCCCACACATCCAAACACAAATGGAGAGGCCAAATGAAGGAGCTGCCTCCTCTCCCTGCCTGCCTGGCACACTCCATTATCCCCTTCCAGCATCCCCTCTCTGCTGGCAGGCAGGAGCAGGCTGGGGGGCAGCAGGGATGCTCAGGGAGGGGTTTGGGAAGGGCAGGGGCCAGGAAATGAATCTCAGTGTGGAGGCAGGCACTGGTTTGGGGTGACACAGCCAGCATTGTGCTGTGGTTTTTTATCACCCACAAACCTCCAGGCTCTGAGGGCACAGTGAGGAGCTGCCATCCCACCTGGCTGTGCCCTGTCTGCCCTGCTCAGACCAGCATTTATGCATGGAGCAAGACCCAAACATGAGCTTCAAGGTTTTCCTGTCCCCCCAGTGAGCCTCAGAGCCCCACTGAGGGTGAGGACAATGGGGTTAATGCTCACCCCACTGGGTGAGTGTTTGTGAGTGCAGGAGATAGCTCAGCACAGACCCAACTGCTCCTTTTTGGGGAGCCATCCAGCAGGAACTGAACTTCCTGTGCCTCCTGCGATTGTCCTGGAGAGAATCACTGAAATCCTGGAGACAATCCTGAGACAATCATTGAAAAGTAACCTGGGGGCTGTTGGCAACCACAGCTGAGTCCTTAACCAGACTGCTGCAGCCTCTGGCATCTCCTCTGAGCACCCTGAGAACCAACTCTGCCCAGTTTGGCCATCCCAGCTTTTACTGGGGCAACTCAGGGCACCCAATTTCTCCTCTGCTTCTTCCTCCTCCTCCTCTTTTCACAGACCCGTGCCCTGTCCCACCGCACTGGGTGGGGATGGGGCCATCCCGGATTCACCCGGCGTTAGGGCAGCTCTGGCGAGGCAGGGATTCATCGGAGCCGAGCACAATGAAGATATTGCCCGGGAGAGCAACTCCTCTTGTCGGCCCTGGCGACTCTTTATCAGGAAAGCCTCGTTCACTCTAACAAAGCTCAACTAATGTGCTGTTTATTACCCTGGCTGCGGCATTCGGACTGTCAGGAGATGAAGAAATATCCCCGGAATTAACAGCAACATAACAGAGGAAGAAGAGCCAGGGGAGAGGTTAAGGCAAGTGCTGTTATCTAAGAAATAGGCTCGTAAAGGCTCTGCACTGAGAAGGGTTTGTGCTCTGTGCCGGAGAGGGGAGCGGGGCAGCAGAGCTGGGCACAGGGACAGGCTGGCACAGAGCGCCAGGGCACAGCCAGACCTCTCCTCAGCCTGCAGGGATGTCAGGAAAATTAATCCTCAAACGCCTGAGGTTTATGCATAAGAAGGGGGCAGAGGAGTCTGTGACTTTATCGGAATAAAGGCAGAGGCCATGGGGCTTTCCTCTGGGGACTCTCAAATATTTGGAGGACACAGCCTCCTTTCTATCCTCATTTCCCAGCTGCATTTCCCTCTCTCTTTCCCCATTACTTGAGAGGTACAGACTTCCCAAATCACCTTATACAGACTCCTTTCTAATGTGTGCCCCCCTTTTTCTTTTCCTTGTGTCTCTGTTCTTTTTCCCTAAGTCCAGGGATTTAGCAAGGTTTTGAGTGAGTAATAATCTGTGTCAATCAGTGGAATTCCTTTGGAATTTCTGGTTCTCCCCATGGCTTGTTTCACCTCTCAGCACCTTTATCTAGCAGTTTGCTTTGTGAGGACACCTCCTTCTCCTTCCTTTCATGAACGCTGCTGCTCGGCCATGGGAAGATGTCCAGCCCCAGGAAAAGCATTCCCAGAGGAGTTAACATCCAGTTCTGGAAGGTTCAGCTGTCTCTGTGTGTGTACAGTGCTCCAGGTGAATGCTTCCAGTGGGGCTGGGCACAGGGAGAGCAGGGAATTGGGGAGAACAGGGATTGGAGACTGGGAGGAGGAAGAGGAGGGAGGCTCAAGGCTGGATGTGTGAGTGAGGCGGTGTCACCCAGCCCAGAGGGCACCGAAACGCAGGGGACACGCTGAGGGATGGCAGGAAGAGCCCAAATGAAGACGGATTTTGAAGGATGGTCCTTTGGGTCACCACCAGTGGGGTGCTGCCAACATCTCCTAACACAGCACATCCCTGGATCCACGAGGGTGGATTCATCCTGGATGAAACACCCTGGGAATGGCACCCCGCGGGGAGGGTGGGCTGTCCCCTCACAACAACGCAATTAGCCACTTAATTCCTAATGTTAATTAACCCGCGCTTGCTCCGGCACCTTTGTCGAGGTATCGCCCTGCTCTCCGGGGTGCTCTCGGGAAAGCAATTATATGCTACTTACTTGGCAATTAATTACAGCTTTAAGGAGGCCGGGGGAGGGCACCTCTTCCTGTTTGATCTTGTAAATGCTTCATTAAAGGCCCAACAAGGAATAGGATATTTTTGTCGTTTCGCTCACCTGGGCAACTCCGTGTTCTCCTTCCCTTCGAGGAGGCAGCAATGGTGGGAATTCTGCTTTGTTTTAGGAAAGAGGAAAGGCCGGACGTGATGGAGTTAATTTGGCACAGACAGCACTCAGCACCTCTGCTGCTGCTGTTCCCAAATGAGCGCTCAGGGTCCCCTGCACGAACAGGGCAGGACAGGTGACACTTCCCTAATGAAACAGCTTTTCGGGAGGAAGGCTGCGAATGGAACCCGGCTTTGCACGGTGTCTGCAAACCTGGGAAATGCACATTTGTGATCCAGAGCCCGGCGAGAATTTGCAGGGAGATGTTTGAGGTCAAACGCTGATCACATTCAGTCCCCCTGAACAAAGCTCTTAAGCCAAGAAATGGAAACTTTGGTGTTTACCACTGATAGGAATTTAATGAAAGATGCCGAGGTTTTGATTTTTCTTTCTAATTAAGCCACGGGGGAAAATCATCCTGTTGGGATTTTCTCAGGGCAAGTGCCGATTCCAAAGCCTGTTCTGCTGAAGCCACGCAGCTCAATTAGACAAAAACTCCTTTGTCTTGTGCGTTCTCACCCAGTTTCACAGTGAATTGAGCAACAGCCGCCGAAGAATGTGTTAAATGAATAATTGTGTTAAATGAATAATTGGGTGCAGCAAGGAGCAGAATCCAAGCTCTTCCACAGGGGATAACCCCCGAGCAAGGCCCCAAGGTGAAACACAGGAAGCTGTTGCCTACAAACAACAGGAAGAAATCTTGCAACAGTGTTAAAACGGGAAGATAAAAGCAACTCTTTAATGAAAGCTTTCAGATGCACAAATATGGCTCTGTGCACGTGGGAAAGGATTTCTATAGATTTTATAAAGTTAATTAACGAGTATATCTAGCAGGTACATCCAGTAGGAAACCAGTTGCCCCAGTAACCCACCCTTGGGTCAGACCCCTGGGGTTGGCCCAGGGGCTTCTTTGCCCTATTTTCTTAAATCCTGGTGGAAAACAAGATGTTCTTGTCAGAAATTCACTTCTTAAGGATAAGGCTGAACAGAATTCTGAGATTGTGTTGGAAAGGGTTGGCTTATTATGAGAAAGGGCAGGAAAAGCACTAGAAAGGACACAACTACATATTTAAAACCTGCAAGGCTACAAATGTATGAAAAATGCATGAAGAGCTGAAAGGGTGTGGAGGTGGAGAGGAACTGAATCAGTTTGAAGGTGTCAGATAGAGTCTGGAGCATCTCCGTGGGGTGGTGGCCTTTGCCTAAACCGCTGTGCTGGCAGCGTGTCCTGGTGCCACCCCAAACTCTGGGACAGTGTGGCCCCTGTCCCCTCCTGGCTGTCCCTTGGGCTTTGGGACAGGGAGGATCGCTGGCTCTCAGCAGCTCTGCCTTTCCAGAGCATCCTCTGGCAGGCCGGGAATGCGCAGCTCCATGGGCTGGGATTGTTCTGGATGCCCAGGGCAGCTGGAGACGGAGCGAGGCGAGGACAGATGAGCCGGGGAAGAAAAGACTCTATTTACTGCATCTCTCCGCTTATCTGCCGGATGCTGCAGAGCTCAGCCTTTGTTATGCTAATCCCACCCCGTCAGGGCTCTCCCGGCCGGCCCAGGCGCCTTCTCGCTCCGCTGCGAGCACCGAGTCAGCAGAACAGCGGGGCCGGGGCTTTGTCTGGGGCTTTCTTCTTGTCCCTTTGAACTGCGAGGAGAACGAAAGGAGCTCGGGAGCTGCAGGGATGCTCGGGCCGGGGTTGGAAGGGACCACCCTGACCCCACCCATTGTAGGAGTGTGCTGGGTTTGCACACTAATTAGCGGTTTGTCATTAGTCTTGTGTGTTTTTGTTTGGAGCTAGGATTATTAGAAAGGACTTCGATGTTTATTATATCTTATCAGAAATTACAGAAAGTACAACAATACTTCTAGCTGCTTGCTAGAAGTTGGAAAAACGGCTCTAAGCTGGGCCTGTTTCAAGGCTTTTTAAAGCTAAACAGGCCAATAAAAGTTTTATATTATTTATACTTTTGACCCAATAATAGATTCCCACGACCCTTAGAGTGACTTTCAACTGACTAATTCAAATGTAACTACCTAAGTTCTGTGAAGAAGACGATGAGCAAGAAGAAAAGACACTACCTAAAATTCTCCATTTTGTCCCCTAACTACAACTATACTGTAAAAACCTCAAATTTAAAACCCATCACCTAGTGAAAACACACATATCTAACTTACTACACATTTGTGATTTCTAACTTAGTATTCATATTTACAAGTTTTCTCCAAGGTTTTAGGTCCAGAGCAGTGTTCTCAAGGGGGTCTGTTTCAGGAAGCACAGAAAGCTCAAAAACTTCAGATTCCTGAGATCCAACAATCCATCCCCCCGGGGTGCGGGCTCTGCCCGGGCTGGAGCTCCACAGGGCTGTCCCAGAGGAATCAAATCCATCAATTCGCACAAAAACCCTCCCCAAAATCACAACAAGCGCCTGGCTGCGAGTGTCCGTGCAGCCCTGCCCTGACGCGCGGCTGCTCCCAGCCCTCATTAGCAATTAGCAGCCTCGTTAATTGGCACGGCGTCTCGGCTCCATCCCTGCCGACCGCGGGATGCAGATCCAGGTTGGGCACACGTGTCCCTCAGGAGCGTCACCTCCACCTCCTTCCGTGAACTGTGCAGAGCTGGAAGTGCAGGTGGCTGACTGGCAGGGGACTGCATGCTCCTTGAAAAATCAGGGAATTCTCCCTTCTTCCCTCCTGTTCCATCCTCCTCACTCTGGCCACATTCTTGGGCTCACCCTGCTCACGACACCAGGCTGTGCTGGATAATGCAGCAGGAGGAGCCCAGCGGTGCTCGCGGTGCCACCGCCACCTCCTTGGCACGCTGCCCCTTCCCAGGGCTCCTTCCCTGTCACGGCTGTCTGTGCCGGGGAATCCTGCTCGCTTTGATGGCAGGATAAATGGGAGCCGTCACTCAGCCCGGCTATCAATCTGCCAAGCTGCATCAAAGCTGCCATAAAAGATGTTTAAAAAGAAAATTGACGTTTTGGTTTATAGCGCTGGGATTTAACGAAGGGGGAAGGAAGGAAGGAGGGCTGGAGGATTCGTGCTGCCTCCCAGGGCTGCTCTGATGGGCTCTGTGAGCTCTGTCCTGTCCTGTCCCCAGATCCAAGCCATGTCCTCCCAGTTTGAGCTCAAAGCCACCAGGACTCTGGGGTGAAGGTCAGGCTTTGGCCATGAGCACGGGCTCAGCTGAGCTCAAGGCTTTGCAGCAGCCAGAGGCAGAGCTGAGCCCCCTCTCTGCTGATGGACAGCAGCTCTGGGCCTGTCCCCACCCAGAATCAGTGTCTGGGACAGCCCACAGCAGCTCCTCGGTGAGCAGTGGTGTCACTGGGGGATTTTCCCACTGCTCCACCACTTTGGGCAATCCAGTGTTTTGCTCCCAGGTGGATTCTGCAGTGTCTGACACAGGTTGGGCACACCTGTCACTCAGGAGCGTCACTGCCACCTCCACCTCTTTCCATGAATTGTGCAGAGCTGGAAATGCAGGTGGCTGACTGGCAGGGGACTGCATGCTCCTTGAAAAATCAGGGAATTCTCCCTTCTTCCCCTCCTGCTCCATCCTCCTCGCCCTGGCCACGTTCTTGGGCTCACCCTGCTCATGGCACCATTTTTATCGAGGGGAACCCCCTAAGTGGTGTGTCCCCATGGATAATAATCCATCATAAAATCTGGGATTTATGTAGTGCCTTTCCCTGTGACACTGCCATGTATTTTATAGCCACTGGTGGATGGAGCCAGGCAGTGTCCCAGAAAATATAGAGAGGAAACAGGAAGAGAGGAAGGCAGTGGGACACCCAGGAGCACCCACATCCTCCTCTGAGCTGCCACCAGCTCCACCCTTTTATGGGCCAAACGTGCAGCTGTTTATCTCAGCTTTTATTTTATTTATTTAATCTCTGCCTTGTGGTATTCGTTGCCCCCCCAGCAATCCCACCGCAGATATTTCCTCCAGGAGATCCTTCCTCAGCTCAAGCTTTTAGTCCTGCTCTCCCTCCCTTCATTTCGCCCTCCTTTATCCATTAATTAATTCTACAAAGCACCCTGAGATCCATTTATTATGAGTGACACGGCAGCAAATAATCTCTGCAGTTTTATTGCTGTGGCTGCAGCGGGTCCCTGCTGACTGATGGCTTCTTACCTGAGCAGGAGAGTGACCAGCAGCCAGCGTCCCTTCAGCCTCTCTCACAGGGATGTTGGGCACACCCGAGTGTCACTGAGCTCTAATGGGAACCTGGGAGCCATCCAGGAGAGCTGGGATGCCCAATTTGCCTCTTCTCAGGCTCTGCTGGCTCCCGGGAATGGGATTGCTGCAGAGGATGTTGGACATCAGGGCATTGCTGGAGTAACGGGGTTTGGGTCTCACACCCCTGGCAAGGCACGTTTTGGGGAGGAAAAGCTGAAACCCTGCGGGGCTGAATGGGGAGGATTTCTGCTCTCAGGAGATGTTTGCAGGAATCAAATCCAACGTGGGATGAGCAGGAGCAGAACAAGGGCGGGTGAGACAGCTCTGTCTGGGATTAAAATAGCAGAGCTGAGAAAGGTGCAAACGCTCCCGTGGCTCCAGTTCCTTCCCCGTTACCTCCCCTCAGCCCCCACGAATTCTCACTGTTGAGCAGCTCCGAGACTGGCAGCAAAATGACAGCAAACAAAGGCTTTGCCAAAAACTGCCAGGGGTTCAGGCAGGACTCAGAGCTGCAAAGTCCTGCCAGGCTGAACCCGTCCTCGGTGAGCTCGGGGATGGAAATGTTGGTGCCTGAAACACTTCAACGATGAAAATTAGCTTTCGGGCGGCTCCAGGGTTAAACAAAAAGGATTTATCAGCTTTACATTTTGATTTTTGCCATCTAAAACGGAAACCGAGTGACTGTGTCCTCCACAAATCCAATCCAGGGTTTCCTGCCCCTCAGCTCCTAAATGAATATTGCTCCACACACACAAGATGTGTTAACAAAGCTCAGACACAATTTTTCCAAGCCCTCCCGGGGATGAAGACACCACATCATGACAGATCAAGACGAGAAGCAAGAGAAGCCCCAAGACTCAAATAAAAAGTCCATCAGCACGGAAAAAGACGAAGCCAAATGCTCCTGATCTCGGTGGTAAATCTAATTGGACCTGTTGCTGCTGAGTTTCCCTTTATTTCCTGCAGCACTTTTTCAGGCAGAAGGACAGATGTCAAGACTGGCCTCTTAAATATCACTCTGAAAGCAAGTGTGGATATCGGGGAGCAAAAACTGTTTATGCTCCCGTGATTAAATGGCATAAAACAATTCTCTTTACAGCAACTATTAGCTGGCTAATGGCATCCCATCATTCCTCATATCACTTAAGTGACAGATGGAGCTGACGGCGTAATTAAGCCACTAAGAGTCTCATAAATTACAAAACTACCGGTGAGCAGCAGCCCCGGCGAAGGAAAACCTTTGGAATGTGAGGAGTGTGAGGGAAGTGTCTTCATTAAGGGACTGAAAGGGAAGAATTTGGGGCTTTGGGAGGAGCCTGGGGGTGGGTGACACCGCAGATGTGCTGCTCCATCCCAGCCGGGCGGGAGGGGACAGACCCTGCCTCTCCAAGGGATGCCTCAGATCCCGTTCCTCGGTGCTGCAGCAAGGGAAGGGATGGAATGGTCCCTGCAAATGCATCCTGCGTGGCAGAATTGAGGCTTTTCTCCATCATCTCCCTGCCAAAAGGAGGTGACTCCTGTGTGTCCCCTCACTGGAGTTTATTAAATTGCTCAGTGCTAAGGGTGGGGGAATCCAGAGATGGAAGCTGGAGCAGATTTTCCTGCTTTTTTTGGGGCTCCTTCACTGTATGAACAGGTTTGGGAGGAGTAGAACCCTTTTTTGACAGAGCTGACATTTCTAGCTCTTACAGACCTCAGCCTTCTCCTCAATCTTCCCTTTTCATTCTCTATACAACAGGTAAGATGAAATACCGAAGAAAATTATCTTGGATAATTCTGCCAGAAGTTTCTGCTGTTTCTGAGAGATGAAAATTTAGAATAATTTCCTCTGCGAGGAAATTTAGAATAACAACTTCTCATCTCACCCCCCACTTCTGGAAAAACCAAGTTGTGCATTCCTGAAATGTACTGAGGGGTAAATCCCTGTTTTGGAAATGGGGTGTGGATCTTTTGGCTTTCCTCCTTTCTCCTCTGCTCATGGCCACAGTGAAGGGACATTGCTGGATTTCCTTCGACTCCCCAAAGCCCAGGCTAAAGAGCAAAGCCCTGGGAAAGGGGGATGCTCAGGCAAGAGCACTGGATTGAACAAACCCACTTAGGTCATCTCTGGATGCTGCATTCCCAGGATATGTGAACACCTCCTGTGGTTTCATAGAGAATGGATATTTTCCCAGTTCCTCAGGCAGCTCTGTCCATCACAGTGGTAGTTTCTGGGAGAAGAAAGCTTTGGAAATGATAAGTTATAAACAGGCTTTTATTTTACAGTTCAACACCATGACCTGCAATGATACAGCAGATCATTTTAGCAGGATATTACCCCTTTGAATTTGAAATTAATTTAATTTACAAGTCTAAGGATGGAGGAAGAGAACTATACATAGAGATATTATTTCATCAGGGGGAAAAAAAAAGTTCCAGAGAAATGGGGAGCTCAGACAAATAGAGGCACATTAAGGCCGACAGTGAATGATGTGAATTTACCAGGGAATTATAGAGAGAGGGTAAGGAAGTGGCACAATTTACATTCCCTGCCTGTGTTTATTGCTTACAGCTGAGCATTATAAATAATAAACTCAGTTCTTACTGCTGTGCTTTTCCCCTTCCTCCCCCTCTTCAGATCTTGTGGATTCTGTGACATGCAGGGAGAAGCTTGGAGAAGGAGCCAAAGGAAATGATTTGCTGGATGGCAGGAGAAAGGGGGAGACAGGGGAAGGAGAGAGTCACAGAGCAGGCAGGAGAGGAAGAAAACTCATCTTTTTCCAAAGTGGAAGCTGCCACGAGGGCTGTGCTGAACTTGGTTTTCAGAAGATGTGTGAGAAAAGAGGATCCTTTCAAAGCTTCCAGGCCCAGGCCTGCAGAATATTCAGGTTTTTAGTGGCTTCAGGGGATCTGTGCTGGCTCACAGGGACATTCCAGCCTAGACATCTGCCCTGGGTGCTTTCTTCTCCTGGTGCCCACAGCCCAGCACTGCAGTGCTGAGCCCTCCAAGTCATTTTCCCTCTTCCCTGTGGCAAGGAGGAAGAAGGAAATTTTATACCGATTTATTTCCAGTTATTTCTTGCTTCTCCAACAGTGATTTGGGAAGTTGAATCACCAGCAGCTCATTCTGCTCCCTCCCAGAGCAGCTTTTGTGCTGCCAGGACATCGGGCATTGCGCTCCTTCCCCATCACAGCCTTCACAGAGGCACCTCTGAAAATCATTTTCCTCGGCCACTTTTCCTCTTGAATGTTTAAAGCACTATTTCTTTGTGAGTGCCTGGCTGTCCTCCCTCACAGCTCTGCTTTTTTTTTGTGATCTGCCTCGACCCTGCATGGTGCAGGCTAAAATTCAATGGAATTAGCTGACAGATCTTTTAGTCCCAGCAAGTTCTGGGTCAGGCCCCCAGAGAAGGCAGGAGCTGAGAGCAGCTCAGTCCTGCCAGCACTGAATTCCTTCACCCCAGAATGGGTTTAGAAAAGGAAATAAATAAGGCAAAATAACAAAGCACTGCTTTAGTACTTAATAATCAGCACCACAGAGAGAAACTGCTCTGAAAGCAGCAAACAATTCCTGCAGGTGCTGCTGCACCAGTGATTCCTGCACTTCCCAAATGCAGCCCAGCAAATGTGTGTCCTCGTGGCACAGACCTGGTGATTGCTGGAGCTGCCAGGAAGTTCCAGGAGTGGTTTTACACGAGGACAAGCTCCTCTCAGGGATGGCACCCTGCCTGGGGCTCTCCCAGCTCTGGCTGCAGCAGCTTTGCAGGACTATAAATCCTGCAGGGTTGGAGTGGCTGGGCCTGGCACAGAGCCTGCACATGTGTGTGATGATGTATTCAGCCAGTGTACACCCAATTATGTCCTCTGCACGCTGCTGATCCTCCTGAGGTGCTGGAGATCATTTAATTAATTACACTGAACCATTTCATCTGCATTCATTTCAACAGCCCTGCCTATGAAAACACCGTCCTCTTTTTCACTGAGGCAGGAACAAAGGTGCCCAGGTGAGAAGCCTTTTTTAAAAAGCTTCCTTTAATTTATCTCTCTTTTTTTCTTTGGCTCCAGCAGTGTTGAGTGGATGCAACGTGGTTCATTTCAGGGACAGAACAGGAGGAGCTGTCAAGGACAGAGTTGTGCAAACACCAGGCATGAGAACAAACTGGAAGAGCTCAGGAGGGTGTCCTGCCTCCAAAAAGGAGATTTGGAGATGGTGCTAAGGCAGGGCAGAGTTGTGCTGTCAGTGGAGGAAGTGAAAATAAAAACCCTTTGGGTATTAAATCTTGGGGTCAAGGACCTTTGACTCAGATCTTTGTCCCCACCTGAGCTGGGTGACACTGGCACGAAGGCTGGGCTCAAAAAACCCCTCAGATTTATCTGCATTGGCAATATTCAGTTTAAAAAGCCAAAGCAGGAAGCAATATTCCCCTCCATCCCTGGTCTGAACCACTTCAGTGTGACATTTTTTCATAGGAGCCACTCCAATTTCTCAGCTCACAGGGCTCATTCTCATCTCACACTGACTCCCATTACACCTGACCATACTCAAAAGGGTAAAACCCTCCCACTCCTCATTTGATGTGGAACAAAACACTTCCTTCAGTCCCAAATGAAATCATTGCTGATTTCTCCATCCACTAAAAATTCAAAACTACAAAAGAAAATCGCCCACTCTGGCTTGGGCTGAAATGAATTCATTTCCCAGCTTGTTTGTGAACGGCAGGTGTTAGAGTCAGATTGCAAAGCAGGTAGGAAATGAGCTCATCAAACTTTAGTTAGCAAAAATTCCACTCTGGGCTGAATGAATTCAGCCTCTCCTCCTTCTGTAGCCAGCCAGGAGCAGGGGGAGCCCTGAGAGGAGCAGCTCTGTGCAGGGAGCCTTGGCTGCTGCCTGCAACACTTGAAATTGAGATTTCTTGTTGCTCCAGAAATCCCCAGCGGCAGGAGATACTCCCAGGCCAAGATTTTTGGAGGAGGGGACAGAGTCCAACACATAAGAATGGCAAATCCTTTCAGTGTGGCACAAATGCCCGGATTTCTGCCCAATTCCTCATTAATGAGGGACACAAGTGGCATTTTCCAATGTCTCATGTCCTAACCAGCTCCTTGACTTTAGCACTTCCAGCCAAAGGAGGGGAAGAAACACAAGGCTCAGCTCACAGAGCACCTCACTGACCTCAGCAAATCAACAGAGCCTCAGCTCTGTCTAATGAGGCAAATACTTAATTAGGGCTGGCTCAGGAGAGACTGATAAAGGCCAGGTGTGTGCAGTGTCACCACCAGGGGAAGGCTTTGGTCACAAGATGGGAGAGGCTGTGACAGGGGATGAGGAGGGACGGGGGGAGCCACAAAGCTGAACTGGGGCTGTTTCTGCCTCAGCAAAAGCCCAGACAAATCCTGTGTGTGTCATTTGAGACAAAAAGCCCTTTCCACCCCAAACACGATCCATGACCCCCTCTGCAGCCAAAGCTGAGGTGCTGGCAGTGAGCATTTGCTGTAGTTGTGGCAGGTGACAAAAGGTGATTCTGGCTCTCCAAGGCCGGCAGAGAGAGCTCAGGGGGCTGTCCTGGATTTGAGATTTGCATGCTTGAAGTAAAGGCATTTCCAGCAGCCTCGAGCTGGAAAATCCCTTTTAAGAACAAGTCCCTGTGTGCCCCTCTCTGCCCATCCTGTCCCAGCAGCAATGGGACAAAGCCCTCAAAGCCAGCTGCAGGAAAAGGCCCCAAAACTGAAATGCACACTGAAGGAGAAGGTTTTGCTGGGCCATGAGACATCTCTAAACAATCCCATCCTGCAGGGGATCCCCTCCCTCCCATCCCAGGCAGACACAAGGGCTGGGTTTGGGAAGCTCAGGCTGCCCCTTCCCCAGCAGGAGCTGCCATCCCATTAGGAGTGGGCAGGGAATGTTTGTGGCTGCAGACCTCACGACCTCTGTGTCCCTCCAGGATGCCACCAGCCACATCTGCCACTCGTGTCTTTGCTCCTTCTGACCCCAGAATTTGTACATGCTGCAATTTATTTCCCTTTTTCACCACCCCACACCCCTTTCCTCCTCCCTTGCTCTCTCCTTCCCTGAGATAATATTGACACCAATATCCATAAAAGAGAGTATTAAAATAACCTTTTCCATTACATCCTAATTTAACTGCTTCCCTGCATTCCACAACACACCTGGCTGTCTCTGTCTGTTTGTAATGTGCTCCTTCATTCCTTTCTTGAGAGCCCCTCTATTCCATCAAATTCCTCCTCCTTGCACACTAAGCTGCAGATTACTTTTTCATAAGATGCAATTTCACCCAGATCTCATTACTTACTCTCTTAATGTATTTTCTGTATTTGTTTCATCTACAATTTCTCCTGTGCTCTGTTCTGCTGATAAAATAGTCACTGGAGATGCCGTGGAGCCACTCCTGGAGTGCATTAACTAAAACTCCTCTTATTCTTGATTAGACATGCACCTGCCAGGCAGAGCTACACCCACATGGGCACAAGGCAGAGAGGACCCCAAAATCTTCTCCTCTTGATTTATTACATCTCCCTGACAGGGGCATTGAAGCTGGCCAGGAACTGGAAAGAAGCTCGCTGAGAATTGTGAGGTTTCAAGCCAATCTCAAGGTGCTGAAGTTTCCTGAGGGTGCTGGAATGCTCCAGGAGAGGTGGAGCTCACTGTGGACATCTTCTTTTGGGATATGCCACAGGTTTCCCCCTCCTCAGGAGCCAGGAAGAGCAGCTGCAATGTCCTGGAGATGGGAATGGGAGCCCCTGGAGCAAAGAGGACATGGACAATCAGCTGTTCCAAATTGCAGGGCAGCCCACCTGGACTGGAACTGGTCCATTTTGCTGGGTTACAGCAACATTTTCCATTTTCCAGGTGTTCTGGGAGAAAAGTGAACACAACTTTTCCGTGGGGAGATGGCAGTGGTCAGGAAATTAATTATTTTCTAGGGAAAAATCCCCAGAAGTTTCAGAAGAACCATCCTTGGCTGGGGTCACAGCTGTGGACCACATCCCTCATGCCACAAACCTTTCCCTGGACACCCCACTGGGGTGAGAAAAGGTGGAAAAGAGAGAAAAAGGGTGGGAGAAAAGAGGAATCAGGGAGATAGAAGTTGAGGAGATCCTTTTCAGCTCCAGTGATGGGGTGAGGGACCTGACTGACCTCTGCTCCATGTGTGCCCTGAAGGACCTGGATGACTCCAGCCTTGTTGGGATTGTGTCAGATGTTTATCCAGGCTGGTTTCCCTCTTCCCTGAATATTCCAGGCCCACAGGCAGCACTGGGGACAGTGGGCAGGACATGGTGGCTGTGGAGGAACTCAAGAGCACAGCCTGTTCTCAGAAAAGAGGTATTTGCCATAAGAGGCTTAGAGAGCAAGTTTAGGGTCTGGCCTGAACTCAAGCCAAAAAGCAAAAAAAGAAAAAAAACCAAGAAAACCCTGTAATTACTGGCAATATTTTTACTCCCTAGAAGATTAACAGGTCAGGAGAAGAATCTAAGTCTCCTTCTTCCCTGAATTCCAATTTAATAGCAAATAATCCTGGCCCTGAATGCAAAGAAACTATATTACCCTGGAGAATTCCAGTGAAGTTCAAAGGAGGTCAGACAACAAAAAGGTCAAAAATTAAACAGATGGCGTTGGCTGATGGTGTACACACACACACACACACACACAAAAATAAAAAAAAAAAAATAAAAGTGATGGGATGTGCTGTCCTTTCCTTCCCTGCTCCCCTTCCCTCCCAGATCCCAGACATCCCCTGCCTGTTTGCTCAGAGTCTGGAGTTGCCAACACTCCCTATCCTGATGCTCAGGCAAGCTCCCCATTCTTAATGTGTCTGGAGGGAGGAATTTATTAAAGAGGCACTGCATTAAAAATATGCAAATGTTCCCAGTAACTACACAGGCCCATGAGGAAGCCAGATGAAATGTCATCCTTCCCTTCTCCCTTCCCCGTTTTTATGCACTGAGGTAGTTTATGGCTCCTCCTGTTTTATACCGGGACTGGGAGCGTGGCAGATATTTAATCTGTTTGGAAATAATTGCAGCAATAATGATTATTTTATTGGGTTTAACTACGTGCTGAAAAAAAACGCTGCAGCAACAAGGCACCAGGAGGGGGAGAAGGAGAGAAGATGCTCTGGGGGTGGGAGGGAAATGAGGTTTGAAACCCTCTGGATGTGGGCAGGAGGGAGCACCTGCACACAGGCTGAGCATGGAACGGCCTCACCTGTGCCCAGTGAGGAGCCTGTGACCTCCAGGCTGGCCCACATCTCCCACATTAACTGCTCACCCTGAGCTCTTGCCAAGTGAGGGTGCAGCAGGACAGGCAGGGCACGGGGAGAAGCCCCATTAATCCCCTGCTCCTCTTTGAAGCTGCTGTGTTACACAGCCTCAGGGCAGCTCTAAAAACCACGCTGAGATGGACTCTGTGGTCTTAATCCCAGAGAAAACGCTTCTCTCAAGTTCCTTTTATATCTTCCCAGCCTTCCCAAATCCCTGCCTAATACCAAGCTTCAGAGAGCTTTCCTATTCACATTCCTCCCAATTTCTCCAAGCTCCCTTTGCCCCCTCCCTCAGCTGCTGCAGCAGAGGAGGGAATGCCAGCACAGCCCTGGAGGAGGGCAGGGATTTCTGAGCAGGATTCCAGCAGAACTCTTGGAAAAGAGGGGAAGTTTTCCATCATGGCTCTTGGAAAGAGAGTGAAGCTTTCTGGGGGACACCTGGCTCATGTGAGCTCTCATAAACCAGGCTGCCACTGCTTTGGAAAGTGTCTTTTCTCAGCAGAGCAGCTCCAGTTCCTCTTACTGAAAAAAAAACATTTAATTTTCTACAGTTCCCACCCAGCTCTTGGCCATGAAGGTGTCCTGAGCTCCAGGTCATGCCTCTCCCTGAGAGTGAAAAACCCCAGGCACTTCTACAGCCTCTATTTATCTCTCTCAGGCTGCATGGTTAAACCTCCATAAATATGTTTTCTGCCAGCAACTGGTGCTTAATTATAATATAATAACTGCCTTAATAAATGGAAATGCCTTATCTGAGGCATTTCATGTAACAGATGAGGCATGATCTTCCCTCCCATAAATCCTGGAGCAGATCGAAATGTCACAGGGCTGGGAGCTGCTGTGGGAGGTGAGGCCAAATCCTCGTTTACAGGAAATGGGAACATCTCCACAAGGGCTTCTCACACCAGGCAGCACCCACATATTTGAGTTTATGACAGGATCTGGAGCCCACCAAGCCAAAATAATTTGTCTGATTTACATTCACACCATGTAGGTGAAGCTGTGCCATTATCAACATGGGGAAAAGGAAATTGGAGAAGAAAAATGAGATAATTCAATCCAAACATCCCCTTCCCAAAAAGCAGAGCACAATAATACAGTACAATACAATTACACAGGGGAATGAAGAAGATGTCAGAGGTTTTCCATCCCACTGCAAACACTGCAACACTTCCCTGGGCATCACCAACACGAGTTAAGCAGAACTCCTTGCTTGATGTTGTCTCCTTTCATCTCAATTAACTTCCCTTCTTTTTTTCTCCCTCCTGACTGCTCACTGAAAAGTGTGACCAAAAGTTAATTACTGTAATCCAATTTAACCACAATTCCAGTGGGGGGACAGAGGAGGGAGCAAAGGCAGAAAGGCTGTGGGACAGAAGGCTCAGCAGGATTTCAGCTCTCAGCACAAGGAGACACCAGCACAGCTCACTTGGGCCTGGGAGCAGAGAAAAGTGTGATCCCAAGTGTGCTGCCACGGCTGGAGCAGCAGGATCTGCCAACAAGAGATGGAGAGCAGGACAATGGTGACAGACAGACATGGGGACGGTGGGCAGAGCAAACAGAGAAAATCAGAGTAAAAGGTGAAGCCCAGCTCTGCCTTCCCTGAAGAGGTGTCCAAATGCATCCTGCTGATGAACTTCCTTCTCCAACATCCTGCCAGGGCTGCAGACTAACCAGAGCCCCCTCTCCTGTGCTGGGGAGCTCTGCTGCCACGGCCACAGCCCCGGACTGGGGACATATGGCAGCAGAATGTGCCAGCCTGGCTGGATGTGCTGGGGAACGTGGGCAGCTGGCAGTGAGCATTCCAGCCCCTGCACGAGCCCTCTCCAGTCTGCTTCCCCCAAAAAAAGAGCCTGGAGTGCAAATCAGAGCTGGGCCAGCTTCAGTCAGAGGTGGAAATCAGGACAGCAGGCTGGCAGCACTGGGGAGCAAAACAAACACCAAATGTGTCATCAGCATGCTCACCTCTGCTCAGCCCTGGCCACAGCCAGGGGGGAACAGGCTGAGCAATATTCTCATGGAATGTCCCCTTGACAATCACAATTTCCCCTGCTGAGAATTGCCCATTTCTTCCCATTCTCTCCACCAGCATTAATCTATCACAGGGATTTTAACTTGCACCCCCTGGTCACCATTATGCCTTGATAGCTCTCTGTCAGGGTCTTTATCAAAAAAGGCTTTTGAAATTCAAAAGGACTGTGTGTATATATACTCTCTCATTCCCTTTTATCCACTGGTCTCTTAACTCATCCAAAGGATTTAAGCAGGTCAGAGAAACATAATTTCCTTCAGCAGAACCCATGCTGCCTGTCCCTTATCCTATGGAAAAGCCTAAATATAGACTCAAAGTCCTGGCAGCTGGGAATGTGAATGCAGCCATCCAGCTTTGAAGCTGCCTGAGACTCGTGCAGTTCCCAGATGAAGAGCTGGCTGCCTCTGTCAAAGGAAGGGGAAGTCTTTCAAAGATGCTTGGAGATAGCAGGAAAGATGTCAGTGGCTCACAGATTCTCCTTTTCCTTCTATTTTTCTCAGATTTGCTTTATCCTCTTCAGCTCCCTGTGCTGAGGAGTAGCCAGGCAGCTCTGTGAGCTACACCCACGTGGGAAAGAAATAGGGAAAGGGCCTGGTGTCCAATGGGAACCAGCTAAAATATGGGAGTGAGGGTCCTGGGGACGCAGCTACAAGCACAGAGCAGTGCTGGGACCTGGAGGTCCAAAGGTGGAATTTTTAGCCAGTTTAGACCTGAAGAGAGAAAAAGCCCTGCCTCAGTGCTGCTCCCTGGGGTGGTTTGGAGGGATCAGCCCCCCCTCTGAGCATCACCCACCAGCCCTGCAGCTCCCTGGCAGCTCTCTGCCAGGATTCCAGGTGTTTTGCCAACTCAGCTGTCCACAGCCTGCCTGTGCTGCCTGCCAGGGGTCCCTCAGAGCTGCTGCTCTGTGGATGGAATCATGGGCTCCTTCCTTACTGTTCCAGCTTCCTCTGCTGATAAGGGCTGATATCAGGAGCTGTGAGCCTCCAGGGCACGGCTAAGAGAGATAGTTATTATTGCATCCTCTGACCAGACAGTGACACATTGGCCAGGACAGTGTCCCTGGATTCAACCTTCTCCCCCCAGAGCTCAGATGTCTCCAGGACCTGCCATCCATTTCCTTAATGCAGCAGCCTGGCAGTGAAATCCATGCCCGTGTCTATTAGGGAAATGCATCTGTTCTGAGCACCAGGAACTCAGGCAGCCCTGGTAAATCTATTTGATGGATTCACTTCAACCCCAACCCCCCTTCCCCCAAAAGTTACCTTTGCCAGGCACTGGAGCTGTCAGGTGGTGAGGGATAACAACATTATGGGTGTGAAGGAGAGCAGAACATGAGAAGAAGGCAGTGCTGGCTGCATTAGGCACAGGGCAGCCCTGGGAAAACAGCACTTGTGCATCAAGTGCAGGGGAAGCTTGGAGCCAGCAGCTCTGCGAGCACTTTGGAGACTCTCACTAATGGAGATGATCGCCCTGAGGGGAAATGGGAAGGCAGGGAAGGTAAGAGCTCCCATTTGCAGCACTGGAAGGCACTGGAACAGCCCCAGCGTGGCTCTGAGTGAGCCAGAGCCGAAGGGCAGCGGCTGCTCCAGCACCAGGGACGTGGATGTGATGGACACAGCTCTGCCCCAGGGAATTCCAGCACTTGCAACTCGGCCCTTCCAGCCCAGCCTCTGCATCCTGGCTTTTCACCCCACCTCAGGACCTTGGAAGGGCTCCAGGATGGGATGGAGCAGTCCAGGATCAGGACAGGATGGAGCAGTCCAGGACAGGATGGAGCAGTCCAGGATGAAGCAGTCCAGGATGGACCAGGACAGGATGGACCAGGACAGGATGGATGGAGCAGTCCAGGATGGAGCAGTCCAGGATCAGGACAGGATGGAGCAGGCCAGGACCAGGACAGGATGGAGCAGTCCAGCATGGAGCAGTCCAGGATGGAGCAGTCCAGCATGGAGCAGGCCAGTCTCAGCTTTGAGCTGCTCTCCAGGGAAGTCTCTCGTGCTTCCCCCTGCCTAGGAGGACTCAGGTGTTGGCTGCTGCTGTTTCTTGCTGCAGGACAAGGTGGGAGGGAGTGAGGAGCCCTTCCAGAGCTCTCCTGCATGCCCACATACCCGGGAGGAGGAGACAGAGGAGATGTCTTTGACTGGGGAGCACCCAGATAATGCCTTCCAGAGAACAGATCCTTGGAATCATCTCTGGGCTCTGCTGACAACAATTTCTCCTATTTTAGGGCATAAATGAACATCCCAGATCATCACCAAGTTGTACCACTGTTGGCAGATGGGTGACATTCCCCTGGGCCCTGCTTGGGATGGGCCAAGATGCAGCAATTTCCACACAACTCACACATTTTGTGGCCTCCCTCCCACTCCAAGCTGGCATTTTTGTTGTTCTTTGTTTTTTCTCCCCCTCCTCCTCTTCTCTTAACCTTTCTTTGAGCTTTCACTTGCTTCCTCAGCACCTCAGTGTAATTGCTTGCAGTCTCCCAGGATCCTGGGGAGGATTTATGTAACACACCAGGCAGCAATTTGAAAGGCTGCTTTTGGATAGAGGAACTTAATGCTACACCAGCCTTGGGGAAAACAAGCTGCAAGCCTTGGCAGGGCTGTGCTGTGCTTGCCAGAGGCTCTGGGGCAGCACAGGCACCTCTCAGCCTCCCTGATCTGTGTGCAGAGGAGGAAGAGCTGTCTTTAGGCAAGTGGCTCATTCCTTCTGCATGGTTTTATCCAGAGGGGGAGTGAGAGGCAGGCAGCATTGTGAGTAGTTTGGGCAGAGCAGAGATGGGGTTATTTTTCTGGCAGAATCCTGGTTATTTTTTTGGCAGGCAGCGTGGTTTGGCTGGGATTTCTTTCTCTCTGCTGCATTTCTGGGTGCAGGAGGGTAAAACAGGTTCTTGGGGTGACTCTGTTGCTTTCAACAGCATGAGGAATGCATCAGGATTTTGGTGTTATGGATTATAAATCAGTCTGGGCAGGGTGTGATGCTTCCAGGAGGAGAAGGATTTCTTGTAATGCTCTAAGAGCATGATGACTCCACTCCAGTGCCCTGGACTGAGGGCTGTGTTCTGCTGGTTGGACAGCACAGGCTGTGCCTGGCAGGGGTGGAAGGAGCAGCTCTGTGCACCAGACAGCCACAAGGAACCCCCAAGCCAGACCTGCCCTGCACCTGCTCCTCCTCTGTAGTCTCCAACAGAAACAGGTTCTGGCCCCTGGAAGAAAAAGGTGTTTTCAAGAGAGCTGAAATTTCTCACTCCTGTTTTCCTTTAACTTAATTTTATCCCTTTTCCCTTCAAAAATCAGATTTGCCTTGATTTTTTCCATTCAGGTTGCTGCTGGAAATAAGACTGGAGCAATCAAACTGAGTGTGGCACTCACTCTGTCTGTCTGTCTGTCTGTCAGTCTGCCTGCCCTCGCTCCCTCCGAGCTTTTGAGCTGATTTCAAGTGCTTTCAACACACAATTAGAGACCTTAAAGCTCAGGGGTGAGCTGGAGAGATTCAGCTGAGCAGAGAAGAGCCATCACCCTGATCGAGTCATTAGAGAAGCAGCATGGGATGGAGGCACAGGAAACAGGGGACACCATTCAAGGCAACGAGTTCTTCACTTCAAACTTGATGGTGGCTTTTTTCATGATGAAAAGGAAGAGAAAAGACCTAAAAAGTTGTGCAACCTTCAAAGCAAACCAAGCCTGGCCCTGCTCTGGTTGACTGGGAATGCCCTCACTGTCCTCACCCTCCTCACTGCTGGGTCTGCCTCACCTTTCCTGGAGGATTCCTCCTCCAAAGGGTGGTCAGGCTGTGGCACAGAGCAGTGTGGAGTCCTGGAAGGTTGAACAGACACGGGGATGTGGCACTTGGGGCCATGGCTCAGTGGTCAGCACAGGGGAATGGTTGGATTTGATGATCTTGGAGAGCTTTCCCAAGCTAAACAAGGCAATGATTCAATGATTCTGTGCCTGGCTGCTGCTGAGTGCCCAAGGAGGAGCCATAAAGCTGTGCTGGCAGAGGGAATGAACCCAGGCTGTGCTGCCTTTAACACGAGAGCAGAACGAGCCCAGCCTGCCTGGTCCTGCCAGGGTGATTTCCAGTGCTGCTTCCCACACCCTGACATTGTCCCAGCAACCCCAAACCCTCCTCAACCATCCTGTCCTTGCAATCCCAACAGCTCTAGGCCTCCTTTTCTTCTTCCCAGCCACAGCCTTGAAATTCCCACCTCCCTTCCACCACCAGCCACATCCTGCCTGGAGTTACCAGTGCTAATCCATCATTTCCAGCACCAAACCAGCATTTTGCTTTCTTGTCCTTCTTGTATCCATAAAGAATCAGGGCGGGGAACGACTCACAACAACAACAACAACAACCCAAAAAATCCTCAAGTAAATTAACATTGCAGCTGAGGTTTCACACGCACGAAAGTCAGGAAGTTCCAAGTTATGGTTCCCCCTGCAGCTGTAATTCTGGCACACTGCACATATATATTAAGACATTAAAGTTAGCCCCATAAACAGTCCTACAAAATACTACAGGCTCACAGGGGGGCCAATCTACGATGGCCGGGGGAGCCATAATTCCTGCAGCCCTGACTCCTGTGCGTGAGTTTCTCCCTCCAAAAAGGAATAAGTCAGCTCTCATTCACTTGTAATTCACAGCTCAGGATGCTGATAGGGAAGAGAAAAGAGGGATTGTTCCTTCTGCTTCTTCTTCATATTTTTTTTAATTTTTTTTCTTTTTTTATTTTTTTTTTTATTGCCCAGGCTGTTGTCTGGCTGCCTGCGATCAATGCTCTCCCTTTGTCTGACTCTGATATATCGGGAGGGATCTCAGATTTCTATTCCCAGCCTCTCTCTCTCCGTAGCTGATCCAGCTCCCCAGCAAGGCACAGGCAGGCAATAGATAAGGGATAGCCTTTGATTGAATTTACTTAATTTATACGGCCGATGGGACACAGGAGGAATATTAAAATACAAATTAGCAGCTTTATATTTCCCAGGCATTGAAATCTCCCCAGCAGATAATGAGCTGCTGATAGCTTATCTGCCAAGGGTCTCTCCCCAGCCACACCTATTCCCTTTCTCCCAGATCCTGGAGTAAACAGTAGGAAAGTTGATAACTGGAGAGTTCCAGTTTGAGTCCTTAAAGTGACAATAACTCAGGCCAGCAGTTCTAAACAGCTCTGGCTCTCTCTGGGGGAGCTGTCTCTGCCCATTCTGTTGGCCCAGTCTCCCACCTCACACATCCAAATGAAACTCCATTATCCATAGGAGCATCCTCTGGCAGTCCCAGCAACCCAGTGACCTTCCTCTAACTGGATAAGATCCTCATTTTGGGTGGGGTATTTCATTCTGCTGATCCCACAGATAAATCAGAGGTTTCTGCAATGCTGTGCTCAGCTTCACAAGTCACAGGTGGAAGGGTGGAGGAGCAGCAGAGGAAAAGGAGCAGTCATGGTGCAGTGGGGTGGGACATGTTTTCTGTGGAGCATACCAGCAGAGGACCCCTGGAGAAGCTCCTGCAATGTTACATTTTCTTGCAATGGAGATTGTTAATTGGACCTGAGCAAGAAATGTGCCAGCAGGTGAAGTGCTCAGTAGGAAATGCCTCCAGGTAAACTAAACCAACAACTAAGCTCAGCCTGGAGGTCAGACTGACCCTGACATTAAACTAAGTTAAAAAAACCCTTCCCAGACCAGGGTCTTTAACTGAAACAGAAGTGAAGGAACATTCTCTGGTGGGATTCTCAGGAAGGAAGGTGGATTTTGAAGCTGAGGCAATGAGCACCTGAACAATCCTGGACAATTCTCTTCATTGGCAGGAGGCATCAGGAGGAGCTGATGTGCTGCACAGATCAGACTCAGCCTGGCCTGCCTGGGCTGCCAGGGAAGGGGATATTGATGTTTGATATTCCCCACAGGCAATGGATGCCCGCGAGCAGGAGGAGGAGGAGGAGGAGGAAGAGGAGGAGGAGGAGGCTCGGCACATTCCCAGCACACAGAGCTGCTGCCCAACAAAGGAGATGCTGCCAGGAAAATTAACCCACAAACACCAGAGTTTATGTCCAAAAAGGACACAGAGGAGTCCTGTAACTTTATTGGAATAAAGGGAGCATTCCCCTGGGAGCTCTCCAATTTTTGGAGGACGCAGCCTCCTTTCTATCCTCACTTCCCAGCCACATTTCCCTCTCTCTCTCCCCATTGCTGAGGTACTTGAGAGGCACAGACTTCCCAGAACACCTGATACCTGAGATTCCCCTCTCATGTACAACCCTCCCTTTTAAAATTAATTCTTATAGAATTCATAGTTTTTTCCCCATTGCTTCTTTCATCTTTCAATATCCAATTTCATTTATCAGCAAGCCTACAGCTTGTTTGTAAAGCCAAATATCTTTTTTTCCATTCATCAATCAATGGAATCCTTCCCATTGTTTCTTTTCTCTCTCAGTGCTGGTTTTATCTACCAGCAGACCCAGAGCTTGTTTGTAAATACAAATCCCTCATTCCTCTCAATGCTCAATCCTCTAAGTGCTGCTGACCCACCCTGTCCTCTCTGGGAGATCCCTCCTGGCACACAAATACAGCTCAGGCTCCTTCCTGGGTGAGAACTAAGGAGCAGTTCTGCAGGAATATTCTCTTTTCCTTGGTTTCCCCCCAAAGAGCTGAAAAGCTGAGATGTGATTGAGACAAAGACTTCCCTCATCTTCCAGGCAGGAATTTTCCTGCTTCCCACTGCCACCAAATCCATCCTGGATGTTTCAGTGGAGACTTGGTGTGGTTTTAGAGGGCACTGACACCTTTAATCCTGGTTTGGAGCAGTGAGACAAAGAGTTAAAAAATAAAGAATAGTTCATTAAAAACTAAAACAATAAAGAATGCCTAACATTTATTAAACTTACAAAAATCAAGAGGAGAAGCAAACTGCTATGTAATAAATGGAGCCAAAACTTACTAACAAAGTGAGGGGTATAAGGCTGCCAATAATAAGTGATAAATCTAAAACCCTAAACCAACAAAAGGATCTGGCTTTACCCAATCCTGCTTGGCACAGGCGTGACTTTACACCAACCTCTCAACTTTGATGAGTACACTCCTTCCCCAGTGCCACAAAATAGCTGGATAACTCTTTCTCCATTAAAGAGCAGCCTGATCCTCTGACTTTTCTTCCCATTAGAAAGTAAAATGAGCCAGGGAGTGACAAAATTACGCTGTCAAAAACAAGACAGTCACTCTGAAAATCAATAATCCCCCGAGGTGTTATTGTGAGTTAACAGCTCTCTCAGGCCCAAAGCACAGAGCTGGGATTAATGCTGCTCTTGCCACCTTCCCCACCAACATCCCCAGCACTGCTGCTCCTCGAGAAACTCTCTGACATGGAATTCCACTTAAAGCAGTGCAAAGGATGAATTTTTCAGTTCGGTGACCAAATGAAAAATTGTCGAGAGAGATGAGAAAAAGAGAGAAAAGAAATGTGCTACAGGCCATCCTACATGCTTTATGCAAGGAGAACCCAAAATACAATCTTTTTCGTTTGGCATGATTTGACAGCTACTGACTCCCACTCCTTTATTTCCACCCTGCTCAGATCCCATTTCCCAGGTCCTTCACGCTCCTACCAGTGCATGTGCTGTGCCTGCTGCAGAAAATCAGCTCTTCCTGCTCTCTGGATGACATAAAACAGTGATAGGACAAGAGGACACAGCCTCAGGTGGTGCCAGGGGAAATTCAGATTGGATGGCAGAGAAGTGTCCTCGCTAAAAGGGTTGTCAAGCCCTGGCACAGCTGCCCAGGGCAGTGGTGGAGCTGCCATCCCTGGAGGCATTGAGCAGATGTGGGGCTGTGGTTCAGTGCTGGGGGAATGGTTGGGCTCAGTGATCCTAAAGGTCTTCTCCAACCCAAAGGATTCGATGATATATTTGTCAGAAGCAGCACTGGAGGAAAGGTGTTACCTCAGAGCAAAAATCAGGTTTGTACAATGCTGGCAGAAGCTGTTGAAGCCTCTGCTTCATTTTCCCTTCCCTCAGACAAAATTCTTGCACTCACTGAGCTGAGCCCAAACTGGGCCAGTCCATCCCACAGCCCTGAAAACACCCATCCCAACAGGTTTGAGGATAAAACACAGCGGTGATTAACACCCAGCAAATGGGCACTTTAGAGAGGGACAAAACATCTGGGAATTCTGGTGATCCTCCAGAGGTGGGGAGGTCCCCTCCAGATGTGTCCCTGTATTTTTCAGCAGTTATGGAAAGGCAACAGCTGGAGAGGGCAGGTTGGGAATGAAACAAATCCGAGCTGCCTGGAATCCCCCTCGCATTTTTGGAGGCTCAAACCCCAGGACACAGAGCTGGTGTCACTGCAGGTGTCTCAGGAGGGGACACTGGGCACTGGGAATATTAACCCCCACTGCTGGGGACAGCAATGGGGTTTCTCCTGATGAGCCCTGGTGTGGGAATCGCTGAGAGGAGGACGGTGGGGACAAACTCAGGCTCTCTCTGTATTCTGGTCTTGAAGTTTGCAGTTTATTGCATAGGGCTGGGTGTGTATGAGGCCCTGCTGGGAGCTGCTATTGCAGCTCAGAGCAGGACGGAGAGAGCAAGAGAGAAGTGAGAGAGTAAGAGAAAAGAAGAACAAGAGCAAGAGAGCAAGAGAGAGATTTTCCCATTTACAATACAATAAATCTTCTTCTATGTTGAATATTCTAATATTCACTAACCAATCTAATACAAGATACAAATTCTCTAACATTTGCATGCAACCTATAGAAATCGACATATTACCATGTTTTATTGTTTTTCTTATCTCTAAACCTTATCCTGGACTCTTCCTGCCATGCCAGGAAGGGATGTCTGTTTGCTTCTTTGCTATTTGGAGCATCCAACGTTGCCTAAACAAGAGGGGCCTTCTGGCATTCAGTTGCTTTCAGCTCCACAGTCGAAAATTGCTATCATTTCTATTTCACTTATATTTTCAAAGTCTTTTGCTAGGCACTCATATTTGTAAGATTTTCCTGATCCATCCTTCCTAACACCCTGGGCCAGCACAGAGAGGGCAGGACTGGCACAGGGCTCCTGTGTGTTTGTTTTCCATGTGCAGCACAAACCCAAGGTCCTGAGCAGCTGCTGCCAGTGAAGCTCCTGATTTTTAGAGTCCGAGTGTCAGAGCTGCCATCCTGTCCAAATCATGGCCTGGGATAATTAACTGCTGCCTAAATCCCTCTTCAGAGTATCAGGATTCTGCTCCAGGATATCCACACTCATCTTCCTGCATGGATATTCCTGGCATGAGAAACACAGTGGGAAAGCAAGGTAAAAAGTGCAGAGGATTGTATTTCCTCAGTCACCACCAAGCAGCTGGGCAGGCAAGCCCCCAAATTAATGTTCCCTGCCCTTATCCACACCCCAGCCTGGCCTCACCAGGAAAACACCCAGGGATGACAGATGGGGAGCCAAAGTTTCTGCACCAGCTGCACACACCTGTGATAGCACAGCGTCCCAGACTGCAGGAAGGCCCGGGTGAAATTACACATTAATCTCATTTTCTTCCCTGTCTTGAGCAAAAAAAAAATGTCCAAAAGGGTCTTTTCTCTTCCCCCTGTGACCAAGGCAACAACCAGAGAACATCTCCTGCCTTGGACTCCTTATTAGTTTAATTAGATGATTTTCTGCATGATTTATCATGAACGCTGCAATTGCACAATCAAATCACAGATCAGTTGACAACTTCATTTAAAAAATTAGTGTTTAGCAGCTTTGTGGGCTCTAAAAGCTCTGAGGACATCTGTCAGCAGTGACCCCTTCTGATAGTGACAAACAGTGCCAGGCTGTGTCCCCACCTCCTGTCCTGCCTGCAAGCTGGCACGCTGGAGAAACCCTGGAGAAGAAAAAAGAAAAAGCAGGCCTGGGGGATTTTTGGCATCTGCCAAAGCTGCCCGTGCTTGGCCTCCCCCTGGGATGTCAGTCCCCAGCTGGGAGTGAGTGCCAGCCAGGGAACAGATCCTGCTGCTCCCGTGTTCCCCATGGAGTTACAGCAGCCCCCTGAACTGAATTTGGAATTGTGTGGGAGTTGGTGCCTGCTGGGAAGCTGTCACCTCTGCTCAGAGTGCCACAAAAACCCGAGTTCTTGCGCTGCCCCTTGGAGCTGTGCCCATCCCAGACACGTGGATGGGATGGAGGGAGGGGTGATGCTGATGGGGCCGAGCAAAGCTGAGCTCAGCAGCTCTCGGGGGTGGGTTTCCCAAAGCCCAGGCCTCCTGCAGGAGGTGTTGATCTGAGGGCAGGGTTTGGATCAGCTCAGCACAGTTTCTGGAGTTCCCTTGTGCTTGGCAGGCTGGCAGGGATCACTCCCAGAACGGGGCAGGGATGGGGACAGTGGTGCCAACAGAGCTGGGCAGATCCTGCAGGGACTGGTGGGAGAGGATGAGAGATGGAGCCATCATTTCCTGGGGTGTGGGGAGAGGAAACATCCTGTGCCTTCTGAGCAGGGAACTGTGCCTTTGAAGAAACAGAAGCCAGACCCAGCTTCTCCTCCTGGCTCTGGATCCTGAGGGATCCTTTCCAAGGGGTCTGTCCAGCCTGAGTGACTCCACAATGACCACAAAGCATTTTTCTGTTGGATCTCAGAAATCTGGAGTTTTTGAGCTTTCTGTGCTTCCAGGCACAGACCCCCTGGCAAACACTGCTCTGGAGCTGGAACCTTGGAGAAGGCTTGGAAATATGGATAATGAGTTAGAAATCACCAATGTGCAGTGGGTGAGATGTGTGTGTGCACTGGGGGATGGGTTTGGAATTTGAGGTTTTTACAGTATAGTGGTGGATATGGGACAAGATGGAGAATTCTGGGTGGTGTCTTTTTCTTTGTTCATCTTCTTCACAGAACTCAGGCAGTGACCTTTGGTTGATCAGTCTAATGTCACTCTAAGGGTCGTGGGAATCTATTATTGGGTCAAAATGATAAATAATGTAGGTGTTAAACTTTTATTGGTTTGTTTAGCTTTAAAAGGCCTTGAAGCAGGCTCAGCTGGGGCCATTTTCCCCACTTCTAGCAAGGAGCTGGAGGTGCTGTTGTACTTTCTGGAATTTCTGATAAAATACAATAAACATCCAAGCCCAAACATGAGAATCACCTCAAGTGTGTTTCTATTAATCCTGGCTCTGAGGGAAAACAGACAAAACTGATGACAAACCACTAATAAGTGGTGCACAGCCCAGCTTACACCCCCACATTTTTCCACTAAAGAAACAGAACAGTTTCTCCTCCTGGCTCTGTGCTGTGGTTACCCAGGCGCTCCAGGGTGAAAATCTGTGAGAGGTGGACATCTGAACCTTAAGGTGACTCAAAACCAAGGAGATTCCTCAGAATGCTCCATGTTCAGGCTGAGGCAGTGCCACCCCTCCCGAGGGATCCTTTCCAAGGGGACTGTCCTGCCTGGGTGACACCACAATAACACAAAGCATCCTTTACCCTCAGAGATCTCCAGGAATCCCACTGACACCTGAACACAAGTGAAGGCTCAGGAATCAGCCTCCATTGCACATTCTCAGCAGCCTGAGACAACTGATGATAATGAGCTCTGCTAATTAGGCAGTTTTAATTCAAAGGCCAGCAGGCTAGGAGAGATGTGAACCAAGGGAACCTTTGGCAGGCAGCTGCTGGGATTTCCAGCCGGTGTAATTCCTCCAAGTTGCCCACTGGTGAGTCCTTTAGCAAATGGCTGCTGTCCCTCCTCTGTCCCCAGAAGGAGACCTTGGCCAGGAAGGGCGAGGAAGGACAGAGCCCCCAGAGCTCCACCCTGCAGCAGCCCCTTGGGGACATGCAGGGACAGCTGTTCCCAGCCACATCAGCCTCCCCCTCTCTCCCTCTCCCCACGTTTGCTTCAGCTGTTATTCAATTGCACAGATGAAAGAAAACAACTCAGGAAGGAGCTAATTAGAGGAAGACAATGCAGCAGATGAACTGAGGTGGAACCGGGGAACGAGGTGGTGGATGGTAGAGAAGGGAATGGAAATCCTGAGAGGAGCAGCAAATGCATGGAGCCAATCCAAAGGGACAATGAAAAAAAAGCACTTTGCTGTCAGGGGCACCTCCCAGAATTGCTAAAATCTGAAGAAACAGCAGGAATTGCCACCCATCTGCTGCTTGTGCCAGCCTTTCCAGCCCTGGGAGCTCCAGGAGAAGCTGCTGATCCCCTTTGGGCCTGAGTTTCCTTTTCTGTAAGAATCCAGATCCATTCCTGGATGTGCTCAGGAATGATCAGTCAAGGACTTAGCAGCATCTTGAGATGTGCAGACCAAAGGGACTTCAGAAGAGCACATCAGACAGAACATTTCAGCAGAACAAATCTCCTTGGGAAGCTGTGCAGGAGAACTGGGACAAGAAGGACTCCAAGAGATCCTTTAGGTGACTTTTTGACCAAACCACAGTCCATGGAATTCCAGGGATTGAATCCAGCCCTAACTTGGCTCTGTGGCATGTCTGGAAATTCAAATCTAGAATTCCCAGCTGAGGAAAAGCAGGCACTGGCCTGTCACTCCATCTCCTTCCCCTCAGTGGCACAAATGGGACACATCTCCTGTGCCCCGTACTTCTCTTTATTACCAAAATCCCCCAAAGACACCATTGATGATGGAAAACCATCAGAGAGGCAATTAGAAAGAAGTTAAAGTGAATTACATATGCAGGGTTTATTTTCTGTTTTCTGCTAAGGCTGCTGCCAATTATTGTGCAATTAGGCTGCCTTCATTAGCAAATGAGATTAAAATTAACATCGTTAATTACTTGTTCTGTTAAACAGGGGGAAGCAGGCATTTAAGGGGAAGATGCAGAAGGTTGTGCTTGGAGCAGATGGAGCAACATTCTCCAGCACTGTTCCTTCAAGAGTTGCTCTGGGTTATTCTCTGTGGGCTAATACAGAGATTAAATTCACACCACTCCTGCAAGGCCTTGCACAGGTAGCTCAGAAATCATCCTCACATGGTGCAAAACAAAAGTGATGCCACAGGGATTGCTCCCACCTCACACTGGAGCCTCTCACAGTTGGGGATTGGCACCAAGGATTTCTGACAGGGCTGGCACCACCAGTGATGGCAAATGGAGCCAGAGCAGCTGCTGTCATTCATGGCAGTGTCCTCTTGGCCTGGACAGTTTGTGGATATGAAGGAGACTCTCCTGGGCTCACAGGCTGGGTAGGGAGGTCAAGGAGGAGCAGCAGAGCTCCAAAGTGCTGATGGTGTCTTCACAACCCAACTCAGTCACAAAATTAGGATGCTGAGTGAGTCCAAAGTGATGTCATGAGCTGTGAGGTCACACTTTGAGGATCCTGGATCCCAGGGCTGGAAGGACCTCAGGAATTCACCCAGCCCAGCCTGCTGTCCCCATGCAGAGCTGCTGTGGCTGGACCATTCTCAGCTGTTGTCTCTTGCAGCTCCAATGCAGGCCCTGCCCCTTCTGACATTTCATTTTCAATATTTTCCTTTCTTTTCCTTTGGGAAGCTCCTCCAAGTGTTCAATTAGGAACTGCAGCTGCCCAGTGCTAGCTGACTGCTCCGTGGAAAAGTGACTATTCTCATTCTGTTTGCATCAGCCTTTTGCATATTTCAGAACTATTCCAGTCTTGCTTGAATGCCTCTTCTTTGGACTAAACCATCCCAGTTTACTCAATTTTCTGTTTCAGCCCATGCCTGCCAATCTTCAGTCAGTTCTCCTTGCTCTGGACTCTCTTCAAATGCTTTGCAACTTTCTGGATGAGTTGTGCCCAAAACTGGATGCAGCATCCAGCTGAGCTCTCCATAGCACTGGACAAAGCAGGAATTCCATTTTATATGTCCTGCTGGGGATACTTCTGCCTACACTCTCCTGTTTGTAATTTTTCACAGCAACTTGGCATCTCTTATCCACTCCCTGATCAAGCAAAGAGCCCCAGACTTTCCTGCAGGATTGCCTTTCTGCATCCTGCATGAGAACAGTTCATTATGCCTGCCTAGATGGAAAATCCTGTACTTATCTCTATTAAATTGCATCTAATTTCTTCCAAACCATTTCTCCAATTTGTCAAAATCATTTTGAAAGAAATAGACAGATTGAAAAGGTCCCTTGGAAAACAAGGAGTGCAGTGAGACAACCCTGAATTTCAAACTGAGCCTTGCAGGCTGAGGTTTCCCTCGGGTCTGTGTCTCTCTCACATTGCTTGGCAACACCTAAAATGAAAATGTGGCCCCTGTGAGGGACATTGCCACAAGCTGAGCCTCTGCAAAGCGTGCAGATAGTGTCCAAACCAGCAGGGAAGGCACTGCTGTGGCTGCAGAACCCCTGCTCAGGCTGCTCTCTGCCCATGCTGGAGTCCTTGCAGGGCACTGCACCATCACCCACCAGCTCCAAGCAAACCCAAAGACTCCAAAAGTGGCTCAAAGCCTTAGAAATGGGCCCAGCTGCACTGCTGGCCTGCTGCAGGGGTTACCTGGCAGCCTGTGTGCTGCTCCTCGTGCTCATGGGCTCCTTTTTCTCTGTAGCACAGGAAGAGCCAGGGCTGAGAGCCTCTCTGGATAAGGCTTGGACAAAGCAGGGCAGGTTTGTAGATCTGCTGTTTTTACCTTTGCACTGGGAATAAGAGCACCAGGCAGCAGGTGAATGCAAGCTGAGGTTATTTATTGTCTGTCCCCTTTGCTTGCAGGTTCCTCTGCTCCATAAACACCTCGTGCCCCTGGGGCAGAGCTTCCATGACAAGGAGCAGCCTCTGCTGACCCTGAGGGGAGCACAGAGGGCTCAGCCTCCTCCCAGCTGTGTTTGGATCCCTGGTTGATCTCACAGGAGCCATTTCCCCTCTCCCTGAGCTTCCCTCCTGCACACAGGGTGCAGCAGCTGTGAGCAGCACCACTGCAGCAGTGCCAGCACAGCCAAGCTGAGCACACTGGGGCTGTGCTCCTTGCTGGATGCACCTCAGTGCACCCCATTTTTTGCTCTCCTGCCACCCCTGTGAAGCTGAGAGGAGAAATCTTCCCATCTCTCCAGCTGGAAGCCTCTGCCAGAAAGAGATTTAACAGTGTACCCATGGTTAGTCATCAGCAGGAGGCCGCTTGGGGAACTAATACTATTTCTTACACGGGGGAGATTTTCAGTGTTGATGATCTGTAAAATGTTTGCCTTGAATTTCCTTTAGACCCAGCACAGAGCAGTATCTTATTCCAAAGCCGTGTTTAAGAATGGCCATGAACTTTATTAGGTGTGAGCCCTTCAGCGAGGAAAGCAATCGGATTGTGAGCAGTGCAATACCTCGTGCATAGCAAGCAGGCAGCTGGCTCTGAGGAGAGTTTCCTCATGCAGACTTCATCAAAAAAATGAAATGAGAAAAATAAGTAGACAGGACTAGGCAGGGAATTCTTCTGCCTTTATACCCCAGGGGGAATATATCCAAATTAATAGGCCTTTTCCAGTGCTAATGGCTCAGTGAAGATGTGGTAGTCACAGGCCACATCATCAGCTGGTGTAAATCATTGTGTACCTGGAGACAGAGCTGCAACACTCATTTCCATCCCTCTTTAGCCAGGAGCACCAGGATAAGCCACAAGCAGCTCAGAGATCCCTGGATCCCACCTGGCTCCCTGTGGGAGGAGTGCTCATGGACAGGGATGCTGTGTGGTAAAATCCAACACCAAACCATCCAGCACTGGCACTTCCATGCTCCACTTTCAGGCTCAGCAATTCCCTGGAGAAGAGCTGAAAGGAGACTGGCAGAGGGAAGAAGAAGTGGGATGATGGGATCAGCAAGTGGGAAGGGATGGGAGAAGGTGCAAAGGGACCCTGAGGTGTGCACAGGGCAGGAAAAGGGGATGGGAGAGGGAGAGACAATGAGACAGAAACAAGTGAAACAGAGTTTTCTTGGCTGATTTATCTGCCTCCTTCCTCTGGAAAATTCATCAGGCTTTTGTGCCTCCCTCCTCTCCTGCCAACGTGCTCCAGCTTTGTCCAGGAACAAGCCAGTAATTCATGTCCATGCATTCTCCTCTCCCAGCTCCTGTGAAACCACACAGAATCCTCCCAACCCAGCTCTGCTCCTGCTGATGGGCACCAGCATCCTGGGAGGATGCAGATATTCCTGCAGGGACAAACTGCAGAAATCCTCAGGTGACACCACAGCTTGGTGTGAGAGCTGACCCATGGATGAGCAGCTCACCTTGAATAAGAGGGAAGAGGGTCTAGGAGTGTGCTAAATAAAAAAATAAATTTAAAAAAATTAAATAAAAAGGTGTGCCCTTTGCTCAGCTGAATTTATCCATAACTCAAGCCAAAGGAAATGCAAGTGGCCTGTCCCAGCATTCCTTAATTTGCCAATGAACTGGCTATGGAAGGAGATAAGAAATAAGGGCTGAAATGCTAAAAGAAGCCATTAGGCAAACACAGGAGCAAAGACCAGCTGAAATGCATGTTTGTGCACAGATAAGATTCTGAACATTTCTTTCAGCACCTGACAGCCAGAGGTATCAACAAGGCAGACAGATTAAATTCCTATAGGCATTAATTAAAAGGATTCTGATGAGGAGAGAAATTAAGGCCCAAACACAGAGCAGAAATAACTGTTATTTTTTCCTCAGAGAATTTTTAGCTCCAAACAAGTGCTGGGGGGGAAAGGCTTGTGTGAGATGCAGAAACACATCTCCAAAGGGTAAGGGCCACAAGTGAGCTGGAACAAAAATATTGGGATGGCTCTGGTGGTGCTAAAACAGTAATGAAGAGAGACAAGAAGAGGCTGACCACTGTGGGGAAAAAGAAAAAAAAGGAAAGGTGGGAAAGGCAGTGAAATCCCAGAGATTCCTGTGGCCAGTCTGAGATTCCCAAGACCAAAGAGAGTTGAGCAAAGCATCACCTGTACCCAGGCACGAGGGCAGACTCCTGGTTCCAGCAGGAGGGAGGATTTGAGGTGAGTTGAGCTCCCCTTCCTAATGAAATAGAAGTGCCCCTCTTCCCTTCATCCCCACCCTCCCAGTCTCGTTTGGCTCTCTGCCTGCAGTGCCAGCAGGTCCCTGGACCCTGCATGGAAGCAATCAGGATTTCTCATGCCTGAAAGATTCGTGGCTGCCAGATTCATCCCTCCAGCAGCTGCAGTGGCACAGGAGGGTGGCAATTGTGCCCCTGCATGCCTGTGACACCCGTGTGGGTGTGTGCTGCTCCAAGAGAAGCCCCAGCTCGGCTGGAGTGTGCTGATCCACGTTTAGCTGTGATCCTGCTTCCTCTGGAAGACACATCCAGCTGAAGCCAGACAGATTCCACCCACCACAAGGCAGCACAGCTGACGTCTTGTGGCAGTCCCTCGAGGACACATCTCCAGAAAAAGAATCACACAACTGCTCATCTCAGCTCCCAAAGTCACCACTTCTCTCCCTGCTCAGGTTTTTTTTTTTCTCTTCCCCCTCTTTTTTTTTTTTTTTTTCCTCTCAGTTGCTTTATTTGCATGGTTTTCCAACAGGTTGACAGAGCAGCGAATGCTTGGTGGCAGGGAGGGCTGGTTTGGCAAAAGCCTCGCTCAGGAAAGCCTGGAGTGGCTCAGGAACTTGTTTGGAAAAGGCAGCACCCCGTTGTAATGCAGCTGCCACGTGCCAGGGATTAAACACCAACTTGGAAGTTCACGGGAGTGAAATGTCAGCTCAGGGGTTGATTTCATTCACCTGACATTCCTGTTAATAACAATGCCTAATTAGAAAGGCTTTTAAGCATCCGTTACATTAATTTAACGTGAAAATCTCATGGAGCTTTATTGGAATTTTTTTCCCCTGTAAAATTAACCCTGCAGGCTTGTTACACATGTTTTCATTAGGGACTGTGAGCAGTGGGGATATTCGATGAATTAGAATCAGCCCCTTAGTCTTTGAGTTTAACTTTGTATTTCAAGTTCTTTTATGCTGATAAAGCCCTAATTTGATCCCCCCACCCCACCCCTTCATTAATTTAAAACGTGCCACAGCCTCCTCACACTGCAGCTGAGGGCTGGAAACCCGAATTCAGCGCTGCCAATTCCTATGCAAAGCAGATAAAAGCTTGGAGTTGAGAGCCTTTGGTAGCAGCTGGTGCTAATTCTGGTGTGCAGCCCCGCTCTGCTCCGTGGAGTGTGTGCCTCTCACATGGCTGCTTTCCACACAGCTGCCAAGCTGTCTGTAAGGGAGCTGGAAAGCCACCACAGGGTTGCCCCTTTATTATTTTATTATTTATTTTTAATTTTTTATTATTATATTTTATTCTAAGTGTGGCTGGAGCCATCTTAGCCAGCGCTGAAGGCTCCTACCTTTAAGGGCACAGCGTGCTGTAGCAGGAGCTGGAATATCCCAGAGATATTTTTATGGAATTTTGATATTTTTATGGGAATAACAGAGGCTGTTAAAGGATCACAGGGCTCAGCACAAACAGGGCCTGGCCCTTCTGATGGCCCCACCTCACAATGCTCTCAAAGTGGCTGCTATTACGTGTGGCTGAGCCAGGAGCCCACAGAACAAGGGGAATGTGAGTCCCCTGTGAAGGTTTTTTCCATCCTTTGGGAGCCCAGACCTTTGGGAAACAGCCTGAGCTATTTCCAGCCCTGGGATTCATTAAACTGTGTCACTACGTCAAGGTTTGGGCTTCCATTGAACTTCCCAGCTTGGGAGAGCACAGAGTGATTTTAATGATGGATCCACTGAGGGACTGGAGGGAAAGTTGAAGGAACAGGAACAAATACTTGACTGGCATAAATCCATGGAATTGTTTGACATCCAGTGGAAATCTGACACGAAGCCAAGTCCTGTCACACAGACATGTTAGTGAAATGAACCTAAGTGGCCAAAGATGCACACTGACACATTGATGGGGAGAACATGCCCAGCCCTTGTTCTCCTGCAGCCCACCACAGGGTGCTTTCCCTCATTACCTTTGCACTGCTGCAGCTTCCCCACATCTACAATTCCCAGCTGATTTCACCCCTCTCCACAGTAAACTACACTGCTGCCTAATGCAGCAGATGTAAGAATATTTTCTGATAACCACAGAGACTTCTCCTCTTATTAAGACTTTCCCCTGAGTCACTGCACATTAATATTACCCATCTGTGGTATTTATCCTCTCCCAATATGCAGACATTTATCCTGTCCCTCGTAGTTGTTACTTTGCCAAGCTGTACATAATTAGCTGTTTGGAAGTTCTCCTTGTTAATCAGACCCTTTGAACTCCCTGTAGCTGCAGGGATGTTGTTGAACTCCCCAAATTTGTCAGTGCCCCTGTGCTGTGTGCAGGACTGAGAGCAGTGTCCCAGAGAAGGGAGGGTGACCCTCAGCCTGTCCCTGCAGCCACAGCTCAGCTTTTCCCCTCCCTAATCCCCAGATCCCCTCTGATCTTCTGCTGCTCCGTGAGTCCTCCAAGGCTGTGCTGAAGATGATGGAGATCTTTTCTGCCAGCTTGGTGCCCTGCTCCCTCCCTGCTACCACTCATCTCACAGATCAAGTTATTAACTGGGAGCACGATTGGCAGGCAGGGGAGAGACACGGATAGGGAATGAAAGGCACGCTCAGAATTTGTATGCAAGTTTAGCTCCTCTGTTCACTCTGGCACTGGCATTGCCTCAGAAACTAGTTCAGTTTGCTCCCTGCTGAGAATTTGTTTCTGGAAACCTGTCCTGCCTAATTTCCTAGACTTCCCAAAGCTATATCCTTTGAAAAAAAAAAAAAAAAGAAAGTTCCTCAGCTTCCTTCTCTAAGTGGCCTCTACTAAAGAGCTTTTCCTTGATCCTTCCCAGCTGCTCAGTACCTGCTGCCTGGGTTAACCTCTTTCTTGCTGGTAGTGGCAAAACCCACCCTCTGCTCTGCATGGGAGCAGACTCAGGCCAGGAACCATCACACCTGATGGGAAACTTCTGCTTGGATTAGTGGGATTTCAGCTGGATAAGATCTGGATGTGAATTTTTATTAGGAGGCTCTTGGCATCCATCTACTGAGAAGATGTTGGTACCCTCTCCCCAAACTGGTCTGATAAAAGCTACCAGGATGGGAGCTCTGTTCTTTACAGGGGTTGTAAAAAGATGAGGAGTGGTGTGGAAATTCTGCTGTTAGAATAATTTTGGAACCTGGAATTGGATAAAAAGCACTGCAGCTGGGCTGCCTGGGTTTCCCTGCCATTTCCATCCTTGTGTCTCTCATCCCTGCTGTGGATCCTCTGTGCTGAGATTTCTTAGAGGCTGAATCTCACCTACTGAGCTGCCAACACCTTATCTCAGCAGCTCAGCCAAGCACAGGGACTTGGCACAGGTGACAAAGGCTGAGATATGGCCTCTAATTGTGTTCATGCTGCTTTTCCATAGGATGGCAGAGCCTGAGAAGTGACAGACTAAAAAAAAAGCTTACACCTAAAAAAACCCCAGACCCACAGATTACCTAACAATTCAGTGATTTGGAAATGGAAAGGAAACCTATTTCTGAGTATTTCCCCAAAATCAAGGAAGAAAAGAAGTGTAAGAGCATGTCAGAAGCAGGAGATGCTGAGAGGTGAGGGAGTAGCAATAATCCAGAGGCTGAGCCTCTGTGGGATATAAACCTCTGGGTGAAAGCCCTGCCTGCAGAACAGGGCTGCTGATGGCACAGCAGGACAAATCCTGCTCAGATGGCAGGAGCTGGCTGAGCAGGACCTGCCCTCACCAGCAGCAGGGCTGGGAGGGCATCCTGCCCTTAGAGATCCACATGGGCACACAGGGCTGGCTTGGGAGGGACAAAAAACCTTCCAGTGCCTGCCTGCCAAGGGGCTGGGGCTGCCCAGCTGAGGGACCAGTGCTGTGGGGAGGATGAGGATGAGAGGAATGAGGGATTTGTCTTTGCAAACAAGCTCTGGGTCTGCTGGTGGATAAAACCAGCACTGAGAGAGAAAAGAAACAATGGGATGGATTCCACTGATTGGTGAATAGAAAAAAAGATATTGGCCTTTACAAACAAGCTGTGGATTTGCTATTGAAAGATGAAAGAAGCAATGGGGGAAAACCATGAATTCTATAAGAATTAAAATGAAAAGGGAGGGTTGTACATGAGAGGGGAATCTCAGGTATCAGAGAAGTCTGTACCTCTCAAGAACCTCAGCCCATGGGGAAAGAGAGAGGGAAATGCAGCTGGGAAATGAGGATAGAAAGGAGGCTGCATCCTCCAAAAATTGGAGAGATCCCAGGGGAATGCCCCATGGCCTCTCCCTTTATTTGAATAAAGTTACAGGACTCCTCTGTGTCCTTTTTGGACATAAACTCTGGTGTTTGAGGATTAATGTTCCTGACAAGGATGAGGATGAGGATGAGGATGAGGATGAGGATGAGGATGAGGAGCAGTAGGGGCTGCTCTGGGGACGGGGTGATGGCAGTGCCTCGTGTTTGTCAGCGAGCACAGCAGCAGCCACAGCCTGGCCCAGCTCAGACCTGTCTTCTCCCAGCAGGCTGGCAAGGGATTTACATAATAACGGGGCTATTTTCACTCTGCTTCATTGGCTCCTGACAAGATCCAGTATTTTTGATTAAACAGCTTCCCAGGAAGGAGCTGCTGCCTTAAACCCCTCGCACTTTCCCTGACCCCATGCGATCTCATTAGCAGCCCCCTCAGACTTGTCTGCTGGTGTCTGAAATTCCTCTTTCCCCTTTTTCCTCTTCAGGGCAGGGCTCTCCTGAGCACCATGCTGTGTCCAGCTCTGCAGCTCCCAGCCCTGAGCAGGGCATTCCATCAGCTCTTCCTCCTCTCCCACCCCCTGAGAGGCTTTTCTCCAGCTGCTTCCCTCCCTCACTCCTCCTCCTTCCCTCCCCTATCCATCCTCGAGATGCCTTTTCAGTTTTCTCTGCATCTCACACCATCTGTCTCTCTCCTTGCTGCTGTCCTGTTTTTTTTCCCCTCCTCTAGTGACCAGCCCAACAGAGAGAGATAAATCTCCCAAGCCAAGGAGACCACATCCCCCATATATATTTGTGTGACAGTCAGATGCTAGGGTGACAAAGATCAAAGCCAGCTCAACAGAGAGATTCAATAACAGCACAGAGTCAGACTGATAGGAACAAGGCAAATGGATAGTTCTGATTTTAGTAGATTATTGACTGCACAACAGAGGAAAAAAAGGTTTCCCAGCAGCGTGGCTTAGAGAGCAACTCTTCCCAGTGCAGCCCAGGAGGAGAAAAGGAATGAAATATGAGAGAGGAGCAGGGCTGGCAGTGCCATCATCTGCGTGAGGAATGGGCCTCCCTGCAGCATGAACCTCTTGGAAATGGATGGCAAAGGTGGGATCTGCTTTCAGCTGAGCTGGGCTGTGCAGGGAATTGGGGCTGGCTCCCACAAACCCCCCATCTGGGCACCAGAGGGAGATTCCTGTCTCTCAGAAGAGTTGTGCTGGCGTGGGGACAGCACAGAACTGTGAATGATGACTCTAAACACAGGGCATGGCTGATCCATGGCTGATCCATGGCTGGTCCATGGCTGCAGTGCACGTATCCTCTCTGCTCTTTAACCTGTTTAATATTGGGAACTGAAAATCTATGGGGTGTGCACATGGTTCCCAGAGGAATCCGGGTCAGGACAAGGAATCACCTTTGGTTCTGGTTCTCTCCTGCCCTCAGTAAAGATCCCTCAGTGCAGCTAATGCTGCCTTCCCCCACCATCACTTTTGGCACACAGATTATTTCCTTGCAGCCCTTCTGGGGGACAGGGGGAAACTGAGATTGCAGAGCTCACCCAGCAAGAGTTCACCTGCAAAAACTTCCTGGAGAGGCTCATAGTGAAAGCTGGGGGACAGGGGCTGCAAAGGGAGAGCAGCTATGAGCCACAGGGCTGGCAACAAACCCCACACTCCCCACCAGGTCTGGAGAACCAAGAGCCAGGAAGATTCTTCTTCTTCTTGTGATGTTCCCCCTGAGCTTTTCCAGCCACACAGGCCAGAGCATGTCTGGATGCCTCTGAAGCACCTGCAGGACCTGGTAAGAACAGCCAGGAAATGACAGGAGAGGCTTCCAACGTGGGTTGAGCAGGTTTCCGGACAGAGAATGTCCTGGGGACAGCAGGAGGATGGAGACTGACCTCCAAAAAGAATGACTAACCCAGCCCTGAACAGGAGCATCCACAACAAGGAGCAAGGATCAAACCATTTCACCCCAAGACCTGCAAGAAGTGGCAGCATTTAGCAAATATTAAATAAACAAGAGACAGGGAGCTGCTAAAGCATCTCTCTGAGAGCCTGGGAACCTGCAGAGGGGGTCAGGAGTGATGTGGAGCCATTTAGAGCACTGAACTGGATTAATTGGAGCACCAGCAGGTTGAGAGGTTGGGACTGGGGGCATGAATGTGGGGTGTGAAGGATATTCCATCTCTCTGCACTTAATTTCAGCCAATTAACACCCATCCTGAGAAGGGGGGAGCTGTTAAGTGCTGCATAACAAGAGTGTGAGCTCAAGTGTGAAGAGGTACAAGCAGGAACAGAGAGCCCCTTTCAGCAGCATCTCTGTCAATATTCAGAGATGGAAAAACACCGTGAAATTATTTCTCCTGCATTCTGGGGAAGGGAGGAAATCTTACAGTACAAACACACTAATGGGCTACACAGAGATCTGAAGGAGGATTGGGGAGGTATTAGAGCAGGCTGCATTAGGGGGGGAAGAAAGAGCAAGAAAAGAGACAGGATTTTCAGGGAGATTTCATCCAAATCGATTAAGTGAGAGCTGTAAAGGGGCAGCATTCCATGGGGATGGAGCTGGTAATTGGCCCACGAAAGCCCAAACAGAGAAAAGCACTCAAAATGCAGGCTGGAATGGGAGCAGTTCCCTTCAGCCAGGGGCCAGGAGAGAGCATGGGGACAAAAGTTTCTCCTGTGCACAAATCTGTGAAGCCCCCTGCACGCATCCCTCCTTAAAAATCCCTGCTGCTGCAGTGGAGAACACTGCCAGTGCCACAGCAGGAGCAGCCCTGGAGTCTTTTGAGTCTTTTGAGGCTTTTGGAGTGCCAGCTCCTGGGGTGGCTGTGTCCCATGCAGGGCTCTGTGTCCCCTGTGTCCCCTGTGTGCCTTTGCCTGCCAGCCCACACTGAGCTCTCCATGGTGGGAGCAGCCTTTGTGTTCCAAAAGTGCTCCAGGTGGAGGGTTCAGACCCTGGGGGAAGCTCAGGGAAGGTCTCAGCAGTCTGAGAGGGGCACTGCCTCAACCACAAGGCAGAATGGAAATCAGGGACTGGGGTCAGAGTGGGTCCAGGGGGGAGCAGAGCAGTGACAGCATCAGATTGTCACCCAAATCCTGGGTGTTTCTCATTTGTTCACTCAAAGAAACCACTCGTTTCTGGGTTTGTGCTTCCCTCTTTTTAGAAAAGAAATGCAAACTCAGACCAAGAGCAGGAAATAAAAGCATCTCAAATGACCAAATCCAGTTTTTAAAAGGCACTGTCTAAAAAAGAAAATCCATGTGAGTCAGGGGGGGATTCATTAAAAGCAGCTCCTGACTGCTCTGAAATAACCCCAGTGGTCAAACTTGACACGAAGGTGGGACAGGGATGAGGAAGCTGCTCCTGGAAAATGTTTCCTGTGTCTCTGAGGGTTCACAGGTAGCACTGACTCGGCTCACAGCTCAAGAGCTGGACAAGATTAGAAACATAAGGGGAAAAAAGTCTTCCTCACTTGTTTATTCTCAACATAAAAATGCTCTGGAAAGTGCAAACCAGGCTGGGAATCACATCCTGCAGTCCAGGTGGAACCAGCAGCAGCTCCGTGGGGATCCTGGTTCTGCCCTGGAGAACAGGGAGGGCGCTCCTGGCACGATCAGGGCTGAATTTTGGCACCCCTGGCTCTAAAATCTCCTAGGGCTGGCTGTGGAAAAAAACACTATTTTCACATGTACCATTCCTGGTTGCATTTTCTGTCAAGTGTTCACAAAAATAAGTGATAGAATGTTTGGAAATTATTAATCAGTGCTTTAATGAATGACTAATCAATGCTTACAGATTACTAGAAAGCTCAAACAGTCAATAGGTTGCTCATAATATTCTGTAATGCCTTCTCCTGACATGCTTATAATCACCTGCTAAATTATGCTCCTCGTGTCTTTAATGCCTATTAATCATTTATTAATCTTTTATAAGCCACTTGCAAATGAAAGCAGAATATAAACTGTGAGATCTCTTTGGTTCTGTGAGCACTGTGAGTTTTTGGGGGTTTAGGGAAGGCTCTATCAAGCAGAGACATGATTTGAGTCCAATCCTAAGTCTTTGTGCTTTTCTTGGCCATGGGTAATTCGCTACCTTGGGCAGGATTTGAGGGAGAGCAGGACTGGCAAGGGCAGCTGAGAGTTTTGTGGTTCAGGTGATGTCACAGTGGGGCTCAGAAAAGATGAAATTGTCACGTCCACAAAAGCTTCATGGAGAAAATCCTCGCAGGGAGAGAGAGGGAGGAATTAACTTCAAGGCTTAAAGCAAAGAAAGGGAAAAAAAATCTCCTCTGTGTAAGGACAGAGGATTGAAGCAAATGGACCACAGGTAGGGGAAAATAACTGAAAATTGGTTCGGGTAATCACAGGAAAATCAAAAGATGCTGGTAACACAACACATGTATTCCTCCTCTCAGATGGGACCCATTTCTATAAAAATATCTCTGTATTTGAGATCAGCCCAGGGCTGCTGGTGCCAGGAGAAGCTCCATCAGCAGATCCCAGAGGCTGCCATGGAATTCTCTCCCCAATTTCTGCCAACTGCAGTTACTCACAAGAGCCCCCGTTTAACATTTCCAGGGAGGAGCTCTGCAGGTGAGTTTCTGCAGGAGCCTCTCAAGCCCCTCAGGCACTCAGGACCAGGCTGTGCACTCCCTCTCCCCTGCCAGGGAGCACAGAGCCAGCAGCTGCGAGGGCACCCAGGTGAATTCTCCCTGATGGAGCCTGATGGGGAGACAGAGGCTTCAGACAGCTCTTAAAAATATTGTTTATTGCACAGATGAGGTTGAGGGTTGTGGGTGAGCCCAGAGCTGCTGGCTGTAGGCAAGCCCTGTGTCCTGAGCCCCTCCAGTTCTGGTTACAATGCATTCTATACTTTTCATTACAGAGCATCTTACTACATGACTACCAATCAGCATCATACACAATACCTTTCACATTTACATATAACCCATCCAAACTGCTAAAATTACCATTTTATGTTAGTGACTAGCCAATCATCAGTTAGTAGTTACATGTTAAACTTTGTTCTGCAGTGGAAATTTCTGAGATCTTTTATCTACTTGCAACATTGGCTTTCTTGTTTGCCTGTGAAAATCCTTTTGTTTGGTAAAAACATCTTTTGTTTGAGGTGGATTTATCCTTTGCTCTGAGCCATAAAAACCCCTTCCATCTCACTTACTCTTTGCCTTCTTGTTCCCCAGTCAGACTGGCTCAGCAATTCTTTCCTTCTGTATCAAAACTTGCTTTCATTACTATAGAACCTTCTGTATATCTGCAAAACTCCTCTGTTAAATTCTTGTCCTTCCCAACATCTCCCACCAGCCCAGTGCTGAGGATTTCAGCAGTAAATCTGTAAATCTGCCCAGCCCCTTCTCCCCTGTCTGCACAGACAGCTTTGCCTTTTGGTTGTTCCTTGTCCTGCCAGCACCCAGCACTGCCCAGCCCACCCTGTGGGACCATCAGGGCAACTGGGAATGCTGGAGGAGCCTCAGGAAAGGCAGAAAAATCACTTGAGGGGCAGAATAAGCAGTGACCCTGGGTTCATGTGGCTCCCCTGTGCAGATTTCCCAGGGTCTAACTCCAAAAACTCATTTTCCTCAACCTTTTCCTTTCTCTGCTGCCCATTTTCACCAAACACGAGGGAATTTCACATCTCTGAGCTCTTCAGCCCTTCTTCAAATTTGCTTGGAAACAAATAGGTTCTAAAAATGTGTGCACATGGGTGTGCCAGGCACAGCCAGGTGCACTCAATGTGGATTGAAATCCCTCCTTTTTCCTTTGGGAAAAGGCTCCTGCCTGCCTCCAGCCTTGGGGAACTGTCTCACTTCTCACCAATACTCTCAAAACTGTGCAAGAAGCCACCAAATCTTGTATTTCTTGCTGGGAACAAGAGGAGGTTCAGGGGGATGTCCTGGCACAGGGTGCCCAGAGCAGCTGTGGCTGCCCCTGGATCCCTGGGAGTGTCCAAGGCCAGGCTGGATGGGATTTGGAACAACCTGGGATAGTGAAAGGTGTCCCTGTGGTGCCTTAGGATTTAGCTTTTATATTTTTCAGATCCTGTACTGCTTTAGTGTACAGCTCTAAAACTCCACAGCTTGTCAGCTGCTGTTCTCCCATTTTATTCAGACAAAACAATTCCTCTAGGCCTGAAACTCAAGGACACCTTTCTGTGTCAGGTCCTGAAAAATATAAACAACAGTGAATTGGAGGGGGGCAAATTTGGACTAAATGACTTCATGACCCGAAGCTGTAGTTGGAGGATTAACCCCTGATATGTAATAAAATTGTGTGAAAAACTCCTGACCATCCTTGCTCTCAGAGGGTTTTGACTGCCCAAGGTTGAACCTATTGAAGGCCTTTCATAAATACCCACTTTTGTTCTCTTAATTTTGCCTAGCCTCTATTTCAGGTAGCCATTCCAATGCATCATTTCTGGTGACCACAAAGGGACAAGAGGCTTCTGAAAGGGGATGAAACAAAATGATCTTCAAATTCCCTTCCACCCCAGCCCATCCTGTGATTCTGAGATTAAGGAGGTGTCACCCCATGTCACTCCTCCTTGATCCAGCACATCCCTGCTCCCTAATTAATTTGCATTAATTTCACTCCCTCATTTGATGCCCTGCTCCCTTCTCTCCTCAGGGCTGCTTTTGGGTGTTCTGCTGCATCACATCCTGAAGATGTGTGCTTGGAGGAACAAACACTGCGAGGAGGAGAAGAAATCTGAGCCTAAATTAAAAAGAAAACATAAAAATAATAAAATACAATCCCCTTGATCAGTATGCCTGTCATTTTAGCAGCACTAAATACATTAAAATGGGATCTGCACACCAACTTAATTAAATGAGCCAATTGGAAGTTGCTGCCAAGTATTAGTTTAAGGTGGAAAATACACTTATTTTGGAGTTTATGCAGATTGAATTTGTAGGGCCTTGTGGGAAATGCTAAGCTTTTTTTTTTTTCCTTTTTTTTGAAGACTCACAGTTTGGAAATTTATTGCAGTGATCTGAATTTTGTTTCATTATGAGTGTCAAGCACAATCACAGTTAGAAGAAGCCTCTTGGCTGCTTCCCAGGATACAACATCCCTTAGAAATGGATCTTTCCTCCAAAGTGCTGTGGAAATGCACCCAGCTCTGCGTGCCCAGGGGCTGGGGATGTGCTTTTGGCCACCAAGGAGACATTCCAGGCTCTGGGAACAGGAAATGGGAGCTGATATTTGGTGTCCAGTGTCACTGTGGGTGCTGCTGGCAGCTGCAGTGTGATTACTGGAATTCATCACGGATTCCTGGCTTTCCTGAGCCCAGCCACGCCGCAATCAGGAATTAGCTGAGGAGCAGAACAATTGATTTGAAGCTATTTCTGTAAATCAAACCCATTTCAGCTCGCTGACAGCCTCACCCAGGGCTGTGTCACCTCCCTGGCACGGCACGAGCCAAGGATGCTCCAAGCTGAGGGAAAAAAGTGATTCCAGAGGCAAACCCATGGAGATGGACTCAGATTTTCCCCCTAATAAAATTAAACCAATTTGCATTTTCTGAGACATTTCGTTGACCCAGAATTAAATGAATTATTATTTTTCAGTGATGTATTTCAATATCTGAGTGTGGTTTTTCAATGGCAATCTGGTAGGCTTTTAAATAAGTTGTTGCAAACTGATGAAAGGAAATGTTTCATTCTCAAATATCAGAGGCTTTGATTTTTTTTCCCCTGATGTTTCTTTTCTACCCTACTTTAAAAAAAAATTGGGGAAATCAATGTGGATTCAAGAAGTCTTCATCTGATGCAATTTTTCTCAAATTTCAGTGTTTTGATAACATTTCAAACCTGAGAGGCTGTGAGGTCAAAATGAAGGGGAAAAATCTCAGTGCTGCTTTTTTTCCCTCACAGTGTTCATTATGTGGCTGTTTGTAATTTTCACTTGAGAAAGTTTTAAATGAAAACCTCACTGTGAGCTGCCTGAGGAGAGCAAGCAGTGATGCCCCTTTTGGACAGAGAGGAATGAGGGATGGCTCAGCTCCTGGGAGCAGTCACACTGGTCAGACTGGTCACACTGGTCACACACTGGTCACACTGGTGAGGATGGGCTGCCCAGGTCACTGCCAGGGAGCTCAGGGGTGATTCTGCTGCTGGGGGCTCAGAGGGAGCTCCCAGCAGGATCCAGGTGAATTTTAATGGGATTTGAAAGGTCCAAAGTGAGCTCCAGCCACCCCATAGCTGTACAGAACATGGCAGATGTTGTTTAGCTCATCCTCTCTCTCATGGCTGACTTATCCATCTGAGCTCTGAGATTTCTGCTCAGCTCTGCTCAGGCTGAGCCTGTTCCTCACTCACTGACAGGAGCTCAGCCCAGACTGACCCATCCTGCCAAAACTCCCACAGGACAAGGCAGTGTGGCCTCACAGGGGTGCTGGGTGCCAGCAGCAGGGCAGGGAGATGCTCAGCAGCCAGGCCAGGCTGTTGGGCTGGATGAGCACACACAGAGCTGGCTCTGCCAGGGACAAGCCACCCAGCACAGGGACACGGTGCCCAGCTGCCCTCCCACTGCTCACCACTGGCTGCCTGCTCTCCAGCTCTCTCCCTTTTTGTCTCAGTGCTCTGTCACACCATCTATTCGTGCTGCAGGACCTGGTTTATAAAGGAATAGAAGGAATTTCCATCTGTGACATCTTCTTGTCCCTTTGCTCCAATCCATCTCTCCTCCCAGGTGGATGGGAGTTATCAGCCTAAACACAGACTTCATGTTTACCCTGCTCAAGTCACCTTGGGAGTCTCAAAAGCACTGCTGGCCCTGCTAGCAGAGACAGGAGAGTGATGTCTCTCCTCTAAAGCGGGCACCAGCAGCTGGGCACATGAATCAAAGTGCCCACTCTTCTCTCCAGAGCATCCAGAGAGTGTGAGCAGATGGATCTCCTCTCCTCTCCTCTCCTCTCCTCTCCTCTCCTCTCCTCCTCTCTTTGCTTCTCTTTTCCCACTGGACACACACTCCCAGCACTGAGATGTTGTTCTCTTTATTCCATTTCCTCGAGGAAAAGCCAGCTTCAAAGCCGAAGCAGCAGCTCTGAACCCACCTGTGCTGTCTGTGTTTAGTCCCAGCAGCTCAGAGTATTTGTTTTAACCACTTCTGCTGATGAATGGTTTCTCTGCTTGCCACGGGTGAGTGAGCAGCACTGCTGCTCCAGGCCCAGGGAAACGTGTGGAGGAGCTGTGAGATTGTGTCCTGACCTTCCAGCAACCACATGTGCCAGGAAATACCAGCCAGGCTGCCAGTGTTAAACAAGCCACAGCCAGCCCTGCATTTCCTATTACCCAAAGTGCTTCAGACTGAATCCTGAGTCCAGCCCTGCATCTGCAATCATTCCTGGGACTTCCCTTCTGTGCTGGACTTTGGGGCTTGTCCAGCCTGCACACAGTGACTTTCTGAGCTGCTGTCACAGCTGCCACCAGCTCCACCACAGAGGTGACCAGAGCAGAACAGCACAAAACCCCAGGAAAGCCCATCCACATTGTCCAGTGTCACTCAACATCCCAGTGTCACTCAACATCCCAGGGCAGTTGTCCATGACCTGCTACAGCCAAGGACTGCTCTCCTTCCTGGACACCTTGCCCAAAATCTTCCTTGGATTTTCCCATCACTGCCTCAGAGAATTAGGTTGACACGGATCCACACAGACTGCAGAGCAGGGAACTGCCCCTGAGACATTTTCCCAACACTTGGAGAGCTGGAGACATTCCCCCCATATGTGAGTCATTATGGGATGTACTCACTGCAGAGCCCCAGACCATCCCAGGACACGTGCCTGTTATGCCAGGTGTCATGTCATACCCATTCCATGCTGTATTCCAGTGTCAGGAATCCTATCCATATGGACTTAATGTAGCCAAGAAATGGCTTGGCATCACAAAAGAAACAAACCCACTCAGAGTAGAGCTGGCAGTGAATTTTAATGCAGCTTTTTAAACCCCTAGTCAGTCTTGTTTCCCACCTTTCTATGCTTTGGGTGATCAGGTTGGCTGGAAACAAATATCAGGACCAAAGCTGAGGGTGAGATTTTGGAGATGGTTCCCTCATTTGACCTCTTTGGGGTACCTGTTGTTGCAGTTATTTAATTTGTCACAGAGGATGTTTTATTGATGGCATCTCCCCCTTGCTGGCACTTGTTGGGATTCCAGGCACTCCCTGGCCCGGCTGAGATCTCAGTCCCAGCCTCCCTCTCCTGGCTGGGCCTGACCTTCTCCGTGTGGGATGGAATAACAATCACACAGGGGATGGCAACTGCTTTCACAAAGGGTGCATGTGAACCTGGAGAGTTCCCTGCCTCCCCTCTCCATCCATCCATCCATCCATCCATCCATCCATCCATCCATCCATCCATCCATCCATCCATCCACCATCCATCCATCCATCCATCATCCATCCCTGTGTGACTCCCAGGACATTCCCAGCACGTGCAGAGCCAGAACCTGCAGAAAGCCTCGGGTCTGGGACACCCAACAACCTGCTGGGAAAACAGAAGCAAACAGCAACTCCCAGCACAGCTCCCAGCCCTGGATCTCCACTCAGCAATTAGATTTCCTCCCCCAGTTTGCAGAGGGAAAGGCAGAGAGGAAATGCCAGCTGCTGCTGGGCACGCAGAGCAGACTCGTGCGTGTGTTTGAAGCACTAATAACTCCCTTCCTGCTGAAGGAGGGAAAGACTTTCTCTTAATCCCTCCTTGCATCAATAATCAGAGAGAGGAGCAGATGGTGCCAGAAATGCAGGAATATGCTTGGTAAAATAACTTCAGAGCTGAGGACTTAGCACCAGGAAATAAACACCTTCAGGAGAGTCCTGCTCCAGCAGGGAACTGAGGATCCTGTGTGAGGAAATGAGAACTGCCTTGGAATGACCCAGCATCAAGGAATGACACAGCATCAAGGAATGATCCAGCNGCTCCAAGGAATGACCCAGCATTGAAGAATGACCCAGCATTGAGGAATGATCCAGCATCAAGGAATGACCCAGCCCCAGGGAATGACCCAGCTCCAGGGAATGACCCAGCTCCATCTCCACAGCGAGGCCAAAGCTGTCACCCAGGAGCTCCTTGGCCAGCAGATGTGCCCAGAAATATTTGCCCTCTTCTACATGAGGTACAAGTCCTGTTGTGCCCCCCACTGTCACCAGAAGCCCTGGATGTCTCCCAGGGGAGCAGTGCCCAGCTCCAGCATTGCTGCTGCCCCTCCTGGACTCATTCAGCCCTCAAGAGGAACAAGTAGAAGATCAAAAACCTTTCTAGTGCTGGATTTCTTTCCTACAATTCCCATGGTGAGGTCTATACATCAGCAATTTCTCTCTCTTCCAATCAGACACAAGTCACACACTCATTTCTCAGTGTGGATTTGCAAGTTTTTGTCCTACTCCATTTGTCCAGGAATTACATTGTTCCTCACAGGCTGGCTGAGCAGCCTCCTGCAGCCTTTCCATGGCATTCATAATGCAGAACAGGAGAGTCAGCAGTCACCATATTGCCGACCTTGCAACCTTGCATGGCCAGCCCATCTGTTCCTGGACACAGAGCAGTGATGTTTAAATCACACCCTCCCCCTCCTGGCTGCAAAGGACAGAGGAACCAGCAGCTCCTGGGGTGGAAACATCTCTGCTATTCAAGGTCTTAATTTACAGTGGGAGTGCTGCCATCTCCTAAAGCAGGGTTTGCAAAGCAGCATCCTGCAGCCCAGGTAACAGCCTCGTGTTCTTCTTTCCCTTTCCCTGACCTCATAAATCTTCCAGGCAAAATTTCCATCCAAATAGATGTGCTCCCACAAACATTTATGCCAAGTCACACTTGCACCAAGCTGTGTTTCTCCACAGAAAAGCGCTGCATCCCAAATATTGCATCAACTCCAGCTCTGGGCCTCCAGAAGGGTGAACATTTCTTTATTTTCAATTAACTCTTTATATGACATGGCATTTATTTCATTATCTCACTGAATGTCCAATTAGCTCATCCCAAGGAACAGGACCTAATTAACCGAGACAAGTATAGTGAACTTCCACAACCTCTCTCTCCTGTAAATAAGTTGCTAAGATGTAATTACTCAGCAATAACTACCTCGTTAAAGCTTGGATAAATATTCCTTCTGACTTCCTTGGATTGTTTTTAAAAGAAATCTCCAATTAATCTCTTTGGATTTTGCTTGTTCCAATGTCTCAGAAATCTGCAGGGTCAAACCATGTTGTTTTCCAGCATCCACAGGTGTGAAATGGCTGTGTATACCACCCCTCTCTCCGTGGATAACAGGCACTCAGGGGGTGGTGGAAGCTTTCCAGTGGCTGAACAAGAGGAGTTCCAGCCCACATCTGGGGCTGTGACACCCTCTGGAGAGTCTCACAACTTCCTCCCCTCCCCAGGCAGCTGAACTCAGCCTCCAGAGGCAGGAACTGCACAGAAAACAGGAGATTTCTTGCCATTCACTGCCCCCTGAGAACCTGATTGGGTTGAAATTTGAAAATATCCCTTCTTCCCTTCATGATGGTTTTCCCAGTTGCATGTTTTAGTTTTGTCAGCAGCAAAGGGATCCCTTTTGAAGCAGAGGTGGTGAGCAGAGCTGGATCTCTGTCAGCTGGGCCATTGCTGGATCCCAGGAACCTGGGAGTTTTGAGTTTTCTGGGCTTTCTGGCACTGACCCCTGCAGAACACTGCTTTGACCTGGGGCCTTGGAGAATGCTCCTAAATTTCAGTGATGGAGTTAAAATCACAGGTATGGAGTTAAATAGAAGTGTGTGCTTTCACGCACAGGTTTAAAATTTGAGGTTTTTATAATAGAGAATAGGTATGGGAGAAGATGAAGGATTTTGGGTGGTGGTTTCCTTGGGTGTTCATCTTCTTTCTTCTTCATGGTTTCAGGCTGTAGTTTCTGGTTGGACAGTCAGTGTCACACTGAGGGTTGTGGGAAGTTATTGGGTTGAAAGGATAAATAAAATAGGTGTTAATTCTCTATTGGACTATTTAGCTCTAAGAGATCTTGTAGCAGCTGGATCTGTCTCCACTGTGCTCACTTCTAGCAGGTAGCTAGGAATACTGCTGAACTCTCTGTACTTTTGATAAGATTTAATAAACAACCAAGCCCAAACAAGAGAAAATCCATTTCCTTCGTGTATTTTTTAATTCTGGCTCTGAGTGAAGGCAGAAGAGACTGAGACAAAGCACTAATTAAGTGGTGCAAAACTCTCACCAGCCATCCCTGCTCTGGGATGGAACTCCAGACCAGCCTGGCCTGCCCACCCAGGCAGCTGCAGAGGACAGAGGGGACTGAGCCACTCTCCCTGAGCTGATGCTTGCAAACAGCTTTTCTTTTCTTCTCTTTTCTTCTCTTTTCTTCTATTTTCTTCTCTTTTCTTCTCTTTTCTTCTCTTTTCTTCTCTTTTCTCTTTTCTTTTCTTTTTTATTTTCTTTTCCCTTTCCTTTCCTTTTCCCTTTCCTTTTTCCCTTTCCTTTTTCCTTTCCTTTTTCCTTTCCTCTCCTCCCACAGCTAGCATGCTCAGAGTGATATTTTACACAGTGCCTGATTTGAAACACAGAGATGAAGGCTTGTGAGATGAAAGGGGAGCATTAATCTCTCCTGTTGACTCAGCATCACAATAAACTCCATCCCTTGATTGCTTTTGCTCATGGCTGGAGGTCAGCATTTTTTTGGGGGAGGAATTCTCCAAAAGAAGACATTGGACTGGGAGGGAGCACAAAGCTGGGAGTGCCAGGATTTTTCCATGCTGCTGCAGAGACACCTGGGAGATGTTTCATAAATATTCCTCACCTGTGTCACACTGAGCTCCTGGGTAATGGGACTCAGAAGAGATCATCAAAGGCCTTCAAGATCAGCTCTCTCTGTGTCCATTGGTCTTTAGGAGGCCAAAACCATGAGATGTGTGATGCTCAGAGTGCTCAGGAAATGGCTGGACGTGCACTCAGTGCTGTGGTTTAGTGCCTGCTCAAAGGATGGACTCCATGATCTTGGAGGGCTTTTCCAAACTTAAGAATCCCATGATTTTATGATTCTTAGTGGATGTCAAGAAGAAACAAGAGGAAGATCTGTCTGAAACCCCTTTTGGGGTCCTCTCACTGCTCAGGGATGTGTAGCTGAGGATCCCCCAGGATGGAGCAGTGCAGGCAGCAGGATCAGCCCCTCCTGGCACAGCTGGACATGGACATCCCTGTTTTCCTGGAATGGGATCTCAGAGCAGGATCCACAGAAGACAGAAAGAAAAGACCATTTAGATGATGACCAAAATCACTGGATGTGAACTCAGTGAGGTGTGACGGGAGGAGGCACCAGCTCCCCTCACAAACCCATTTCTTTATTATTATTTTGTTATCTATTTCCCATGGGGATGTGGAGCATGTGCCTGCCTGCTGCTGGCATTGCTGGGATGGCAGGTCAGAGTGATCAGATCTCTACATATGTTATTTCCTTGTTCTTCAGCTTAATGGGGCGTTCCACTTTATTATTGTATTTTTTTTTTTAATTTTATAAGACATGTTTCATTAAATCTGAATTATGGCAATTCAGGAAAAGAAATTAGCCCATTAAAATTATAATGAAAACATCTTATAAAAAAAGGCTGTCAACTGCCATTTCTGCTCTGCTGGGTGAGGAAATAAGGAGGAGAGAGAAATATGTTGTCTCTGAGCAGGGACAGCACCTGGGAAAGTGGGACCTGCTCTGGAACAGAGTCAGTGTCAGGGAGAGCCAAAGGGCTCTGAGAGGTTCTTCCATCCATTCCAGCTCTTTCAGCAGGGCTGTGAGAAAAGAGGAATGCTGTCCCATGTTCCTGGTTGGTCCCATTTCTTTCTGATCAGATGGACAGTGAAGCCAAGCAGGGAATTTCCACTCGGATTTCAGTCCTGGGGAGCCCCAGAGAGGCTTGGGGTGATGGTGATGGGCACAGGAGCTGCAGCTTCCTGGGGTTTTCTGGAAGGGAGAAAGTTCTGTGCTGGAGAACAAACCCAGGCTCTCCAGGTAAGGGAAGAAGGAACCTCCCCAAAGCCTCATTTAGGAAGGTTTTGCACTTTTCTTGGAAATAAATTTCTCTTGCTGTTGTCAGGTTCAGCTCATAGCACCAGGGCCAGGCTCAGGTGTTCCCATCCAGTGCTTTGTTCCTTCTGTGGCAATGACATTCCCACAGGAGGAAAGAGATTTTGTCAGAAATAAAGTGGGAAGAAAAATGAAATCCCTTAAGCTGCCTCATTGATGGTTAGATAGGGGTAGGAAAAGAAAAGCCAGCTCTGTTCTCCACTGCTGGGTGATTCCTGCTGCTGTCCTAAACTCCCCACACCCTTGAGCAAAAATTGTGTTGCATTTCTGTTTTCAGCAAGGTAGTGAAGGTATTAGCTGGAGAAAAAAAACCCTCTGCCTGCAAGGGGGTAAAGGTCAGCACTGCTGAAATGAAATAGAGTTTGAAACTGCATGTCAATTAAACACACACAAAAGAAACTAATAAAATTAATCCACTAAACTGCAAAGCTGAGGTAAAGCAAGCCTGTAAGATATATAGAAAAGGAGGTGGGGAGGGGCTGGTAAACAGCAAGAGAAGTGAGGAATGGGATAAAAGAAGGCACAGAAAAAGAAATAATGAGTAAAAGAGGGGATGGAGATAAATGGGGTATTCATTCCTGAAAAGGTAAAAGAGAATGAAATGAGATTGGGATGAAAGGCAGAACACAAACAGTCCAAAATCCGCAGCTCTGCTGTGTCAAACACAAGAAGGGGGAAGGTCTCTTCTTCCCAGAGAAAACAATTGTGTTAGGAGCCCAGGGGAGCAGAGCTGGCTCTGTGACAGAGCACAGGGGAGGGGACACCTGCCTGGGGACAGCGCAGAGTGCTTGGCTCTGCTGCAGCTCTGAGCACACCTGGGGGCAGCTCGCACGGATCTCAGCCCAGAACCAGCATGGATCTCATCCCAGGACTCCAGGGAATGACTGGACAGGGAAGGACAAGGTTTCAGATGCCACAGAAAAGCTGCAGCCCTGCCCTGCCCTCAGCCTGTGCTATCCCAGAGTGAGACCATGGAGCTGGCTCCAACCTGGAGTCAACCCAAGGCAGACCAAAGACAGCAACCTAAGTAAATCCCTGGATCAACTTTAATTTATTCTGCCCATTTGATCTTTCAAAAAAAGCCATCTGGCCCTGAAAAGCTCTCCATCATTTCATTTGGAGGATCTGGAGCAGGATTTGAGGAGGCAAACATTTCACCTGTGGATTTTCCACCATTTAAACTTCCTTCATCTCAGATCCTCCTTTGTTTTGGCAGCACTTCTGGACACGGGCAGGGTTTTTTGGAGCCACCTTTGCCAATGCTTGGATACCCCTCCTTGTGTTCCCACTTCAGTTTTAGAGCTGGAATTGCTGCTGAGCTGCAGGGCATTCCCTGGGTTTAATGAGCATCCACCTGACACTTCATTGGTGCTTCCCACAGAGCCAGCCCCACACCAGGGCATTGTGCATTTGTTCCATGCCCCATTGAAGCATTTCCACATGGAGAGGCAGGCAGAGGAGCTGACCCTGAAAACCTGGAGCCTGACATCCAATGCAGGACAGAAGGATGAGAGAGCAGCAGGGAATTTGATGGCTCTGCTGGGGCTGCCCTGAGACCCCACATCCCTCACTGAGGCTGCTCCATGAACCCACGTGTTTCTCAAAGAGTTCCTTTGTACCCCTGGCACATCCTCCGTGGTCAGCAAAAACCTTCCTGGGTGCATCAGCCGAGCTGGGATTCAGGGATTCTCTCAGTCAGGCCCTAAATGTGGAGTTCCACACAGACAAAGAGAACACAGCACTTCCCTGCAAGAGGCAAACACCTCGCTGAGCAGCTCATTAGGAGAAAAGGAGCTGATTAAAGCTGGAATCAAAGAGCAGCAATATTAATGCTGTAAATACATGTGCAGGCTGTCCTGTGGCCTCACTCTCCCAGTCTGGTGCCCTGGGTTCCTGCTCTCCCTTGCCAGAGACAGGAACAGGCTGATTAATAAGGCTGCAGGAAACAGAGAAACATCTCCAGAGAAAGACACATATTCACTTTTAACTTATTTCTATATTTTTCTTTCCCCTCCTCCAATGAATTTTGACACTGATCTTTTCCCCTTTTCCTGTTTATCATTTTGGAATAGAAGGCTTCTGCTTTCAAAACAACTTCTCTCCAATTCCCCCCTTTCCTTCTCTTTAATCTCCAAACAAGGGAGCAGGTTCTCAGCTCCTCAGTGAGGGACAGGTTCAGTTCACATTTTCTGATCGAAAGCTGGGAGGTGTTTATCTCATTTCTGTCACACACACTACCCAGGCCAAGGCATGTCTGGGGAGGTGTATTCATGATGTTTATCAATGTGGGTTTATTGCAATGGTTTCTTCAACCTTTTTTTTTTTTCCTGGAAGAACTTTATTCAGTTTTACCCATGGATCAAGCCCTGGATCAGCCCCAGATTGCAATCAGAGCAGGATGGATTTGTAAAAGGAATTGGCTACAACTGGTGGGGTGTAGGGAAACCCTGACACCCCTTTCCCAGGAAACCTGACTCGTGATGGATGCTCTGGCAAGGCAGCATCCCCCAGCAAATCAAAATCTGCAGTTTAGCCTGAAACCATGATATTTAACACCCCAAATGCAAAAGCATGACCCATTATTTACCAACTTGGGCCGTGTTAATAAAGATAATACATTATTATCCCTGAAAGAGCTCAATGCAGAGGTTCCCTCAGCTATAAACATATCACATTTCTCCTCTGTTTGATGGCCTAATTACAAGTATCACCGTCCATCTGAGTTAGAACTAGATTAAGGCTCTGCTTGCATTTAAAGTAGCTGTTAGCATTGCTTAATAGTTAGAGATGACTAATTGGCCATCACACTGCTGATGAATGAAGCTGAGACACGAGGCAGTGCATGAAAATTACCCATGATTATTGCCAAAAATCACTCTGAGGGATATAACCCTGTGTGCACACCCACCCCATCTGGTGTAAGCCAGTGGAGATGGGTCCATTCTGCAGCCCAGGCTTGGATTTGTGCTGCTGCCCTGTCCCCAGCTGCTGGGGTGGCACTGCAGGTGTGACAGGAGCTGTCACTCCAGCTGGTCCCTTCCTCACCAGCAGCACTCAGGAACAGTCTTGTCACACCCCTCAAGTCAAACGTGGTTTATCCAACTCTACCATTCCTCCTCCTCCTGTCCAGGCCCTGGGGAAGCTGCTGTGGGTGTTCCAGGTGCTGCTTTTCCATGGGAACAGGGAAAAGAGAGCCCTGGCAGCATCAGCTCAGTGCTGGGGTGTCCTGCTGTCACCCAGGGCATGTTGAATTCTTCCCAGCACTGTGGCAGTGCTGTGCTTTGGGCTGGGGATGAGAGTGGTGATGGCACATTGAGAGTTTGGGCTTTTCCTACATTCTGTTTATCCTAAATCAAAGATTTTTTCGTGTGTCATGACCTGCCAGTGAGGAGGAAGAAACCTGGAGGAGGGACAAGTGGGACAGGTGACCCAAAGTGGCCAAAGGGATATTCCACACCACAGAACATCCTGCCCAGCATAAAAACTGGGCAGAGTTACCCAGAAGGGCCAGTCTGGCATTGCTCAGTGTGTGCTGAGCAATTGCATTGATTATTCCCTTATTATTATCATTATTATTTAAAAATACCATTATTGCTGCATTCTTACTTTATTTTTGGTTATTAAACTGCCCTTATCTCACCCCACACATTTCACTTTGATTCCTCCCCATCCCACTGGGTTGCAGAGGGAGAGAGGGAGTCCTGCTTCATTTCCAGCTGGGCTTCAACCCCAACAGGGCTCTAAGGTTCCAGTGAGGCAGGGATGGTGAGAGAAGGAGCCTCTTCCTTAACCCAGTGAGGAAATGAAACACCAGCCTGCTGCTCCTCACAGCTGTGGGAATGTCCTCTGCGGGAATCCAGGGTGCTGGAGGGGGTTTTGAGGTGGTTTTGTGTGGAAGATCCTTCCCCTCAGTCATCCCTGGTGTTTTTGAGGGTCAGGCTCAGCCCACAGAGCCCCTTTGTGCCCAGCCCTGGGCTGAATTCACTCCTGGGCAGCTCTGAAGGTTTTTTTTTTTACCATGACATGTTCACAAGTGCAAGGAGAGCTCAGCAAAGTGCTCCAACAAAGCTTCCTTTCTTTCCTGGAGTGCACCAGGAGTTGGGAACAATAAAACACTTTTCTGCCTGACCTACTTTCTCCCCCCCTCCCAAACAAGCTGCTTCCCCATCTCTCTCCACTCCCTGATACAAATCTTTCAGATTAAACTTCAGGAACGTGCTAGTGAGACTAAGAAAAGACTTTGCTCTACCCTGGCCTCATTTTTTAGGATGCTGATGATTGCAGAAATCCCCGATTAAGGTGGGGAGCTGGGATTGGCCCACTCCACCAAAAATGTGAGATAAAGTTTGATATCTGTTCAGAACATGAAAACAACAAAATCTTCTCAGGAAATTTCTGAGCTGACTCTTAGTGTGGATGTTCATCCAGGCAAATCTGGGATGTGTGATAAGGATCCACAGTTTGAGTTTTGCCTACATGAAGAGGAGTTACCAAAATGCA
>VXBI01010257.1:144812-158573 GCA_013397375.1 Toxostoma redivivum
AAATAAAATAAAATAAAATAAAAATCAGAGTGCTCTGGTTTATTTTTCCATTTTTGTTTTTTAAATATTTCTGTCTCTCCACCCCACCCATAGCCTGGAACTGCTTCCATTTAGCAGCAGCAGTGCAGGAGGGAGCAGAGGAGACTTTGCCTGTCCCTGCCTCTGCCACCAGTTGCCTTTGAGAAAAGCTCTGTGCTGTCCCTGCCTGGCTGTGCAGCCCCAGGGCTCTGCTCTCTGTGCAGCACTCAGAGCAGGGGTGCAGCGCTGGCAGGAGCTGCCTGCAGCCCACAGTAATTAGCAGGGCTGGCAGTAATTAGCTCAGCTCCGTGACATCAGCTGTCAGCTCCGTGGGCAGGGTGCAGGGCCCTGGCCACACAGCCCCTGCCAGGAGGANTCACAAGTGCAAGGAGAGCTCAGCAAAGTGCTCCAACAAAGCTTCCTTTCTTTCCTGGAGTGCACCAGGAGTTGGGAACAATAAAACACTTTTCTGCCTGACCTACTTTCTCCCCCCCTCCCAAACAAGCTGCTTCCCCATCTCTCTCCACTCCCTGATACAAATCTTTCAGATTAAACTTCAGGAACGTGCTAGTGAGACTAAGAAAAGACTTTGCTCTACCCTGGCCTCATTTTTTAGGATGCTGATGATTGCAGAAATCCCCGATTAAGGTGGGGAGCTGGGATTGGCCCACTCCACCAAAAATGTGAGATAAAGTTTGATATCTGTTCAGAACATGAAAACAACAAAATCTTCTCAGGAAATTTCTGAGCTGACTCTTAGTGTGGATGTTCATCCAGGCAAATCTGGGATGTGTGATAAGGATCCACAGTTTGAGTTTTGCCTACATGAAGAGGAGTTACCAAAATGCATCACAGGAGGTAAAGTTTGCATGGCAGGGACTTAATTCCCTCAATATGACCAACCAGTGGACACTGATTGATCCCAAACAAGATTATGGAAATTTAAGGGGTTTTTAAGTTAAGTTTTGGGGGAAAAAAGTCAGTTTTTGCTGAGGGACATCCTCAGCTTTGAGTTTTGGTACCTTCTCACAGCAAAGCCCAGGCTCATAAAGGGGTGAGAGAAGAGGGCAGTTTATTCCTGTAAACACTTCCCACAGGAGAGTTGGGTTAAAGAGGATCCTGAGGCACATCCAGGCCCTCACACGTCTGTGGAGAGCCTTTGGCTGGTGTGTGCCAGTGGCAAAGGAAAATGGGCATGGCCCCAGTGTCCCCAGGGCTGCCACAGCCCATGGGAGGATGGGAGGTGCTCCCCAATTGTCTGAAACTTCATAAATCTCAAAAATTACCCTAATGGCAAATCTAAATGTTAAAAATCCCTTGCTTCTCACAGTCCTGTCATGCATTGCTTGGCAGTCAGCTTGTCCCCAGGATATGAGGAAGCATCTGTGTTTGTAGGGTGGATGTGGGAGGGAACTGGCTTACCCGTGAAAATATTGCCCATTTCACCTTTTATTTCACACATTTAGCCACTGAGATGAAACAAAACTGTGTAGAAAAACTAATTTCATCTGCTGCACAATACCATTATCACCATAATCTGGTATAAAAGGGGGAACTTCACAGCACTGGTAAATAGATTATGAGAGTCATTTAAGATCCCAGAACACGCCGAGAGCCTCACATTTTGCAAACAAGGGATTACAAAACTAATGCCTCCTACCTGCTAAACCCAGACACTCCAGCTCAGAGGTACTTGAGGAATAAACTGAATAATATAAATAAACATCATAAAATAAATGTAAAATAAAAGAAATGTAAAATAATAGAATAGAATGGAATGGAATAGAATNAAAAGCTCTGTGCTGTCCCTGCCTGGCTGTGCAGCCCCAGGGCTCTGCTCTCTGTGCAGCACTCAGAGCAGGGGTGCAGCGCTGGCAGGAGCTGCCTGCAGCCCACAGTAATTAGCAGGGCTGGCAGTAATTAGCTCAGCTCCGTGACATCAGCTGTCAGCTCCGTGGGCAGGGTGCAGGGCCCTGGCCACACAGCCCCTGCCAGGAGGAGCAGCAGGGCTGCAGAGCAGGGCCTGAGCTGTGACACGCAGATGGAGATGTGTAAACACACAAACACCACTTTATCCAGGGGCTACACTTCTCCTCATTCCCTCCAATGGAACATCTCATTTTTAGCAAAAGCCTTTCTGCACACACATTTCTCATCACCCTTCCCCTATCAGGCTTTATTTTCCTCATTCCCTGTGCTGTGGCCAGGGGATATTTTCCACATGTCCTTCACTCCACACCCCACAGGCTGTGCACGGCTGGTACCTTGGACCTCACACTGAGCTCGTGCTTCCCCTACAGCTCTCTCCATCTTCTCCTCAGCTCCACAGGGAGTTCTTATCAATCATATTTGGTGCAAGGGTCACATCCTGACCCAGCTGCCCACGGCCACTCGCTGTGTGATGAAGCATTAACGTTTCTGTTCAGGGCTGGTGCCCCCAAGGGCTCCTGAGATGAAAAGAAAACTCCTGTGCACACCAGGGTAACTCTTGGATTAAAAGGAGAAATCAAAATAGCCAGATTTGGGCTTGTTTACAGTCACTGCTGGCTCCTGCAGGGTGTAATGAAAGCATGGCTGCCTGGTGAAGTTAAAACCTTTTACCTCCAACTCCAAACCCTCCAGGAGGGGAGTGACTTCCTCTGGAAAATCTCACCTGGGGGTTGCAGAGCAGCACAGGTGAACTCGCTGTTCAGAGCCCTCCTGGAGCCCTGAGCACAGGGAGCCACCTGGTCCCAGTCATTTCCCATCCCTGAGTGCTGCTCCCAGCTCATCTTGTGCTGCAGACGAGCTCTGAAGTACCAATCATGCAAAAATCGACTTTATGTTTGAAGGACAAATGCAAAGTCTCTCTTAATGTCCTTTTATAACCCACACTCCATCACACCTGACACAACCACTCCTGTCAAATATTGTCCTTTAAATAGTGCTGTTGGTAAATGATAAATACATTTGGATAACCTTGCACCCTGGAGAGAAGAGGGTGCCCTGGATTTATTGCTATGGTGTTTAATATTGCTTTATTTTGACCAAAGAGAAATGCTGGAGATGTTCATAAAGCTGAACCCTGTAAATCAATAAAGACATTCTTGGTGAATCTGATTTTTAGCTGGGAAAGATTTTAGCTGCATTGCTAAGAGGTGCAGGGGAGTGGAAGCTGTTTTATCTGGAAATGAAGAAAGCAGGGCATGAAGTGCTTCCTGCTCCAGGTGCCCAGAGGTGGGAAGGCTGCTGGCCTGGAGTGTCTCCCACAGGTTGTGAAACCCCCCTGGAGTTCAGGGGCTGCAGGGAGAAGCACCTGGAGCAGGGGAGTCCTTGCAGAACACACCTCTGAGCTGGCCTGAGCTCCTCTGCAGGCAGCTCTGGGATTATCCCACCTCGCAGGGCAGCATGGCCTTGGCTGTGCAGTTCAGAGGGTGGAAACAAGATTGTAAATGTGATTGACCCAGAGCTGAGCATGTGGTGACCCAAGGAGCAGAGGTTTGGAAAATCCATCCCAGAAAGTAGCAGGAAAGTTTCTGACTGTGCTCCTACAGCTTGTTTATGTCAGACTCTGCTGCTTGCTTCTTTGAACTGCCTCGGTTGTGAAGGTTTGTTGATGGGGTTTTTTTGTTGTTTCTCTAATAAGCTGTGTGCTGCAATTTATTCTGTATCACAGAAATGTCTCTGAGAGAAAGACAATTCATGCACAGCATTACTCAGACGTACATCCCATCCTGCAGGGAGGAACAATGATCGTGCCAGCACAGAAAAGCTGGAACGAGGCTGCTGGAAACAGCAACAGGAAGGTTGGACGAGCTAGAGAAACAAAAGCCAGAGCCTCTGATCAAAGAATCGAATTAGAGACAAGAAAGCAAGAGAGAGCTGGCTGACAGTCAAGCAGCCACCCTGTGGGACTCAGAACACAATTTAATCTGTCTTTGTTTCAGCTGTCCAGCCATAAAATGGTTGTTGGCCACCTTGCCCAGTCAGTCCACGGGAGGCTGGGGTCAGACAGCCTCTCCTGAGATGTCTGCACTTTTTCCAGCCAGCTGGATCCTGTATTGCTATGAAGGTAAATAAAGATGAAATCCTTGAGCACAGGCACGGTTAAATCAAATTTCTAAACTATTTTGTATTTCACTCTTTACTGCCTGGGAGCTCTTGCTGAAGCTTTTTCAGCTCTGGCGAGGTTCTGGAACTTTTCCTCCAGCTGAAGAAGTTGGAACTGGGGTCTTTGAGCCTTAGAAGGTCCCTTTCCTCTTCCTCACCACTACTTCTGTGAGATTTGTCTGGACATGATCCCTTTTACAGCCATTACTCATCCACCAAACAGGGCTGGAATTGGGTGAGATGTGCAGAAGTTGGGGTGTCAAAGCACCTGCAGCTGCACAACCCATTTCCAGGGAAAAAAAGCCCAAAATTGAGCTGGCTGGAGCAAAGCCAAACCAACTGCCTCATCTCAGTCAGCAGATCAGTTTATGTCTGAGCAGACCTGTCTCCTTTCCCTCACAGTTTAAGTCCAAGGGAAATTATATCAAATGAGAGACAATCTGATTTTGATTTTTCATTCTATCTCTGTCACCTTTGCTGTCTTAATACCCCAAGGGCCCAGTGGCTGCAAGATGAGACTGGAATATTTAAATGACATCTGAAACACAAATATTAACAGGGAGAGGGACTATTCCCTGCCAGAGCTGACCAAAGAGCAGGGCTAATTCTCCATCACTTAGAGCCAAACCAGGAGAGCAAGGGAGGAAGCTCAGTTGTTAGACTCAGTGCAGAGGTCAGTCACTGTGCTTTGCTGAGCTTGAGGAGTGCAAGAGGCCAGGGCAGAGCAGCCCACAGGTTCTCTCTGACCAGAGAACCCCCAGGACTGACTCTGGCTCACACAAAATCTCTGCTCCAGCCCTGGAGGGGAACCTGCACCACTCTTGGGGGTTATTTAAGAAATACACACTAGAAAAGCATGAGAGCCAAGACTAGAATTTCAAGCCAAACCTGCATCATTTACAGTAACACCTCCAGTTTGACCACAGGGGTTTCTAGAGAACAAAATAGAAGCCTTTATCATCGTATGCTCTTAAAAAATTCACCTGGAAGTGAATCCCTCCTGGCTGCCTACATTTCCAGGGCTGCAGAATCTTGTTCCCCATGGTGTCAGGATGATTGCTGTCCTGTGACATGGGGACATTTGTCTGTGCACAGCTGCCATTGCCCAGCTTTCCAGGGACACAGAACCTTGTTCCCCATGGTGTCAGGGTGATGGCTCTGCCTGTGACACAGGGACATTTGGCCAGGCACAGCTGCCACTCACTGGGGGCCTGGCACTCCACGTGTTAATGCAGATCCACTGGAGCCCATTCATCGATGCTGATGGGAGTCCACGAGCTCCTTAACCCCTGTCCAATCCTGTCAGGATGAATAGATGGCTTGGCCTCGTGTTTGCAGCTTTCACTGCCTTGTCACAGAATATCTCTGGGGGCCAGAGGCCACACCACAGCTCCCATCAATCCAGCTGTGTGCCCTGCCAGGCTGCATTAGCCCTCTCTGTCTCTGTCAGGCTGGGGAGGCTGGCAGGGATGTTTACTGATATCCCAGCACAGTCAATCTCAGAGCCAGCTCAGCTCTGTGACCCCTCTCCTCACAAATCACATTGGTTGAAGGCTGTAATTACAGGCTATAATTAGATGTGGAGTTTCATTTAATGGAGGCAGGAACGTGTCAGGTGCCCCCAGAGCCCCCCTCACTCCCCTCAGCTGCTGCTGCTGCTTTGGAGCACATCAAATCCTGCTGAACTTGAGGGTGACCTAGAGGATGATCTTGCTTCAGGTGCTGTACCTCCAGCCAAGAAGTCAAACTCCAAACATGAATTTAGCCCATCGTTGCACCTACCAGCTCCTGGAAGACAACAACAGATCTTACAGGACAGTGGATTGGATCTGCTGGCTCTCAATGATTCCCACAGGAGGATCCTTCCCTTTTCCCAGCAAACCTGTCCAGCTCCAAAGAACACCCAGTGCATGCACTTTTACTCCCTGCCCAGATCACAAACTCAAGCAGAATTTAAGATGTTGAAGAGAAAAGTCCCATCTATGTGAAGGGATGAAAGATGATCCAGTCTTTGTTATATTTATTGCCCTGTGAGAGTTTTTTTCTACCTCTCAATAACCCTCCAGCAGCAAACAACTCTGGAGAAGATTCAGATGAAGATTCTCTTCATCTCTTGATCAATCTAAACCTTTCATGTGCTGGTAGATTCCAAAGCCAACCTTTTCTGGACTATCAGCACTACGAAGAGAAGGCATTGCCATGGAGCAGGATTAAAATCCAAAGCAGAGGAGCACAAAAACACCTGTGAGGAAGAAGACAACACACAAAGCTGGTCAGGAGATGTTCCTGCTGCTCTGCAGTGCCCAAGTGGCCAGCCCTGTGTCACCAAGGGGGCAATGACAGCCTTTGGGTGCAGGAAATCCTTGGCCTTTCTGCAGCCTTATGGAAAAAGCCAGCAGGGTCTGTGCTGTGAGGTGACTGCAGGACACAAAGAGCCAGGACCATTTCTCATCAAGTCAAAGAAGTGAAGAGCACATTCCAGATTCAATCGGTGTCAACAGGAATTCAGCTCCTATTCAGGCACTCAAAGCAGTGGAACTGCACCAGAAATTGGCTCTGCAGCCTGGGCAAGGAGCAGAGAAAGGTGACATACTCCATCTCAGGTGCACCAACGAGGGGATGAGAACACCACTTCCTATTTGGAAATCTTTGTGGTGTCTTTGGAGAAACACAATGAGAGAAATTCAAAAAAGCACTCACTGCACCTTGGAGTTGGTTTTGCTTTCTGTGCTTCTGAGAAGAAACCACCAAGGGAAGAAATAGAGCCAGGACTGCCAGAGTGAGGTCCCCAAGGGCTCTCACAAGGCACTTGAGTGGTGCCACTGAAAATGAGAAGAACACACTGGGAAGAAGCAAAGCCAGCCAAGGTGTTTCACAAGAGACCTGTCCTGCTCTGATGAAATCATTCCAGCCATTCTGGCCTCCAATCAAGGAGGAACTCTGGAAGCAGCTTCCCAAGCATTTTGTGTGATAATCTGCCTCTCTCTCCCTCACCCTGACAGAGCAGAGACTGGAGAAAATGATGAGGATTTTATAGCTCTCTGCAGTAAGCAGTTAATAACTCTCTGAGGCGATAGATCTGGGCTCCACTGCAGGGCTGGAATAATTCACAATAAAATATGACTTTTCATTTATCACTTTGACACTTAATAAATACTTCCTGGGGAAGAGGGAGAGAAGGGAGAGGGGAGACAGCCCACACCTGTGGTCACCAGGTGCTTTCAGTGAACATGGCACAAGGGGAAGGATGGTGAGACACCAACCAGCAACCACAGACCTGGGAGCTCATGGGGAATAGGGTGATGAGGCTTCAGATTAAAGGGATTTTACTTGTTCATGACCACTGATGCCTTTTTCTCAACTTGGAAATGAAATTTGAGATAATTTTAGTAAGGAGTTAATATAAAGTGGATTTTTATTTGAAGGCTTTTAGGAGCAGTTATGGAAGGATGTTTACAAAAGCCCACCCCCACAGGGCTATGTTTTTATTGGTTTTAGGAAATTAGTATAATTGATAAAAAGCACTGATTAGGATGTTAAGTGGTGATGCAATTTCTCTTCAGGTCAAGCCTTTATTCTGGAGTTCCTCCCTTTGCACTAGCTGTACTTTGTCTATGAAAATGTATCTGGAAGAGTTGTTCTCAGCCTTGGTTCCCTGGAAGAACCAAGACAGGATAGGGGCCTTGTACTCCCCAGGCCCTGGAGCTCTGGAATTTGTTTTGTCTTTTTGCCTAGGGAAAGGCCATGGAAAATTATTGGGAAAATTAGCTACTTGTACAATAGGCTAGAGTTACAAATATATGTGTGAAGAATACAGAGAACATATGAAAGAAAAAACCAAACCCCAAAATAGCATCACCATGATAAGAGGCCCCTTCTGAGCCAGGCTGGGCTCTGTGGACGCTGATGTTTCCTGATAGTGATAACAGTGCATGGAGGGTGAAAATCTGAGACAAAATGTGTGGCCCTTTCTCCTTTCCTGTGTCCCCACACGGGGAGGGCTGGAGCATCCCAAAATCTCCTGCTGCTGGCCCCACATGCCAAGATGGTTCTGCAGCTGCCTTGGCTTGGGAATGGAGGTTCCTCGTGGATATCCATCCTCCTGCAGAGAGGCAGGAAACATCTCTGTGCACTTCAGGAACAGAAACAAACCCGAGGCAGAAACTTGTGTGGAGAGCACCAACACCAGTGTGCCTGGAGCTCTGCAGCAAAGTGGGAGCCCGGCCCAGAACTGCCTTTGCTTGCCCTGCAGGCACCAGGGAGTCCCACTGAGGTGCCCCCTGAGAGCCTCCAAATCCCCCCTGGCCCCAGAGGAAGGGCAGTGAAAATGTAAAAGCAGGGAGCACCTCTGGCAGGAGCTGCTGTGTGCTCACAGTGCCTCCCAGGTGTGGGGCACTGCACCAACTCCTGCACCCCTTGGAGCTTCCCTCTGCTGATTCCCTTTGCTTAGGCTGTCAGTGGAGGCAGCACAGACAGCTCAGTGAGGAAACCCAGCTCCCCAGGATGTACAGAACCAGGGAGATTGCTGGGAACCAGGTTTGCCCATGGCTCCTTTGCAGTGTCTTTCCACTGCCTCCCATCTTCTTGAACATATTTTTATCTCCACAGATGCCATTTCCTTCTGAATCCTTCACATCCACACACTCATCATGATCAGTGGAAGAGGCTCTTGGCTTGTGAGCACACCAACCCCTGCTGGACACAGAGCCCTGCAGGTCCCCAGTTCCCTGTTCCCTCTGAGAGAGCCCAGGTTTGGATGGAGAGCTCATCCCTGCAGCAGGGAGGTGATGATGTTGCTGTATTGCTCTAAAGTCTGGAAGTGTTTTAGCAACACAGGCAAACAACAAACATTATCCTGTGCACAATATCGACTCAGTTAATTGGCAAGTGAGGTGTTGGACTGGCCTCCTGCTTGGCTTCAATTGTAGATGCACCGAGCTCTGTCTCTGCTCATCATGCTGTCAGTGGGAAAGGCTCCACACAGGGTAATCACAGCCTGCTACAGACTCCGTGCTCAGGAAAGCTGCAAATCAAAAGAAAATAGCAGACAAGCACCAAGGGGAGATGGAAGGAGGGGTGGAGGGGGCCAAACGTGGGCAAACTCACAGCCTGCAATTGTAGCTGCTCCTTCTGGCAGCTGCTGGGCTCCTGAGAAACTTCTTTGGGCTGGTTAGAGGCTCCCGTTTGGTGGCTACAGGCAGACCCAGATGAAATGCACAGGAAAGGGAGAGCTGAGAGCTGCAGGAGGGAGTTTCCTCATTGTTCAGCTAACAGGAGAGGGGACAGCTGGTGCTGGAGCATGGCAAACTGGAAGAAAGGAGATGTTCTGTCCCTGCCTTCTCACATAACCCCAGGCAAGTCACAGGTACTCCCTTTGCCACAGCTCCCACATGGCAGATGAGCATTGTGGTCTCTCCTATGCCTCTCCTGCTGTTGCTGCTTAAGGACCAGGTTTTCCAAGGCAATGTGCACCCCTGAGGATGCATGTGTGTGCCCAGAAGTATTTAAAACTGTTCTAAGCAATTATATGCCCAACTCACTTGGGTCTTGTCCCATTTCAGTGCAGCCTCAGGCATCCAAATGCCTCTGCAATTCTGGCCCTTGGACTCTTTGAAGCAGCAAATTGTCTCTTGCTATGAGTGTCTGTATAATTGTGAGTGTCTGTGGATGCACGTACACACATCGCTGTCTTATGCTATGGCACAAGCAACCAAGGAGCTGCAGAGGTCCAAAAGCAAAAGCTGTCCCCCAGGAGGTCTCACTTTGCAGGTTCTTATTGCAGGTGCAGTATCAGCCACAAAACTGTGGATCTGATTCTCTTCCCACTTTGCACCCAGGCCATGTGAGGCTGTGCCTGTTCCTGCTCAGGAGCTGGGCAGAGCTGGTGGATGGCCCTGGGAGTTGTTGGCTCTCTGGAAGGGGCTCTCAGAGTCACACACAAGCACAAGGGGAGGCAAATCAACAGATAACCTGTTCATGAGGTTACCACGAACCTGGGGAAACAAAACACTGTAAGAACTGTGGCTGGCAGAGGGGGTTAATGCACCAGCTCCTCACCTCCCCTGCACTGAATTTACAGCATCAGGAAATCCCACACACATGGAGATCACATCCTTGGTGGAAGTGGTGTCACAGCAGAGGAGCACAGGGCAGTCTGCCCACTGGGGACAAGGCTGCTCTCCATCCTATTGATCCCATGAAACAACTCTTCCCCAGCTGCAGGCGTGCCAGGAGGCGTGGGGGGCTCAGGGCAGTGCAAACTCAGCCCTGGCAGCTGCCTGGGCTGGGCTCTGTTTGCTAGGCAGGCACTGGGACAGGAGTGTCAGCCTTTCTGTTAAAACCTTGTTCAGAGAGGGGAAAGGCACGTGGGTGAGAACAATCCTCAGTGCTGGAGCCAGGCCACGGGGCTGGCAGGTGTATTTCATGTACACATCACTTCTGCAGACGGAATTCGTCGGTACAGGGCTCACTCTGTGCACGCTGTGTGTAACCCCAGCTCCCAGGCTGGGCTGGAAAGCAGACATTTCCATTAGCAGTGCTTAAAACTCGGCTCTGTCAGCATTTCCACTGCATGTCTGGAGGAGTTAACTCCCCATAAAGCACCCGCTCCCAGCTGCAGCACAGCACACAAGAGGGGAGATAGATCTGCACAAGTCCCATTAGTGCTGAACATTCTTATCTCTGGGGCCTCATAGCTGGAAAACACCTCCCCAGCTCAGTGCAGGAGCCAGCATCCTTCCCAGATTTATCCTGCAGACATTTGGCTGGGGATTTTACTTAAGGTTTAACTCGATTGGCAGACGTTGTTTTTCCGGGTGGCTTCTGTTCCAGCTCTAGGTTTCTGTAAAGCAGCTCTGAGATGCATTGGCAGAGTGTGCTGGGTGTTAATTACCAGCTACAAGCATAGCCTCAAATGCAGAAGGATTTTTTCATTCACAATCTGGCAAGGAATAACAAGAAGAGCAACAGGTTGTGGAGAAGAGAGTTATCTTCTTACCTGCCTCCAAACTGAATGAGAGTTTGGGAGCCAGGTAGGAAGAGCAGAATCTGCTTAGTGCCAGGGCAGCTAGGAGGGATAGATTTAGGAGAACACCAAAGTTTAGTCAAACTAAGCAGAGTTTCCCGTGTGTGATCATCTGCAACACTCTGAAAACCCATCCAGGGAATCGGGGATGCTACAAATCTGTGCAGATGTTCCAAGATCCTGGATCCCCAACAGCCCTGCTGGTGCTCACAGCTCTGTATTTATAGTGCATGCACTCCCTAGACCCACTGCCTGCAGGCCAGGAAAATTTGGGAAGGCAGTACCTTAGATGAACTTCTGTCTGCAGGAGCAGAGGATCCATCCACACAGGAGCGGTGTGAAAGCTCAGCCTGGCTCGCAGCAGAGAGGGAGCTGCTCCAATTCCAGGCACAGAGAGGAAACAACCACAGCACTTTATCTACCAAATATTTCTGTGTCTCACATGAAATTGGATTTTCTCAGAGCCTGCACTCCCTCCCCAGGAGTCAAGGTTGGAAACATCCTTCTGAGAAACACCGATGAAGGCAAAGAGAAATGCAGAGATATTTCAGCATCACTGAGGGGGTTTCGAGGCTGCAGCAGAATTTCTCTCTCCTCTCACTCCTACCCTTATCTCTAAAGCTCTTCATGTTGTGCAGAGCCCAGCACCTTGTGAATCCTGGAGCAGGAAATAAACAGGGAGCAGTGCCAGCAACAAGATTCTTATTAGAGATCCCTCATGTTCACGTCTTGGAGCAGGCAAGATAAATCTGGGAGCCTGCCAGCACACAGGGAAGGCTTTCCTGGAGATTCCTGGCTGGATGGTGAACTTCCCCTCCCTTTTCCAGGTTGATTACTGCCTAGGAGTAGAGAACACCCTATTTCTGCCTTGCTTTGGGGAGGTCTCTTCCCGAGGGCAGCAAGGGAGAGGGAGAGAGGGAGAATTAGGTTTTTATGTTGGTTTTTATGTTGGTTCATGGGAAGCCTCACCAAACCTTTGTTCAGCCTTTGTTCATGGAATGAGCCTTCCACGGTCCTGCTGAGCACTCAGAGCTGTTTGAAATCTTGGTTCTTAGGGCAGGATTGAGGTGAATAAAACCATGGGCAAAGAACAGGAACCCCAGAAGGAAATACTGTTTGTGCCTTAGAGCAGTGCCTCCCAAAAAACCAGGCTGGAGGGAATTTCCAGTGGGTGAGGGGCTGGCCAAGGGACAAGCTCTGCTCCAAGGAGCCTGCAATCCAAAATGAAACCACAGAAATCCAGCAGTGCAAGGAGTATGGAGAGCCCTGGATGATCCACTCCAACCTGCACACTCGAGCCCAAGCAGGATTCAAGCCTGGGCATTACCAGGAAGAGAAACCTTTAAGAAGAAATTTCTCATTACTATTAACTAATTAAATTACCCTCTTTGAGATTCATGTGTTGGAAGATGCAAAGTATCATCTTTGAGAAAAAAAAAACCAGTCCCTGTCTTCAGTGTCTGTTTCTGTGCTGGGTTTTTCTCCCTGCAGCTCCAGGTCTCCTGAACTTTGCTGCTTATTTTTAACCTGCCTTGGCACTTGTGTTATCGTTCATGTCAGAATGAGGACAGGTAATAAATATATCTTCCCACCAAAACTTCCCAGATTTTGTTAATTCAGACACTCCAGTGTGAAGCCTACCACACTTAGGGAATGCTCCAGAAGGAATGGCTCAGTCCTGCTCTGAGAGCAGGGGGAAGCTCCTGCAGGCACATGGCCACACCATGTGCCACTGCCAGGGAAGCTCCTGCTCCTGAGCAGGATTATTTTTGTCACCTGCACAGCTCTCATTCCAGAACTGAGCTCCAGGAGCCTCAATATTTATGTGTCACCTGCCTGGGAACATCTGCTACAGGTAGGAAATCAATCCGTGGCATCAGCACAGCCCAGCACCACAGCTTTTATTCCACATTAAAACCTCTCTAGATTTCGGGGTTAAGAGAGCTTCCAAGGAAATTCCTGGGGTCTTGTGTAACACTCTCCAGCCTGACAAACTAATTGCCCTATAATTCAAACACAATTGCAATCTACACTGGAAGGGATTATATGCAGATGGCAGGGGTGACTCTCATTTCCTCTCTTACTTATTCTGAGCCTTTTTTTCTGGTATCAATTCCATTGAAAAGGAAATTATTAACGCACAACCCCCCATTTTCTCAACCCTGATTTTAGGAGGCGTGTGTTAAACCCACACACAGACACAAAGGCTCCCGAGGAACCGCTCCTCCTGTTGAAGTTCTCCACACAAAAACCTCGCTGCTCTGCCGGCCGGGAATCCCGCCAGCCCCGAGCCTGGGAGCCGGTGCAGTAATAAAAATGTAACATGATGTCTCCTAAACGATACAGAGGGTGGCACCGGGCGGGGAGGTGCCGCCTGCCATTGTATTTCACCCCTGGAAACAGCTCCAGCCCTGCCCAGAGGTCTCTGGATGCCCAGGGTTTGGGAGGAGTGGCAGGAATGTCCTCCCCTCGGTGCCACACACAGCTGGTGCAGATGTGAGAATAACCCAGGGGCTGAAAGCACCAAGGGCTCATCTCTGGCACCAAAAGGGCTCAGCCTCAGCTGAGAATCAACACCTCATGGAGAGCAGATGTGGGAAGAGATAGATATTATATTATATTATATTATA
>VXBI01010257.1:158804-192126 GCA_013397375.1 Toxostoma redivivum
TATTATATTATATTATATTGATACATAGATATCTATTATATAGAGATTATATAGAGATAGATTTTCTTGACTGAGAAACACTGTTTTACAAACTATAAGAGACACATGGGTTGTCACAGAGGTAGAAGCCTTCTACACACACACCCTGAAAATGTGGGAGACCTCCCTGGACTTTGGATGCAAATCCATGGTTGTTTCCCTGGGGATTGAGGGAAAGGATCTTTATGTGTGCCCCACTAATATTTGCATGGTAAGATACATTGAAACCTAAGGTGTATTATTTCTTTACTTGCTGTAACATTAATAGATACCTTTAACCCTGTGCTGTATATACCCAGTAGTCTCTTCTTGTCTTTACTCCTGTGTAGTAGATAATTTAAGTCTTATGTCTGTTGGTTTTCTGTCTATTAAATGAATAATTCATTCTATAGTAGACAGAATCAGCCATTATTAAAGAACTTGTGAATAAGAGAAGGTTTTTGGCCACCCTAAAAAGCTCCTGCCTGCTGCCAGAGGCCTGGGCAAAAGGCAGAGACTTCTCCAAAAACCCCACACCATTGGTACAAGGAGATGGCTTTGTGTGCTCTGACCTGCCAGGCTCAGCCTTCCCCACTGGTAAGAGCAGAAACCAGGGATGGGGGGTCCAGGAGGCTCTTTAAATGCTCTTTATTGTATCCAAATGATACAGTGATTTATTTACTATTTAAAATGCTGTTTATTGTGTCAGATACAGCAATTCACAGCTCGTGGGTGACAAGAGCCCAGCCCACANAAAAACCTCTTTCAGCTCACATACTAACACACTTCTGGCCTTTTCAGTTATCCAGTAAGACTGGCTCAGCAATTCTTTTCTTCTATATCAAAACTTGCTATCATTTCTATTCCTTCTTCAGATTTTACATTCAAAGATTTTTCTGTTATACATTTATATATATATATCTGCGAGACCCTCCTGTTAAATCCTTACCTTTTCCAACCCCCACTCAGAGCACGAAATCCCAGCAGAGCAGGGAAGCCTCGTGCCTTCCATGGAAGTGTTCCCTTGGGAAAAGGGTGGCAGGAGCCTGTCCCTGCACCCCCTGCCCAGCTGGGAGCACACAGCCAGCAGTGCCCAGCACACAGCACGAGGCTCTGAGCTGTTGTCAATCCCTCACAGCTTAATTTGCCTCTTCCATTTGTTCTGCAGGAAAGAGGAGGCTCCAGCACAGTCAGCAATCCTGGAATGAGGACATTTGCCTGCTCCCAGACAGGCAGAAAAGGAGCTAAGGAGGGATTTCAGTCCCTTCCCTCTCCTCCACACCACAGCTTCTCTCCCCCAGGCTCCCTCGGGCTGTCTCGCATTTTTACAAAAGCTGTAACAGTATCACACTTATCAGCCATATGGAGAGCAAATTTTAAAAATTCTATTAAAATCCTGGCTATTTTGTGGGATAGAAAAGAGAATTTCCCTCTTCCTGAAGGAAGGAAGGAAGGGAGGGAGGGAGGGAGGAAGGAAGGATTCCAGGAAGGATTCCAGGAAGAAAGGATTCCAGGAAGGATTCAAGGAAGGAAGGAAGGAAGGAAAAGATGACTTTTCCCAGGACAAAAGCCATGAAAGCAGCCACATCATCCTGGAGGGAACAAGAATCAGCCCTGCCAGTTTGGATGGAGCCTTTTCCTCCAAGCAGGGGTCTGGCAATGCCAGCTAAAGGCAATTCCTCTGCCCAGGTGATTCCTCTCCAGGTGTGCCAGCAGAGCAGGGCAGCACAGAGGCCCTGCACACTCACAGGGCCACTGTCACCCTTGCACCCACCCCAGGAATTCCTGCAGCAGGCAGCAGTCTGCTCCCTGCTGTGCTCTGAGAGGAAAAAGTGCAGCTGCTCAATGCAGAGCCCAAACACATCCCAGCCCAGGCCAGACGTGAGGAGAGGAACCATCTCCTGCTGCAGTAGCAGTAAAAGTCCTTCACAACTGTTAAAGCCACAGGGAAATGAATGTTTTTCTTTTTTTACAGCCTCTCATCCTCTTCTCTCCTTCCCTGGCTGGCACAAGGCTGAGGAAAGCCAATTGCAATTAAACATTTCGCTCCTCTATGAAAGGCTGCATTTGTAAACAGCAATAGCCACCCAAAAAGCCTGCAGCTCTCAGCAAAAGCAGCCCAGCTTCCCTCACTAAACATCCAGCAGGAAATGGCTCCTGTGCACATCACCCCTGTGCACATCACCCCGAGCTCTCCTGCAGCACTCCTCACCCCTCCAACCCCTCTTTGCCCCAGATTTAGAGCCTGTCACAGCTAATCTGAGGCACTGGATGACACCCTGGCCTGGAAGCTGCTCTGCTGGAAAAGCAAAGCTGCTGCTTTAGATGAATAAACAGAGCATCCCCTGCAAGACATCATCAGCAAAGCACCAGCGGAGCCTCTGCTGCCATAATTCCCCATGTCCTTAGTGCCCGACAGGCTCCATAAAGAGCTGGCAGCTTTATGTGCCACTTAAAGCCAGCCTGTCCCCACAGCTAGCTGCCCTCAGAAAGCTCAGCAGCACAGCATCAGTGCCACCCCACACCCTGCCAGTGGTGCCAGAGCAGAGCCTGGTCCTTACCGATGGTTCTGGAGCTCCACGTGGATCCCAGGGCTGGGAGAGAGCCAAACCCAGCACAGGTCATAAACTCCAGGAAAGGAGGATGCTTCCATGGGCTGAGTGTGAAGGGAAGCAGGATTTCCAGGGATAGACACAGATACAGAGCAGTGAATGAGTCTTGCCTCACTCCAGGGCTTTCTGGGGTTCCATGTGGATCCCAGGAGTGCTGGGAGAGCCAAACCCAGCACAAGTCATAAACTCCAGGCATGAAGGGAAGCAGGATTTCCAGGGATAGACACAGATACCAGAGGAGTGAACGAGTCTTGCCTCACTCCAGGGGTTGATTCAGCTCAGGCTGCTGGGCCTGGGGGCAGGAAGGTTGCAGCCCTAAAGATAAAGGGGCCTGCATTTGGGGTGAAACTGGATGAGCTGCATGCATTTACAGCTTGCAAACACAGGCAGGTCCTGCAATGTGCAGAGAACAGCAAGGGAGAACGGTACCTCAAATCTCCCTGTACATAGATCTGTGCTTAAACACAATAATTTTTATTTTAGGATACTGAAAAGTAGGTTTTTTACCCCTTAAGGGCCAAGAAAATTGCCCCAAACTGCCCATCTGTTGCATGGATCAGAGTTTCCACGACAAAGGCCAGAGTGCTTGTTTTATTTTCAAACAGAATATGGTTTGATTTTTAAAAGCTCAGCCACTCAGGACCAGCCTTCCAGAAAAGCCCAGAGCACAGCAGCTCCTCTGGACCCACGTGGGAGGTTCTGGAAGAGCCCAGCACCCAAGCATTTGAAGTCTCTGGAAAAGTTGCCCTTGTTTGGGAGAGGAGAATAGCAGAAAAATTACAAAGCCTGATGCTTTGTAACCTACCCCAAAAACAAGGAAAGCTTTAAACCAGAGGAAAAAACCCTCAGAAATATAATAAAACAGAGAGGGAAATGAAAGGCAGGAAAGGGTTGAATAAATTCCACTTTTGGTTTTAGACTTGTAACACCATAAATGCTACTGAATAAATCACCAGCAGACCAGAGAGCTGAAATAATACAGGGGAAAACCTGAGTTGCCATCCATCACCCTCCCCCTGACACACAATAAATGCTTCTCCTCCAGCCAACATGCATTAGCATAGCTGGCACAGCACGCCCAGCACTCTGACATCCCCCTGCCCACGGATTATCCTGCTCCTGCCACCTGGGTGCCACCCAGCACACAGGGCTCTCTCTGCTGTCACCACAGCCAGTGTGAACTACAAATTGTGCTGTGAAAATAAGGGCCGTGAGAGCTGCTGGTGCCCATGTCTCCCTGAGGGAGGTTGCTGGCAGGTGAGCAGCACAACTGGAAATGGCATTTCTGGGTCCTCCAGCCTTTTAGAGCCCAGACAGGGATGTGTCACTTTGCAGGACCCAGGAATTCAAGGGTGAGGCTCCTGTTTGGCACCACGAGGGAGCCCAGAGAGGGGTGCAGGTGCAGTGGTGCAGCACGGCTGTGGGGGTGTAAGCTGGGCTGTGCACCACTTATTAGTGGTTTGTCATCAGTTTTGTCTGTTTTCCCTCAGAGCCAGGATTAATAGAAATACAATCGAGGTGAGTCTCATGTTTGGGCTTGGATGTTTATTGTATTTTATCAGAAATTACAGAAAGTACAACAGCACCCCCAGCTCCTTGCTAGAAGTGGGGAAAATGGCCCCAGCTGAGCCTGCTTCAAGGCCTTTTAAAGCTAAACAAACCAATAAAAGTTTAACACCTACATTATTTATCTTTTTGACCCAATAATAGATTCCCACAACCCTTAGAGTGACATTAGACTGATCAACCAAAGGTCACTGCCTGAGTTTCGTGAAGAAGAAGATGAACAAAGAAAAAGACACCACCCAGAATTCTCCATCTTGTCCCATATCCACCACTATACTGTAAAAACCTCAAATTTCAAACCCATCCCCAGTGCACACACACATCTCACCCACTGCACATTGGTGATTTCTAACTCATTATCCATATTTCCAAGCCTTCTCCAAGGTTCCAGCTCCAGAGCAGTGTTTGCCAGGGGGTCTGTGCCTGGAAGCACAGAAAGCTCAAAAACTCCAGATTCCTGAGATCGAGCACAAGGCCACCCTCACACAACTCCACAGCAAGCACAGAGAGCTGCAGTCCTGGTGAGGACATCCAAAATCCTGGGACACAGCAGGAGCATGGCAAGCCAGGTTTATCCCAGGAAAGCCGAGCCAGCAGCTGCCATGGGTGTTCTCATACAAACACTGTGATGGAAACTGGCCCCAGGGAACACAACCCCACCTCTGGCTGCAGTGGGACACTTGGGACACCTGGCCAGGATGTGCCAGGACACCTCCATCAGCCAGGGCTCCATTCTGAGTGCAGGCATGGGGTGAGGGTGTGGTGGAAGCTTTTCCTCTGCTCCCTGCATGGCTGGAGCTGGGAATGAGCCCACAGTGAGCCACAAGGGGCAGCTGGAGGGCAGTGACAGCTTAAGGGACAGCTTAAATCCAACTGGAGACAACCTTTATGGATGTTCTAAAGGTTTGCAACCATCATTGGTGAATTAAATCCATTTCAGGAGGAAATACCTTGCCAGGCCTGAGTGATTGCCCAGAGTAAAGATGGAAAGATATGAAAATGGGTGATAAATACTAAGAGAGGGAGATGAGAGACATGTAATGGAATATCTGACACAGCCTTAATTACAACCTTGTATATACTCTCAGAAAATATATTTAGCTGATAGCAGCACTGGGGGTTTGAGGCTTTCTACAACGAGCTTAGGTTAAAACAAACATTTGTTTTAGGCATAAACAAGTCATTCAGCTAGTTAGTTTAAAGCTGAGCTAGGTGAATAGCTTACAGTAAATAATCTGTTACATGCATTTATTCAAGTTTCTTTTTAGTCTAAATTTCCTAGGAGAACAAAAAAAGGCCTGTTATTGCTCTGCAGTAGTCATCACCTCCTAAGAACTCTCAAATTTCCTGCCCAATTTTTTTGAGATTTACTCATAAAGGGCTTGGAAGTGCTATGGTCCTCCAAATTGCTGATGATCCCCACTCCAGAAAACCTAGATTGGATGGCTTCAAATTTCTTAAAGTCATCTTTGCTTGTTTATAACTGTCCTGACTCCTAAGAAAAATAACTCCTCCCTCAGACAGCCCAGCACCCATCCCAGGTGGGTTTTGGTCAGGATATCATTTTTGTGACAGTGCTCCTTTTCCCTCTTGTCTGTGGCTGTTTAAAGGCAGGAATTTTTCAGAGTGATCCTTCCCAAACACCCAAATACTGCTCCCCCAAATATTCTCCTGTTGATTATCCCTAAATCCAGCTCTGCTCATCACATCCCTGTGGATAAAAGGGGATTTCTGAACCAGGCACTTCCAAACAGCTCCTGGAACAGCTCCTCACCCCCTGTGCCTGGGGAAGAGCCTGTGGAGCAGCTCACATCCCCTCAGAGGATGTGGGAACACCAGGACTACAGCAATGGGCTCCACTCTCTGTGCAGACAAATCCCTGAATAATTCATGCCTGGACAGATCCTGCTCTGTGGCAGGATGAGGAAGGGCCTCACTGCCCACTCCAGCAGTGTCCATCACAGGGAAGGACTTGTGGACATCCTGTCCATCCCTCTTGCTCCAAGGCAGGACTCTGACCCCTCCTTTGTTTGTCAGAGCTGTTCTGGAACATCTCAGTGACAAAGCTGTCACACTGCCCTTATGTGCCCTCTTCCTGTCCTTCCCTTGTCAGCTGCTGCCCCAGTCGTGCAGGACTAATGGTGTTTTTCCTGGGGAATGAGTCAATCCATGATGGGCTTTTCAACCCTCTGCCGTGTCAGAAAAGGTCATGTTCAATTCAGCTGCAAATGCTGCTCCCTCTGATCTCCTCCAGGCTAGGAGCTCTCACAGCCCCATGCACACCAGGAGGCACCACACACTGGGCCCCAAATGCCCAATTTGCCAGAATTTTAAGGCTTTTACAGAGGTCTGCTGAGACCCTTTTACATCCTCTTCAGGCCATCAGAGCAGCAAAGGCAGGGAATTCCCTTCCCAAGGTCTCACACCCAGCCCCTCGGTGCAACAGGAATTACAAGAGGCTCATGCTGTATGGCAAGCTCATTTTTACACCTATTTTAGCAGCCTCAAGAGGATGGGATCCCAGAGACAGATTCAGCTTCCAAGATGAGCCCAGAGCCTGAGGAATCAGCTCCTGAGCTCAGCCCAGCCTTCAGCAGGGCCAGGCAGCTCAGGAGAGCCCAGAGATGGATTGTGCTGTCACCTGTGCCACCCTGCAGAACCCATGTCCATGCTTGGACTGGGAATATTATTCACCTCACAGATCAGTGGGAATGCACACAGCTCCCCTGCACAGGGAACACCAGGGCTGGCCCTGCTCAATCTGCTTCTCCAAACAGAACCAAGGAGCAGTGAATAAGCAGGAGGCAGCTGAGTGAATTCGGAGGTCAGGGGTTTGTGTGGATGATTTTCTCCTTTACAAAAGATAAATACATTCCATGTTATGCTATAGATTTTCATCTTGTCGACCTCTCATAAACTAAGCAGGGTCAAGCATTGGTCAATGCTTGGACTGGAGATCTCAAGGGAAACAAAATCCACAGCAGAGGAGGAAGAGAAGTATTTGTGACTTGGCTGTTTAGGGAGTAATGCTCCTCTCTCTGAGCCAGCCCTGAATCCCCATTGCAGGCAGAGTTAATCAGGAAATCACAGCTGCAGAACTTCCCTGCTCCCTGTGGAATGTGAAGCCAGGGTGAGTTGATTCATAGGAATCAAAGGGAGTTAGGAACAAGAATTAAATGGCAGTCAAGCATTTGAGCTCCTTTAAGGAAATACCAGCCTTGATCATAAAATCTGATATCTGTCTCACTCCAACAGGTATTAGCCAAGGGGCAGCTGTTTAATGCTCCACATAAAAGGCATTCTAGCCTACTTCTTCCCCTAAATTTAGGCAGCAATTTTGTTTGAATTCCAGTATGTTTGCTCCCCCTACTGAACCATCCCACGTGCTCAATGTGTATTTTCCAACAGTTCCCCACACGGTGCTCCTGAGCTGGCTGAATTTCCCCAGTGAGCAAAATGATTTCTATGCTCAGTAGCCTGCAAAGCACCTCGGAATCTTTCAGATGAAAGGGCCCTCATCAAAAAGTGTATAATAAGATTCCATTCTTGTATCATTTATTCTCATTATGGCTAATAGCAGTGGTTGTGTAAAATGTTCTCCCCATGGTCAGAACTCCCCAGCAAACAGCCTGGCCTCAGAGGCTGAGGACAAAGGAGGCATCAGGGAATGGGAGCCCAGAGTTCACTCAGCTCTTCTCAGCTCCCCTCACGTTCTGCTTTGAAGATTTTAATTAGAAGCCACAGAACAGCGTTCCTGGAACAGCTCCAGAGGGATAAAGGACAACAGAGCAGCTGGGACCCTCCGCTCACGAGGCTTTTCAGGAGAGAAATGGGAAAGGAGCTCACAAAGCAGAGGAGGCAGAGTGGAGGTGTGGGCACAAACAGCACAGCCAGCAAGGAAAGAGGGATGGTTGGGATCCCTCAGGCTCTGGGTTTGGGGTTCCCCACCAGGAAACAGCGTAGGGAACATCCAGGGTGTGCTGGGGAGTGAGGCAGCACTTCCCTGAGAAATGTGGAGGAAAAAGAGGAGTCTGGATTTAGCTGCAGTAAAATAGGGCAGAGAAAATTGGGCAAAATAGCATGGAGAGGGAATGCCAGAAGAAAATAAAGGGGAAAGAGGATAAAAAGCACTGCTAATTCACACTGACCTCTGGGCAGAGCTGCAGAACTAATTGCCCCAAACAAATAGAAGAACTAAAACTGGGGAGATTTATAAGCAGGAAAGCTCCAAGAAGCAGCTGGTGCAGTGGGGTTTGGATGGGTAATGGGAAGTATTTACTGCATTGGCAAAGCAGGCTGACAGGCAGGAGAGGCCTAGGCATCATTTAGGGCCAGAAATAAAAGAAATGACAGCTGGAAGATCTCTCACCACCAAGAGAGAGCCAGAATGAGGGATTCCTGCACTGTTCCTGCTCTTCCCTGTGTGTCCCAGATGCTGTAACTCCAGTGATTTGTGTTCCATCCAGACACTTGTGGCCCCACAAATGTCAAACAGTGCAGGGACAAAGAAGAAAACTTCACCCAGGAGCTGGAGGAAACAGATGGGCAGGAAGGCATTTCTGACCTCTGTCATTCCAGGCTGATGAAGAGCAGGGAAAGATTCACTCAGTGATTCTGTAAGAGCAATTAGAGCTGGATTTGATGCTGGAGCCTGGGGACTCTTCAGGCAGTAGCAGGGTTTGGAGATAGTCCAGTATGAACAGAAGTCATTTTTCAGATGGAAGGGGATGAAAGACAGCTGAGATTTGGCTGTAGATGCCAGGAATAGAGAAGATAGAGAGAACAGGGTGGTTCTGTGGTGCCCTGCACTCAGTGAGAACAAGAAAACCAATATCCAGTTTCACTGCTGCAAGTCCATTCTCCTTGAGCACGAAGTGATAGTGAAGAGCACGAATTGTGCTCACATTCTAGATCATGGTTTGCCTCCAAATGAACCATCAGGTTCATCCTTGGGGCATGCAGGAATTCCTTGCCCATTCCTCTTCAGCAAAATCATTCAAGGGTGACCCAGTATCCAAGGCTTTGCTCCAGTTCCAGGAGTCAGCAAAAGGCCCAGTTTTTGTGGCATCCCCACTGCCAGGCCAGGTGAGCTCTGGTCCATGAGGGCTGCCAGAGAGAGGAGGATGCTCTGCTCAGCTGACAGGTGTCCTCTTTCCAGGGTGACACATTTGAGCATCTCCATGGAAATTAAAATAATCCTTTCAAGATCTTGTCAGAGCTGCTCACCAGAGCTGCTCTGATTAACAAGCAGCACTGAACAGCAGCTCCTTTGTCCGTTTGATCACGGCCAGGCCTCAAGTGATGGATGAATTAAATATTTAATAGCCTGGGTGACAGCTCAGGACAGCTCAGCTGCTTTGTCAAAATGCTCCTGGAAGGTCCTTGGAGCAGTCACAGACAGGAGGGAGGGTTGGCAGCACCTCTGGCTGCTGCCCAGGCTCTGTGGCTGCAGGACCCACGACCTGCCAGCCAAAGGGATGGAGCTGAGCAGGGTGGGAGGATTCTAAGCAGCATTTATACTTTTCCAGAATGGATGTTATTTCCTGGGCTGCCACCAATCTGACAAAGGGGTTTTTTGCAACTTTCCCAGTATTTAGCCCACAGTTTATGTCTCCATATAATCCTGGACCAGGAGAAACAATTCAGAGGCTGCAAGGCACACAGATGAGCTGGGATGGTAATTCCCAACTCCCACATGGAGAAATGCAGCACTGCACAAGCAGGAAAACACACTCTGGAATGGTCTTGCTGACCCAATCCCATTGAATCCCAGCTCCACAGGTTGGTAGTGCTGAACTTTAGACACTGAACATAAAAGAAATCCAAGGAAAGGACTGGCACAGGTGGAGCTGGGGAGGATTTGTGGCTGTGCAGATTGCTGAAATCTCTTTGGTACCTGCTGTTTGACAGCTGGGAGCTTGGATATTGTCTTCTGGCTCTCCCCCAAAAATTAAACAAGCCACAGTGACTGTGGTTACAAACAGGAGCACTTTAATTGCAACAAGGGCCCCTGCTAATTTAGCAGAAACCCTTTTAGCTCAGATAACTGCTCTGCTAATGAAACCAGAGCCATCCCCACTGCTGGCTCCCCATGGAAAAACCTCTGTCCTTTCCAGGGAGTGAATCTCACCATAGCTTCAGACAGGAGCTTTAATGGCCTTTAGCAGCCTTCAAGAGAAAGTGCTCAAAGGACAAAATAAATCATCTGTCTTACTGTGCTATCATAAAATCCCCCTGCCCTTAATATTCTTCTTGCATCACCCTCTACTTCTGCCACTTCCCTCTTTCAATGCTCAGACTTATACTTGAAAGAACAGATCAACCCAAGGGGAATAAAAAAAGACTCCCAAAATTTCCACTCCTCAGGCCTGGGATTTGGGAGAGCAGAATTGCAACACAACTCTAAACAACAAACTCCCCTTTCCAAATGCAATGGGGAACCACTGGGACAGCTCTCCATGGGCAACACTTAGGGAAAACAACTTTTTCTTCTCCTCTTTATGCTCTCTGCTGCCTTGGTGGGACACTGCCAGTTGCTTTTAATTGGCTTTGGTAAAGGTTTTAGTCTTGTTGGTGTTGGGGACACGGGGCAGCAGAGGTGGCCCCATAACTCTGCTCTGCAGGGGTCAGCTCCAGGACAAATCCTTGGAAAGATCTGGCTGGACTCTTCTTAGACCTCAAGTACTGCAAGGCATAGGAAAAGCTGTAGATATCCAGAGCAGTCTATGCCAGACTGTAAAAAAGACAAAAATAAAGCAGCAAAGCCACTTCTGCATCCCAGCTTTTCTTAGAGCAATAACAACAGAGCTAAACTGGGTCCCAAGTGTTGGCTCATATTTCCAAACACTTACTAACTATTGCAAGGAACAAGTGCCTCAGGGCTTGGCTGTATTTATGCTTTTGCTTTTCTTTAATAAAAGCTGCATTTATAATGCATGATTAATTGTTTTGCACAAGCCTCCCTTTTATGGGAACCTGTGAAATGTAAGTGATTTTTAATACCACCTCACAGACATCACTCCTTCTTCCCACCCCCATTACCATTAATCCACTCTGGAGAGAGATGTAACATTTGTCACTGCTTTATTATGAAGTGCAATGTTGCAAGTTATTTATGAGCTTGCTATTTATTGAAGTATTTGCTGGTAGTTTTAGCACTTCAACTTAGGGTGAGAATCAGCCACGTTTTCCCCACTGTCTGCCAGAACCTTCTGCTGTTTAACCCCTTCACTCCCTGTCTCTGGCTGTGCCCCCACAGCAGTTGCCCAGGGAGGTGTTTTTGGGCACCCTGTCACCTCCAAGGGACTGGACAAGGAATTTCATTCCCCTCTTGTTCTCTGTTGGAGGAAGGTGATGTTTGGAAAGGACCCAGAGGCAACCAGCAGAAAAAATATTAAAAAATATTGAGATAAAGAGCAAAGGGAGAACAGGAGCCAGTGCTCAGTGTCAGCTGTCCAGGGAGGAACAGAAATCATCTCCACTGAAAGGTGTGGAATGGTGAGATCCACTGAAGTGTTAGACTCTGGGGTTTAGACATGTGGAAAGTGAACAATCTGTTACCCTGCTTCATCAAACCACACAAACTACAGAATGGACTCACATTATTCCACCATGAACAGAAGAAATGAAACAGATGAGAGACCCCAAGCCTAGGACTGAGCTCAGAGAGGGCTCTTAACCCAGACACAACTCCTGAGCTGCAGCCACCACTCCCACAGTGACTGTGGGCAGCCAGAGGGATCCGAGCCAAAAACTCCACAGAAAGCACAAACTTGCCTTGGCTGAGCTCAGCTGCTTCTACATTCGCTTTTTATCAACTGCAGCTACCTAAGCAGTCAGTTTTCAGCTCCTGAAATGTCTTGCTGGAAAGTGTTTACAGCACTTAGCACTCTGTGCTGTGATCCCTTGCTGAAATGAAAGCCCATATTTTATTGAGAGGGGCAGACACTTTGCAGGCACAGCTTCACTCCAGTCTAGCACAGCTCCCTGGCACAGGCAGGATGCAGGGATGCTCTCCTGCTCTGGGTTTGCTGCAGGGACACGTTTTGAAGGGTGTCATTTAGAAGGACACAAATTCTGTTCAAAAGTTTTAATAGCCACGGGCAGAAATGTTTGAATGTGTTTCCTCTCTTTCTGTAAATTTTTGCTCTAATCCTGCCATGCCTGTGAATTCTCTTGTTATATTTCCTGCAACACCTTTGCTGACAGACAATACTATTCCTTCTAAATAAGGCAACTTGATTTTCATGAAAATTCCATGTTTCAAGAGAAGCCTGCTGATTGGAGGCATTTTGTAAAAAAAATCAAAACAAATCTGGGAACTTTGAGGTTTGGCTTCAAACTACCTTACAGAGTGAATAATTCAGGAGGGGAGGACCCACAGTCCCACTGCATTTGTCAGAGCAAAGCAAAGTCACCTGTAATTTCTGAGCATTAAACACTCTGAAATGCTGTTAATAGAACATTTGGACATTTCCAGGGATTGTTCCAAAGAGAAAGCAAGACAGAAAAGCACTCAAAGTCTTTTAACTCCCTTTTAGCAGACTTGTTCCCAGCTGATCCAGCTGACTCCTGGACCCCCTCCAGAGGGTGAAATGATAGAAATCCTCCACTCAGCAGCACTTGATCCTGCACCTCACACTAGGCTGGGTTCTGCCAATGGGAAGTCAGAGTAATTTCACAATTTTTACATCTACTGAGGCCTGAGTGAAGAAAGGGGGTGTTTGACTGAGCCTCAGTGGAGCTCAGGAAAGGGAGTTCTCCACAGTGGAAGCCAGGAGCAGCTTCAGTGCATCACAGTGGGTGCCAGCCCTGCTCTGCTCTTCCAACCCAACACCTTCATCCTTCCCTCTGTGCCTCAGTTTCCCTGCAAACCCTCCTGCTGAAGCATCACAAGCATTCCCCAGGTGTGGCTGAGCTCCAGAGTGGAAGCTGAAGCTCCAGGGCCTCTCTCCCTCTCCTGAGAGCCCAAGAGGAGAGGCAGGGCAGGATGCTGCACCCTGGAGCTTCTATCCAGACTGGGCTGGCAGGAGCTGGGGAGTGGAGATGTGTGGACAGACACATTTAGAGAGCTAGAAAATTACAGCTTGAGAATTCTCTCTCAGGCCTGGATTTCTCCTGATTCTCAGATCCATTCCCAGACTGATAAGCTGGTTGTAGCTTCAGACAGGGAGAAACCTTCCCAGGATGATAATATGGGCAAAACAGAATGGAATTCATAATAAAGATGAACACCTGGTGTTTTTCCCGTGGGACACATCCTGAGGTACGGTCTCATGGATGTTTTTCCCAATTGTCCAATGAGCTGCTGCCCTGTCTTAGCTCCGTGTAACATGCTTTAAATACAAGATGTCAATTCAATAAATTTGGCCTTTTTTCCCTAAAGAGGTCCATGTGTGTTGCTGTTCTTGCTGTCTCTCTCTCTAGGGCAGTAACCACAGAGATGGGCTGAGCAGCTCTGCTAAGAACAAGCAGGATAATAATCCCACCCTCATGACTGCAGAGGAGTCCATTAATATGCCTCATTAATATGCAAATTGTGGTGCCTTCCTCCTCCTCTTTGGGGCAGGTGAGCTGAGTTCAAGGTGTGGATAACAGCAGCACATTTGCATTCCACCAGAGCTGGCAGGAACGTCTCTGCTTTGTTCAGGGGCTTAGGCTGTGTTTAAAACAACATCCCTTCTACAGCAAGCAGCTCCATTTGGCTGCCACCTGGTATGGAATCACCAGAGCCTCGGGAAATGTTCAGCCTTTGTCAGCAGAGTTTGATTCTTGTTCTCTGTCATCAGGCTCTGGTGCTGAGCAATCCATCTGTCCCTGCTGCTCCCTCCTCACCTGAAGTCAGCCAGTCCTACTTTCAGTGCTTTGGGTGCCTGTGAGTTGAAAGGACCTAAGAAGTTAGAGATTGGGAGAAAAAAGATAAAATAAAAACAAACAGCAGATGTTCTTCCATCTCAGGTTGGTTTTCCCTGCAGCAGCAGACCTCAAGTATCCCAAAAGTTGGGTGCCAGGCTATTTTTCTTTCCAAAATTAGAGGTGAAATAACTCTAATTCAGCAGGAGCTTAGCTAGATCTGCCCACACAAATAACTCTGCTCTCCAAGGTTTTGCAGATCTGTATTCCTATAGGCATTTTCTTACCCATCACAGCAAAATCCACATCCTCCATAAATCTACACAGCTCCCTTGTCCATCATCTTTCCCAATCTCCTGGCAGCTACTCCAACTCCTCCTGAGGACCAGTTACCTTGTCCCAGATTCCCCCAGCTTGCTCCTATCTCAACCACTCTGCAGTTGGAGGAAGTTTGGATGAACTTCCAAATTTGAGGCATTCTGCTCCTCCACAGTCTGGCATTAATCTTGCACAGTGACCTACAGCTTTCAGGGGAAGAGAGTGAAGAGGAAGTGAGTTGTGTTTTTAAAGGGAAAAAAAAAAAAAGAACATCATATTTTTATGCAAATGGCTTTCAACTCTGAGTAGGGGCAAGAGAGAAAATGGGGGAAGAAATCCATTTTAAAAAAATCTGTCTGCTTCTATTATTTTCTCCTTTATGTTTTCACTGTGGCTTTAGTGGCTCTTTAAAGATGTACTACAAAGCTTTTAATAAAAGCCAGAATGAAAGGCAGAATCCTCTTTCAGATCCTAAATCAGTCTTGCAATACGTGTCTAGACTCACACTTCCCTAATACATTAACTTTTTAGAAGTGAGATATTGTAACACTCCCTAATCCCTCCTGCTCCTGCTGAACTCCCTGTCAAGGAGGGCTCTGTGCTCCTGTTTAGATGGGAGGCAGCAACATTAACAATGACCCCTTCCAGAGAACATTTAATAGGCAAATAGATCACTGCAAGTACTTTTTTATTTGTGCCTCTCACTCATCTGGAGTCCTTTCCACCGCTCCATGAGCACTGAGGGAAGGATTGCTCTGAACTCACTGAGCAAAACATGCAGGAGTTTGCTCCTAGTGCTGATGTTGGTGTTGATTCCACCAAATCCAGGTTACACAACCACTCCATCCTCAGCAGCAGCAATTTCCTCTGGTCACAGCTCTGCAGTTTCTCTTCCCCAGGAATTCAATTTTCAGTGCTGCTGGATTTCCAAACTGTGAGTCCTTGGCAGCTTTTATCAGCCCAGGAATGTGTTCTGCTGTAATTTGTAGTTTGGAGACTTAGCAAGGTTTCTAGTTTGCTTCCAGGCCTAAGTGCAACATCTACAAATTGTCTCTTGAGAAAAGGTAACAAGCAGTGTCTAAAGGACGTGTGGATTTGATTTTTTTCTTAAAAAGACTCAACATCCTCAGTCCCAAGCAGGAGCTGTACTGATTTGTTTCCAGTGGAGATGCCAACCTGCTGATTCTTCTGCTGGGGAATGCCAAGGGCAAAACAACAGGTCACTGAGAAATGACGGGCTCTGTCTGGAGCTGCAGGAACAAACTGGCTGTGAACTGGATCCCCTGAGACCCCAGCTCCTCTCCTGGCCTCCCCACTTCCCACACAACCACAGGCAAACCACTTCATCTCACAAACCTCAGCTCCCCAGCTGAGAAGGGAGGATAAGAAGAGCTTTGCTCCTCCAGGCCCTTGTTTGAGGTTGCTGTGCAGACTGCAACCCCTGTGAGGCACAAACTCTTGCTCTTCCCTTGTATGTACAACTGTTTGGTTTTTTTCCTTTTAAACAACCAAATGAATCCATGATCCCAAAGACTCAAGAGAAGTACCTGGAAGTACAGCAGAGTGTGCTGCTCTCCTGCATTGCCTGCAGCCTTTGGAGGCAGGCTCAGCCTGTGAGCAGCAGCCCCAGGCAGGCTGCAGCTCAGTTTAGATCCTCTCTCCTGTGCTTCAGCTGGGATTTCCACAGACTGATTTCTCTCCCCAGGCTGCTCAGAGGGATCCCTTGTTTCCCTGGTTAGTTCTTACCCTCCTGCAGGGAGAAAGAGCCCTCCTTGTGCTGAGAGCAGCAGACAAGCAGCTCTGAGCAGAGCAGAGAGTGCCAAGTCCAGAACCCCTCCTGTGTGTGCCAGGAGCCACAGGAAACCATCCCTGGTGCTGCCAAACCTCTGTGCAGAGCCAGGGGAAGGCCAGGAAGAGCAGAATTCCTGAGCCTGCTCCTCTGGGGTGCTTTGTGCCAAGCCCAGCTGTCCCTTTGCCCACAGGGAGCTCTCTCAGGTGTGTAACCCCATGCCCTGCAGCATCACTTTCTGGAGGACTCCAATTATCAAAACCCAAGACTTGGCCCTTGCCAGATCAAAAAAACAAAAAAAAGCTCAATGAAACTGAAACATCTTTGCCCTGGGGCCACTTGATGCTTGCTTAACTGCATCACTCCATTAAGGATGATACCATTTAAGGCTGAATGTCTGGTTTGCATTAAGATTGATGGCAGCTGGTTAGCCATATTCCTTGGATATTAACAGCACAGCTTTATCCTCATTGCTTCTAACAAGATGAAGGACTTCAGACTCAGCCAGCAGGAAACCAAGGTTGACTATTACCAGCAACTAAAGAGTCAAAAAGAAACAAAGATAATTCTGCATCAGTAGCCAGACACCCATTAGATGCAATAATTTCCAGGATCCCATGCACACTTTACCCAGGTTCCAACCTAAGCTGTGAAACAACATTTCAAAGACAATTAAAACATCATAAGCAATCATGTGTGAATATTCCTGAATGCAGCTGCTAAATAAGAAACAATGACAGATCAGCAAAGGAAGAAATCATAGTTTAATCTAAGCTTTAATGGGTGTTTATTAACTAAATGATTATCCCAAATTAGAATGAGCCACTTGTTACAGACTGAGCTGTATCACAGCTTTGCCATATTGGATCCAAGGCTCAGCACTCAACAGGTTCATGGGCAATGAAAATGAGATTTGTGTACAGAGTGAACACACCTGATCCTGCTGGAAAATCCTATGTTGATTAAATTATCTGGACAGAGGCCACTGGCACAGATTGGGAAATGGGGCAGCAAACCAAGGAGTCATAGATTAAAATGGGGATAATATAAGAGCACAGAAGAAGTAAAAAAAAAATTCATCCAGCCCTATGATTGCTGCAGAACAGATAGAAATAGTTAGAAAAGCACTCCCTGGAGGAAAAGGAATGGTTGTGTCTGAGAGAAGACCAAGGGAGAGGTTTGAGTTGCTCAGGCTGAGAAGGCAGAATGGGGCAGGAACTTGTGGGTGGAATTTGGGCTTATTCACTGTGAGAAATGGTGGAAGATGTCACCTGTCAAGCACTGCTGCTGTTCCCTGCAGCCATTAAACCAAGGCTGAACACCCTTGAGAGAAAAGAGAAAGAGGTGAAGGAGAGAAAAGGTGAAGGAGAGAGCAGCTCAGCAGCCCCCAGGTCACCCAGGGGGACACACCACCAGGAAAGCCTCTCCTGCCACCACATTCCCAGCTGGAAGAGCTGCCAGCCCACATTAACCAGCAGCAGCCAGACACCTCTGAGCACACTGTTACAGCCCATGAGGACCAGGCTGGCTGTGTCCTCAGGACTACAAGCCCAAGCTCCTGCTCAGTGGTTCAGCTGATCAGCTTCAGTTTATCTGCAGAAAGCCCCAGCAGAGGAGCTCAGGGGCTGGGGCAGGCTGCCCAGCTCTGGGTCCTGCTCTCAAATCATGGCCATGAGCACAAGCCTGGCAGAGGATAGATGGCAGTGCTTAACTTTGCATTAGAGAGGGTAAGTGCTGAATAGAAAAAGGGTCTGATCTTACATCCAAGCCTGCAGGGATAGGGCAGGAATTTAACTGAAGAGAAAGAGCAGTGTTCACCCACCTTTCATCCTCCTCTAATATGCTCTGTCTTTCCAGACAACTAATTCTGTTCTCTCAGGGATAAGCCAACATCTTGCTGGGCTATTTTTAATCCTCCTCAGCTACCCAGGTGGACAACTGTATTTGTGGAGAGCTCCCCAGGCGGGCTCAAACACACTCAATTACTGAATCCTCAGGTCTTGGGCTCCAGCTCCTGCTTCTTCAGGGGTAAATGTGTCACTGCCTCCTCGGGGCCTCTGGCCTGACACACATTCCTCCTTACTGGAGCTCACTTCATTAACCACCAGTGCCTACCTCTCACTTTTATTGCCTCTTTGGCTTTAAGGGTGTCTGAGCTAAGGGTTTATCAAAGCAGATCATCCACAGCTGGCTCAGTGCTGCAGCAAAATGCTCACTAATGGCCCAGCTGGAATTCAGCTTTTGGTCTCACACCTGCCCAGGTGTCTGCACAGACTCAGTGTCTTTGTCATTGCCTTGACATTGGCCCCAGGTCTGAGATGGGGGCTCAGTTCTGTTCTCTGTGCATGAACAAAGGGACTCATTTGCATGAGTAACTACCCACCATGCCAGGCCAAATATTGTCCTTGTTTTCATCAGAAGATTAATTAGTGCTTGGAAAGAAAAGATTAAAGCGAGTTGTCTTCACTGCCCAGATGGAGCAGGAAGAAAATTGCTTTTGCTGTGTCTTCAGCAGTGGATTCACCCTCCCCAAAGCCATGCTGTACCAGTAACTCATGGTGCTTGGACACAAACAGGACACCCTGGGATAACAAACAGTCCCAGATGGTTTGTGTCTGCAATATAGCTCATGTCACACCTCGATGGATTGACTTCCACTCAGATTTATCTCCCCAAAGCAAAATGGCTAAAAGGTAATATTCTGGGGCATTTTATTTTCATTAAAAAAAAAAGAAAAGGTGATTTATACTAGAGGGGAAATCCTGGAAGGGTACCGGTTTCTTTTTGCAGTTGTACATCCAAAGACCTGATCAAGAGCTGGTGCTGCTTAAGGCATTGTGTCACCTCATCCAGAACTACAAAAATTGTTAAGCCTCTACATCTTTTCCTAGTGGGGAAGAAACAGGTGATCTGTGCATTTATTTTAAGACAAACACTTTTGTTTTTGGTAGTTATAACTCCTGAGATCCAAGAGACATTCCCACCACCAGCCAAGGCAGAGAGGTTTGCATCAATCTTTAGGTCATGGGCGAGTTAATCAGAAATCCCAACTTCTGGCATGAGCTATGAGAAGTTTCACCCCAAGGCCAGCACTGTGTGTGATACTGTGACCCTTGGCTTTAATGTGCATATTAACACATCCCACATGTCTTTGGAAAAGGCTGCTGAGCAGCAAAGGACATTTGGAGCTGCTGTACAGCAAGACACAGAGATTTGCTGCTGTGTGACTTGCAGTGCATTCTAATAATCACACAATTAGAGCTGCAATCCACTCACCCTGCCAAAAGGAAGAGGTGAAATTATTTGAGAATTCTCTCTGATGATCCTCACAGATCCCACAAGGTGACTCCACAACAAAAGCCAGCAGAGGAATGTGGGGTACTTGGGAATAGCTGTTTCTGTTTGCTAATGAACAATGGACCAGCACAAGCACAGGACAGATATCCAGGGGTGGGACCCTCTCGGCTGCCAGGGAACCACACTCTGAACTGAGTCCTCAGCCTAGACACCTCCTAGGAAAAGAGAAGGAAAATGAGAGCTTCCTGGGAGCTTCTAGGATATAGATTTGTTGCCAGTTGCTTTCCTGAGTCTTCTGTTTTCCTTCTTGCTGCAGTCCAGTGTGGCAGAGAGGAACGTGACCCTTTTCTTCACCTGTCCTTTCCCCAGGGAGCACAGCAAGCACGAGGAAATGCAGATTCCAAACAAAGCCCCAACCCAAGGCCAGTTTGGGCTGTTCAAGGGTCAGCAGGTGCTTTCCATGAAGGGAGCAACATCAGTTTGGGGATGGGCAGAATCAAGTGGCAGGACACAGGGAGAAAGGACACACAACAGAACTGCAGTCAAACACTGGGCTGGCCAGCAGACAGACAGACAGACAGACAGACAGATATCTGCACTGCGGAATGGAAAAGCTATGTGTTAACCAGCACCATTTGGACACTGAGGGGACATCCTGTCTCATCAGAAGGTTCTTAAAATCTAAACTCTGCTTTGCATGAGGACAAGCTATAGACAGAATGCCCACAGCACAAACTGCTCTGTGCCAAAGGCCCAGAGCCCTTCTCAGGGCCTTTCTGCCAGTGTCAGATGTGTCCTAGATACACCAGATGTGAGCTCAGACCACAGCAGGAAGATCAGGACAGATGTTGATGTGTGAACTTGATTCAAATCTCATGGGAAGTCAGTCTAGAAAGCAGAGGGAGAGAAAGCTGCAGAGCTGATGGACTTGGAGCAGCCTGTGTTGCTAAGGAGACACCACAGCATCCTCCAGCTGGAGTTTCCTCAGTGATGAAGGGCTCCATGCCCAGGAACATCTGCTCAGCACCAAGGGGATGAAGCCAGGGTCAGGTTAATGTCATGGCAAGGTCCTGGCAGGCAGGGGCAGATGATGTCCCAGCCAGCTGCACCCAAGGGAGCAAATCTTCAGCAGGCACCAAACCCAACCACGGTGAGCTTGGTACAGACCCTCTGCCTGAGGCTGCAGAGCAAGATTCCACATGAACTCATCTTCCTCACTGCTGAAGGTCACGAGTGCATTCCTCAGCACCTTGGTTCTCACAGCTGGGGACAGGACAGAGCTGCTGGCAGGACAAGCCTTGTGAAAGAGGTAGCAGTGGCCATCTGGCAGGGTGGCTTTCAGTGACATCTCTCCTGGCACAGCAAACTCTGCAGGGCTTCTCCCACCCACTCAGTGGCTCTGCATGGCTGGTTGTTAACGCTGCTGCAGATCAGCTTCTCCCAGGGTTTGCTTATCTCCTGTTTTGTGAATGCCTGACAGCTTCCAGCACTGCTCCTGGAGATTCCAGGAGGAAATGGAGTGATGGAATCAGGCTAAGCTGTCCCCTGTTCATGCAGCAGCTTCTCAGCCATGGGAAGCAAGAGGTGATGGATGGATGATGGATGGATGATGGATGGATGGATGATGGATGGATGATGGATGGATGATGGATGGATGGATGATGGATGGATGATGGATGGATGGATGGATGGATGGAGGGATGATGGATGGATGATGGATGGATGGATGGATGGATGGATGGATGGATGGATGGATGGATGGATGGATGGATGGATGGATGGATGGATGGATGGATGGATGGATGGATGGATGGATGGATGGATGGATGGATGGATGGATGGATGGATGGATGGATGGATGGATGGATGGATGGATGGATGGATGGATGGATGGATGGATGGATGGATGGATGGATGGATGGATGGATGGATGGATGGATGGATGGATGGATGGATGGATGGATGGATGGATGGATGGATGGATGGATGGATGGATGGATGGATGGATGGATGGATGGATGGATGGATGGATGGATGGATGGATGGATGGATGGATGGATGGATGGATGGATGGATGGATGGATGGATGGATGGATGGATGGATGGATGGATGGATGGATGGATGGATGGATGGATGGATGGATGGATGGATGGATGGATGGATGGATGGATGGATGGATGGATGGATGGATGGATGGATGGATGGATGGATGGATGGATGGATGGATGGATGGATGGATGGATGGATGGATGGATGGATGGATGGATGGATGGATGGATGGATGGATGGATGGATGGATGGATGGATGGATGGATGGATGGATGGATGGATGGATGGATGGATGGATGGATGGATGGATGGATGGATGGATGGATGGATGGATGGATGATGGATGGATGGATAACACCCCCAGGCTCTGTGGTGCCTCCCAGGACACTCCCAGGGACACAACAAAGCCTCCTCCCCCCAGGCTGGAGCCAGTCTGCTCCTGGATGAGAAGAGGAGCTCTGCAGGACAGTGCTGTTGTGTGGATCAAGTGAACCTTGGGGAAATGCAGCCCTGTGTCCTGCCTCACTCGGTGAGTGGGGTCTGGGCTCTCAGGGGGGCTGGGCTGTGGCTCTGGGACGGGGCTCAGGGGGTTGGAGCCCTCCTGGAGCTCTACAAACACAACAAACACAGACTTAGGGCTTCCACTGGGAAATTTGACTTTGGTCAGCTTTTCCCAGGCTTGGTTGGGACTGCTGTTACAGATCCCAGATCCCACTCCACCTCACACCAAGGAGCTGCTCCAGCCCACCCAGCACAAAGGTCCTGCCAGCCACAGGGCACAAGAACTTCATCCTGTGCTGTCCCTCTCCCATGACCCACACGGAAAAAGAGAACCCAGCAAACCCTTGAGCCACAGGTGGCTGCAAAGGGCTCTGGAAATCGGCAGCTGCTGGGGCAGGGAGGGCCCTGTAAATGTCTTTTCAAAAATTGGTTTAATAAGGGAAAGCACACTCAGCATTCACAAACTCTGGCCTTTTTGTGTTATTGGTTCCTATTTCATCTATTATTTATGGAAAAAATCTATTTGGGAAAAAAAGAGAAGTGCTCTCTTCTGAACTCTTTCCAGGACTGACTCAGCAACTTACTTTTTATGCTGGCTACTTTCTTGCTTCTCTTCTCTTCCTTGGTAATTTTTTAATTTTCCACTTAAAATCCTTATTTGCATGATAGGTCTGTCCAGCCTTGAGGAGATTTTTCTTGTCTTTCACTTTTATCTCATTTTCTCTTCACTTTTTTTTTTTTTTTAATTAAAAAACAGCTTTGAATTAGTTCACTGAAGCATTCCCTTCCCAATCTTCCTCTTCCCCCAGAGAGCTCCTCCCTCTCTACTCCTGCTGGATCCTTCTGTGATCTCAGCACATTGACATCACAGGAGAAAACCTCCAGCTGGGAAAAGTGAAGATTCACCCTGGAAGTCAAGTGCTGACAAATTGCCAAGCACATCCCAGCACTGGTCTCCTGAAAAAGCCCAGCTTTGGCTCTGGATCTGACCCAGGGCTGGCACAGGGGATCAGTACATCATCAGCAAATCCCTTCAGGATATAATACACCAAAAACCCCTAATCCTAAATCAACCTTAATACAACCCTAACCCTAATTTCAAACCTAACCCCAAACTTAAGCCTAAAAATAACCCTTACAGTTCACCATACAATAAACTGCAGAACATAACCCTAAACAAACAAAAACCCACCCTAACCTAACCCTAAATCCAACCCCAACTGAAATCAAAACACTAAACCTAAACCTAACCTTAATCCCAACCCTAGTTTTTATTTTGGGGAGTTTTTGGTGTCACCTACCACTCTTTTAAGGCATTTTCACCTGTGCAGGGTCAGTCAGGATCACTCCCTCTCTGCTGTGTGGAGGGAGAAGTGTAACAGGAAGAATGAGCCTGTCTTCCCACTGCTCACCCTGCCCTGGCTCAGCCTTTTAGGAAAGGGAAGAAATCCCTGGCAGTGAAAGGAAGGAGAAGGAGGTGTCCTCACAAAGCAAACTGCTAGATAAAGCCAGGTACTGAGAGGTGAAAAAAGCCATGGGGGGAAGCAGAAATTCCAGAGGAATTCCACTGATTGACACAGATTGTTACTTACTCAAAACCGTGCTAAATCCCTGGACTTAGAGAAAAAGAAGAAAGACACAAGGAAAAGAAAAAGGGGAAGTACACATTAGAAATATAAGGTGATTCAGGAAGTCTGTGCCTCTCAAGTACCTCGTCCAATGGGGAAAGAGAGAGGGAAATGCAGCTGGGAAATGAGGATAGAAAGGAGGCTGTGTCCTCCAAATATTTGAGAGATCCCAGGGGAATGCCCTATGGCCTCTGCCTTTATTCCAATAAAGTTACAGGATTCCTCTGCCTCCTTTTTGGACATAAACCTCTGGTGTTTGTGGATTAATTTTCCTGACATCAGGATGGTGGATCCTGATCATCACTTGGTAGGATCCTAATGAGCTCCAGCCTCACACCTTGTGTGCCACAGCCTCCTGCAGACACTGTTTGCAGAAGGGACACTGGAAAACATCAGAGACGAGACTCTGGGAGCCACAAATCAAAGTGGCACTGATCTCTGTGATGCTGCTGATCTCAAGTGAGGGGCTCCCTGCCCACATTTGAGTAAGGCAGCTCACAATATGACTTTAAATTTGCCAGGTAGCCACCAAAAAATATGGAGAGGTGATTGTTTTCTTTGCTGATTGTGGGATGTTGGAGAGATCCAACAGGAAGGGTTACATGGCTCATGTCCCAGCTGAAGCATCCCTGGTGTTCCTTCCCTTGTTCCCACTCTGGAAATAGCTGCTGTTGAGCAGTACTTCTGATATTTTTCAGCTCCATTTAATGCTAGCAGGATCATGCCTGCATTGAGGTCACCCAAATGACTGCAGTGTTTTGGAGAGGGAGATCTGTGTTGGCTTTCAATGTCTGTCAGGTGTACCTGGATCATCCCAGCTGCTGCAGCAGGGAAAGCCATGCAGGAGAAAATTGAGCTGGTTTTTCTAAAAGAGCTCTGTAATCCCACTGCTGCCCCAGGGAGACTGTTACCACCAGAACACAGCAGCAGGAAAACATACAAGGATAAGGAGCAGCCCAGACATCAGGGTAGCTCTCCCTGACAGCAGCCAAAAAGAGATATCTGGGAAAATCACAAGAATTAATAGTAAACATACCATTTCCCCCCAAACAGCCTATCAGATTCCAACTTGTGTGTCTCACTCAGAGTTAGGCAGTGCTTTCATGTATTTAGTATCTCTAAGCAGATTTCTCTGCTGTTAATCAGAGTGACATTCCCTGATATTGTATAAACCATCCTGCAGAGAGGAGATCCTCAGCTGAACTATCAGTGCCAGCACCAACCTTCTTTCATTTCTTTTGATGCTGTCACCTACAAGGGGAAGCTTCATCTTGTGCTGGCACTGCACATCCAATGCCTGCCCATCCTCCACAAGTTTCTCCTGACTCCACAGCCTTTCTCACACACCCCTGACACGGAGCAGGCAGAGCTACCTGCTCACCCCTTGCACAGGGGATGTCACAGAACTCTGAAATTCTCCCAGTTATCCTGGATCCTTTTTGAACTGGGAAGCTCAGAAGTGCACAGTGCAGGTGTTCTGCCAGAATGAACTGACCTGGCAGCAGTTCCCACATCCCTGCTCCTCACTGGGATCACTCCTGACACACCACTGCTAGGAAGAGAAGGGAGATGTAGCTGAGCTCTGCCAGCTGCTGCCATCCAGAAAAAGGGGCTGGACAAGATCTTCCTAAACAAAGGCTAAAAAATCAGTGTCCCAGACACAAAACAAGTCCCCACAGTTCTGGGCCCAGGCCCAGCCTCCATTATTTTGGGGCAGGAGAGGAGGAGAGAGACAGAAAAGGATTAGCTACGCTCGGCTAAATAACTGGCATGATCAAATTAGAGGCCTGTTCTAGGAACATGGACACAGCTAAGCAGAGGTGAAGCCAACTGAATCCTGTCCCTGCCCTCCTTTCACAATGGATGCCAAGTCTGGACTCCTCAGCACAGCTGCCCATCACTCAGCTCCCCAGCAGGCACAGCCAAGCGTGGAACCCTGGCTGGCAGAACAAGGAGCACAATCACCCAGCACGGAGCACGAGCAGGAGGAAGCAGATGGAGAAGCCAAACCTTTCCCCCAGCCCCTTTTCCACGGGAAGCAGTGGCACACGGGCAGCCTGGCAGTGCCAGCACAGAGCTGGCACTTCATCCCCCATCTCCTGCCCAGCCCTTTGCCATCATTCCCTACTCCTGCCGTGCCTCTCCCTGGAAGCTGCAGCTTGGCCAAGCACAAGAGGCTCTGAAGAGGAGCAGCATTATCAGCTGGTATCTGCAGCCTTATCGGGTGTCTTTGGAAAGCTCCTCAGCTCAGGGCAGCCTCCACCTTTTTAATTTCTAAAAGGCTGATGCTAAGTAATTGTTTGATATCTCCACAGCATTTGCTCCCCTTTATCTCGGGATCCCTGCTGCAATTCATTGACGGAGCTGTCTTTTCTCTTTCTCTATTCCACCGTGGATGTATTAGAAAATGCTTTCATTGTAGGCAGAGATACTTGCTGCTAATTGATGCTTATTATTCCTTTTAAGCCTGTAATTGCTTTCTCTTGTCTAAATTTTCTCCTTTCTCCTCCCCCCAACTCTTCTCCAAATTGCTTTGGTTTTCTCTCCTAATCAGCCCAAATCCTGGTGTTCCAAAGATTATCTGAACGGGTGCCAAAGGTTTTGCTGTTGCTTTGACATGCTGGCTTTTCACATCTGTGCAGTTTACCTCAGCTCCTTGAATACTTACAGGCAAATTGGGTGGCCTGCAACTGGTAATCTCTCAGCTGCCTTAATGAGGGCAGATTTTAGGTGTCAGCTTCCATGCAGACTTTTGATTAGAAGGCTACAAAGGGTCCTCAGAATTATCTCTTACACAACACAGGATTTCTGAGTCAATTCTCTCAGTGGATAATGAAACAAATGGAACAAGTGGAAGGAAATGCAATTTTGTTTAGAACTGAGAGACAACCTGTTTTTTTCTGATAAGCTGTGTTATTTTTTCCCCAGACCTTTACTGGACTGACCCAAAGGAGTTTCCAGCCCATCACTCCCTGGAAGACCAGACTGCCCCTCACTGAAGCTTTCCCAGCCATACTTATCCTGATTTACTTCTTTAAGATTTTCCAAAGCTTGTAAAGATCTCTAACTCTGTTCCTTATCTTAATTTTCATGCTGTATCCACCTGGTCCTTAGGGCTGAGCTCAGCAGCTGCTTTGAGCCACACAAGTTCTTCCCAGGCTGTTCCATTCCCCACAGCCAGCACAGGAGCTGTACAGGACACAAAGCAGAGCTTTCCCTGCAGAGCCTCTGCTCTTCATCCAGGATTATCTCCTGAAACTGAAATGAGGGGAGGGGATGCAGAAGGAACAGTGAGGATGATGTGGACAGGAATGAGTGAGCCCCAAACATCCCTCACTGGGAATGGGGACAGAGCTGACCCCAGACCCACCCAGCAGCACTCCCAGCTGCACCAGGTTTGCTCCCAGAATGGCTTCTGGGAGTGCTTTAAACCCTTCCATGCTCACCCATCATCCATCTACACTGCAGTCTGAGAGCCAGGGCAGCACAGCCCACCCAGGGCTCCTGGGGTTCAGAGCCACAGACTCCTGAAGTGCCTGGTGAGCAGCTGAGCCTGAGCACATAAATATCCCTGCATCCCAGAGCACCACGCTGCAACACGAGGAACAAGAACAATTACTATCACACAGCAACATTTACTGCGGGGAGTTTGCTGCATTTCATTTAAACAAGTTGCTTTTACAGCTCTAGTGACCTGAGGAGCCAGAAATATGAACATTAACAAAGGAAACAAATAAATAACATATTCCAATTACAGCTTTAATAAGATGCAATGTGCTAGAAGTCCATGCGGATGCAACAGTAATTTCTAATTAAAAACACACAATTAATTATTAACCTAAAAAAGTTCTAGTATTATTCCAGCATGCTGAAATCAGAGCGTGCTCTTTGAGTGAATTCAGGATTATGATTGTTAATGCTGGGGGTGTTCTTCTGTTGGCTTGTTTCTCATCTTATCAAGGGAAAAGGTAATTTTCAGCCAGCAGAACTGCACAGCTGATTGGAGGCCATTAGGAGCTGCTGAGCTCCATCCCCCTCACCCTGCTTTAGAGCACTGCACCTCTGTCTCCTTCCTTAACCCTTCTCAGGCACCTTTGGGAGCTGCTCAACAGATCCTAATCCTGCTGGGGGGGATGTTGGATCCCAGAAACCTGGGAGTTTTGTTTTCCATGCTTTCTGACACTGACCCCCAGGAGAACACTGCTTTGGACCTGAGGCCTTGGAGAAGGCTTCAGAATTTGAGTGATGGAGTTAAAATCACAGGTGTGTAGTTGGAATAGAAGTGTGTGAGATCACATGGTGAAAGAGTTTGGGGTTTTGGAATATAGTAATAGGTATGGGACAAGATGGAGGTTCTTGGGTGTTGTTTCTTTTCTGTCTTTTTCCTTCTTCTTCATGATTTCAGGTAGTAGTTTCTGGTTGGACAGTCAGTGCTGCACTGAGGGTCACAAGAGTGGTTATTGAGTCAAAAGTATAAATAATATAGATATTAATTCTCTATTGGACTGTTTAGCTTTAACAGACCTTGTAACTAGCTCGATTCACTTCCATTTTGCTCACTTTTAGCTGGTAGCTAGGAGTGTTGCAGAACTCTGTACTTTAAATAAGATTTAATAAATAACCAAGTTTGAACACAAGAAAATTCATCTCCTTCGTGTTTTTAATCCTGACTCTGAGTGAAGACAGAAGAAAATGAAGACAAGCCACTAATTAAGTGATGCAGTTAGCACCTTTACAGGGGGAGCCCCTTCAGTCTGAAGCATCCATTGAGCATTTCAGGACACAAAGTGCTGCTTGGCAACACGAGCTCTGCCACGCAGGAAAGCAGAACTGGAGAGATTATCCAGCCTACAACTCCACCAGACTGGGAGTCCTTGAGGAGGGAGATTGCTCAGGGCACCATGGGTTTGCTGTGCATCTCTAAGAGGTTCTTTTCTTCAGGAATTAGCAAGGAAATTTGTGGGCATTCACCATTGTGGTTGATGCCAAGTGAGAACTTGGCACCCATCAGCTGCCTTTCCATGGAACAGAACGATGCCAACAAATTTAAACCAACCCCAACCCAGTAAGATACAAACAGTTCAGATAAGGAAGATGATTTGGCATGTAATTGGCAAATAAATCTGTGATTGAGGCACTTCCATGAAGCCCTATCCCTCCATGGAGCCCAGAAGTAATTAGGATGTTTGCCCTTGAAACATGAAGCTGATAGCAGAGTGGATTCCTCTGGTAATAAATGAGTGCAAAAAAAATTACAAACCAGTGGTTCTGGGCTGCTGGAATTGGAGGCACCCTCGGGAGAGGCCTGAGGCACTGAAAGTTTGGAGTCAGACATCAATAGCCTCAGATTTTAGAGCAGGGGGGCAGATTCAGCCCTTGTGGAAGTGAGCAATTTCAAACCACCAGGCAGTGTAGCCTGGTGGATCAAAGATTGGATTGAGGCTTAGGAAACCAAAGCTGATTTTTCAGCTCTCCCAAGTAATCTGGCTTCTCTCTGTGCCTTTGCTTCAAGCTCAGTGGAACAATGGAGCCCCTCCCTGTGCACAGAGCAGAGCACCTGGCAGCATGGTCCTACCACAGCACAGAGATTTTAATAGAGGAGCTGCACTTCTGGATTTAGTTCCCTGTTTTGGATGAAGATGAAAACGAGCTGAACTGTAGATCCAGCTAACAATGGCCAAAAGCTGCCTGGCTGGAACACAGAGTGATGACAATCCTCAGAAGGCCTGGAGAGATCTCCTGCCAGCTGAATGGCTTTTCTGCAAGACAAAGGACAGCTTTAGGGGGAAGAAGGGAGCCTGAACAGGAAGGATGGATGGAAAAAAGCTGGAGAACCAGCTGAGGGGCTCTGGGAAACCTGCTAAAGGCAAGCACACAGCCACACACAAACCCAGCACTGCAGCTGCTTGTCTGGGCAAGGTTGTTGGCACATTAATCCTTGGGAGCTCCCAAGGAGCCTGGCAGCACTAACACTGTGAGGGAAAGAGGGAGAAAGGAGATGGAGACTCAACATGCCTCAAAACTCATGGGTTACAATCTCCATCTTTGGAGATTTTGGCCAAATGCCTTGTGCTGAGCATGTCCACACGAGGCATTCCAGCATTTCCCAGCTCCTGAGTTGTTTTCTGTGCCAGGAGGGTCAGCCTGGGAGAGCTGTGGCTCATCCAGCCTCTTTCTCTGGTAAAGACCTTCACTGTAGGATGGACTGCACCATCTTTTGCCCAGGCTTTCAACTTTGCAACTGTCTGGAGACCACACACTGTGTATGTAGGATGTGATGTGTTTTGCACTACTCTGGGATGGAAACTTTTAATGGATTTGGGATAGAAAGTTAGTTTGGATTTAGGAAGGCAAATTAGAGTCTTGCTACCAATAATGGCTCTTGTACACCTGCCCACCTGAGAACTTTCCCGAGTCCTCCTGTGCAGGACATAAGAAATTCTTCCCACACTCAATGGAAATAGACACAGCTCTAGAAGTAAAATTACAACAAGAAAGTTATATTTTTAGTATTTAAGAGTGTGCAGAAACTTGTCACTTGCCACTTTCCACAACACAACACAATAACCAGCAGAGCAGCACAAAACTTTGCAGCATCTCTAAAGCATTCTCCCTCTCCACCCAATGCTTTCCATTATGACCCATTTTCTGGCTTTTTTTCCCCCCCTTCTTTTATTTCAAGTCAAAGCATTTCAACACCCTGCCCTTTGTGAACGTTGTGTGTCACAAGATCTACAAGGATGGCAAATCGTGTTTGCCTCTGTCTAATGTGTGCAGGCAGCTGGGCCACTTCCATCTGTAATTGGGTGCCTCTGGGGGAGTGTCACTGTCACAGCTGCAGTGCTGGGCACCCCTGGACTGCAGCAAAGCCAGCACAACTGCTAGGCTAAGACAGACCAGCTGACCTGGACCTCAGTGCTCTTGCACCTAAAAATAGGAAAAGATCAACCTGCAGTTGAGTTTAAGAGGAGAGTCCAAAAAAGTCACTTTTTTTTTTTTTGGAAGGCAGTGGGTAAAACTCAGACTGTGTTGTCTGAGCATCACAGCTCAGCCTGAGCTCAGCCTGTGGTGTCTGAACATCACAGCTGATGCTCAGGCAGTGCAGGAGAGCAAAGCCAGGCTTGCTCCAGGAGACAGCTGGTGACAGTGTCTGCACCACAGTGATCTGTGTTTACAGCAGGGCCACCTTTGGCTTGGAAATGGCACTTAAATAGCAACTGGTTTGTTCTCCTTGTTTGCTCTAAACCTGTGTGCAATCACCTCCACGGCTGCTGCCTGCCATTCTCATCTGGTAAATGAGACAAATCCAGATGTCTCAGCTTGTGAAAAAAGGCAACACGTAAAGCCAGCTTCAATAAATACCTCTCTTAGATGTTTCAGATTTACTTATTTTTTGGGGTTTTGTTTTTCTTCTTCAAAAAACAAGGTTCCTCCTCCCTGTTTTCTCTTGCCACGTGTAGCAGCTACTCAAAAACATGAGGGGAAGGAAGGCAGCTTTGTTTAACATGAACCAAACAAGCATTTGCATTTGGCAGCTCCCTTTGTACAAAGCAGGGCCTGTGTGGGATTTCAGAGGGAAGGGGGGATTTGTCAGGTAGGCAGGAGCTCAGAGCAGCACTAATGTGTTCTGACAGCCTGGCTGCTGTTCCCATAGCACAGCCTTGTTTTACACTGAATTTGAAAGGCTCAGGCCTTGCCTGTATGAAGGGACAGAACCTCCATGGCTGCAGGGCTTTTTTGGGAGACCTGAGCTCCTCTGGGCACATTTGGGATCACCCTCCTGAGCCCATGTGAGGTGTGAGGGGGTGCAAACCAGGAGAGGGGTCCAAGGAGAAAAGGATGGGAAGAAAGGCAGGAAGGGCAGATTTCCACATTGCCTTTAGCCCCCAGGATCTGCTCATTCTGCTTGGATTTTTCCTGAGACTGGACACCTTTGAAGGAAGAAGAAAGTGCCCACAGCCCAGAGGCATTAGAGCAAGAGGAACACCTAGGTCCAGGATAAATTCTTTAAAATAACCCATCTCACACACCAGAGTCTTATTGCAAGTGCTACAAATACATGAAATAAAACCTTTCTTCATACCTGCAGGCTTCCCCATGCCAGCAATCCCTCTTTTTCTGATCACAATGTTCTTAAGACACTTTAAACCCTTGTTATTTGTTATGCAGCATTATAATCCTCTTCTATATCTGCATTATTGGCAGGGATTTGGAGTCTGAACACGCAGCACAGACTTTGATGCCTTGCTGAGACATCTTGCTACTCACTGTGTAAAGAAAGAGGAGCAGCCCTGGCTGTGAGGAGAGCCAGGACAGGACTGGGAGAGCTGGGATCAAATGTGGTCCAAAGGAGCAGCAGCTTCATGTAGATGGAGGCAGCTTGGAGGACAGTGTGGGCCCACCTCTTAAAACAAAAAAAAATCCTGTTCAGTTTTTTCTAATGATGATAAATATTTTCTGAGGAAAGAAGGAAAAGTCTCAGGAAGAAAACTGTTATTCTTCACCAAAAAAAGCCCCAAATAAAATAACAACAACATAGCTAAACCCAAGAAAAATGTAGCACTAAAAAGAAAAAGCTTGTGAAATCCTAAAAAAGCAGAGACAGATGTGAAAGGACAGAAATTCTTCAACAAGGATATTTTTTGCAGAAATCTGTGAGGCTCCTAAACATGAAAGCCTGATCCTTTTCAGTCACCCAATATGAGCAAAAACCACTGAAGGGCAAATCTCCCACTCTTGGGGCCAAAGAGGAGCAGATGGGCCAATTTCTCACTGCAGGGAGGAATGCAGGGAAAGAGAGGGAAGGGAGGATCTGGTCTGTGCTCAGCAGGTTGTTCAGAAACACTCCTGAAATGGCCACTAAATGGACAAAAAAGGAAGGTGAAAGCTCTCAGAGGAGAGAAATTGCAGTCCTGCTTCATGCACTTCCAGCTGCTGGGCAAATCTGGGGGTAAAAGTGGGGCTCATTCCATGGAGAATCCTGCTGCATGCCAGGAATTAAGGCAGGAATCAGCTTTAAAGCTGCAGAGGAGCCTGGCTGGGCAGTGCTGACCCTCTGGACCCTGCTGCAGCCACCAGGGCTCTCAGCTTTGCTTTTGTTTGGCTGAGGAAAGAGCAGGTGTTGAGGAAAGGTTTTTAAAGGCCAAGTGCTTGGAGTCCAAGCTCCTTCCCTGCCCACAGAAGTGGCAATTTCTCTCCATTTCTTGAAGAGGGCAGCAGAGCCCCAGCTGTGGCCATGGCCAGGGAAGCTGTGCAGTCCTGCAGAGCTGTGGCCACCCCACACCTGTGCAGAGAAATGAACCCCAGCAGCCCCAGGGGAGGAGAGAGGGGCTGGAGGCACCTTCAGGGGTGCCTTGGGCTTCCCTCCAGATGATCTGGGACGAGATCCTTCTTTGTGCTGCCAATGAATTGCAGAGATGATCAAAGGGTGGAGAGTGTGGGAGGAAGGGCTGCAGGTCCCCTGTCCCCTGTCACTGCAGCACTGCTTGGGTCTCTACAGGGGGGTCTGAACTGTCCAAATGAAGCAGCAAAGGGTCACTCTGCTCCCCTGAGGCAGCAGCTGCACCAGGGTTTGGCTGCCAGCATTTAAAAACAGGTTCCAGGGGGTCTCAGCAGGGAAAAAAACTGGTGATGGATGTGCAGTCACCAATTCATACACCCATCCCATCCCATCCCATCCCACCCCATCCCA
>VXBI01010257.1:192153-207606 GCA_013397375.1 Toxostoma redivivum
ATCCCATCCCATCCCATCCCATCCCATCCCATCCCATCATCCCATCCCATTATCCCATTATCCCATCCCAAAGAAATCCACCACAAATACACAACCACAGTAACCCAGTGGGTGTTTTGTTTTCTGTGAATCTGGGTTCCAAACTACCAAACTCAGATCCCAACAAGGAACTTGCACCATGAACAAATGCAAAAGGCATCTCTGTGGATTCCTGCCCATCCTGATTTGATTTGCAAACTCATCAAAGGCATTAAGGGGCAAACAGCAACCCTGAGCCTACCTGTGCAATCAGACAGGCACCTGCCAGAGTTAGGAAAACAACATGTTGCTTCATTTAATTGCCTGCTTTTATTATTTTAATGGAAGCAAATTGTCAGCACACACGAAGCAGTTCCCTTTGCAAACAGCTGAACTGCTGGGCTCTGTGAGCCCTCAGAGGTTGTGTGTGCACTGAGACTCACATGTTGACAGAGATGTTGGAGAAGTAGTTTCCCCAGGAAGCTGCACATGCTGGGTTTGGTTTTTGCATGCATGAGCTGTACTCAGATCATCTCCATGCTTTGTTAGGAAGAAGGAATTCAACCAACATGGCACTGATCATTCCTCGTTACCCCAAGCCTGTGATATGAATGGATCTGACTTTGTAATCTCAGCACTGTTAATACTGATTAAAACCAAATTATTACATATTTGTATCAACCCTGGCAGCAGAGTCTCCCCTGTCCCTCAGCATTAGCAAGTGAAGCTCAGAAGCAGCTGATGCCCAGGAAAGCAGATGATGGCCCTGGAGAAGGGGAAGGGAAGCAGCCCCTGAGAGGGGAGGTGGCAACAGCTCCTGGAGCCTGAGGTGCCCAGGGTGGCAGTGCCAGGGCTTGTGCAGAGCTTTTCTGGTTTTCTGTGCCTGTTGCTCGCTCCTCTCTGGGTGCTGTCCCTGTCTGGATGCACACACAGAGCATTGCAGTAATGAACCCCCTGCCACACTCCCTGCTGGGGTGGGTAGCAAGGCCCAGGGATGCTGTCACAGCCAGCTCAGGGTGGAGTGAAGTGATTGCTGTCTACAGAACTCATACCATGAGCTAAAGGTGCTGTACAGGCTGGAGATTATCTCCTGCAACCCAAATCCAGCACAATATGTTCAAATCCCTACATCTTCTCTTCTTAGAAGATCCTGGGCTATTTACATTGTATTTAGGAAAAGAAAATGTTCCAGGGAAAGCCAAATAAAATCCAGACTCTGCTGTAATTCCAGACTAGGTTAAAAACACAATAAGGAGTTTTACAGTGATATCAGTGCCCTGGCCTTGATCACAGCCCTGTTGGTGCTGTGAAAATGTGAGAAACCCCTTGCCTCAAAGGCACAGATATCTCTCAGGCTTTCTAACCCCCTTTTGATGAGACACCACACAGCTCAACAGGAAGTCCTACAAAGTATTTTATTTCTCAGGGAGCACTGCTAAATTGTTTTGCTGAACTGATGTAAGATATTTCAAGTTTACAAAAGAAAACCAATTTTCAAAGGGTAAAACTGTTGGGAAGTGATTTAATTGTTATTTTTCCAACACAAAAGAGTCCAGCAAGACCTCCAGTGAAATGGATTCCTACAGTAAAGGGTCATTTTTGATGAACTGTCATTTTTCTCCATTGTGAAATTCAACATTCCTTGAGAGTCACTATCTCCATTCTTCACGATTGAGATAAGAAGACTCAGAGTTAACTGAAAGGTAAGAACTGTGTTTCCAAAAGAGTTCCCCTTTCTTCCACTGAAATTTTCGATTTTAAAAGATTCCACACGTATCAAAGGTGGGAACAGCTCTAATAACTTTTCCCCTACTTGGTTCTTTAAGTAGGTAAATCTTCAGGCCAGTGACTCTTATAGTCTATGTACAGACTTCAACTCAACAGAATACCAATTTCCAGCAGTGAATTAATGTTCTGAGAATAATTAGTAAAAGCTTTGTTTTTTTAAAACTCTGATTTAAGACTGGATGGTGCTAGAGATGTTTGAACTCCATCCACCAAGAAGAAACTCTGCAAGTTATTCCTCCAAAAAACCCCAAAATTCCACTCATTTTTTTTCCAGCAGGCAGCACTCGGAGCCAGTCACAGGCTCAGAAGCCAGAAGGAAGTGGAGTTCAAAGGGAAAGGACAGGGAAATGGAGGAGAAATGAGGTCTAAAGAGGGGCACCACTATGAACTCCCATTGCTCCCTCTCCAGACAGAGCAGCCTTTGGCATCTGATCTTCGGGCACCTCGCTGGGCTCTGCTGACAAATGGCTCTCTCTGATTCTTGGAAGGAAAGAAAAATAACAATCCCCCCTCCATCCCCTTTGGGTCATGCTACCCCATCCAACGTGGAGAAATCATTTATCATTTATCTGATGGCTTAAGCACATCTGCATAAGAAGTGGCACACACCCAGAGAAGCTCTCTCTATTTCACAAATCCTTAGCAGTGCATTTTTTAATAGAAAACATCAATCCCGAGTAGCCTGAAGGAAAGAACCCTCTTTAATCATCCAGCACGCTGAGGACTAATTTCAGACAAAGGCTCAATGCTCCCAGTCACCTATAGCATGGAATAACTCAGATGATTCCTAAATTCACAGGGAAAGGTTCAATCGCCTTTTCAAAGCTGGATTGCAGATCCTGTGTTAATTACTACGGGAAATTACATCTCCAGTAATACTCAGCAAGGCTTTACAATAAATGCTGTCTGATCTATTCCTGCTCAGCCTTGAACTCTTTGTGGAATATTTGTAAATGTAATGGGTACTTCATTTCCACCACTGCTCCTGAATAATTCATACAGTGGAAGATCCTTGCATGGTTCCCTGAATTGAGAGACTTGGGGTATTTTGTTCTCTGTAGTTAATGGATTAAAACAGGGTTTTTTTCAGCTATGAAACCAGGTAATTTATCACCACAAACCCAAGTATGGTTCATACATCACTGACTCAACTGAGAAACACATCTGTGAGTCTGGATATCAGAACAGAACAACCAACAATTTTAAATCATCCCATGTTGTCCAAAAAACCAACAGAGTTGCAAAATAAAATGCTGCCTCAGATCAGTCAAAATATTTTATTTCTTTATTTTTTTTTCAGGCCTTTAATTCAACCATTTTGTTCCTCCATAAAACAGCTCATTTTGAAACATCACTTTGAGAAGAGAAAAATAAATAAATCAAAATTCCTTTCCATTCAGAAAATGTCATAACTGGGAGCTCCAGCACTTTCAAGATATTCCTCCCCAGCTCCCTTCCAAGCAGAATTGTCAAAATTGGTAAGATTTCTTCAGCAATTTCTGTTTCATCAAAATGACATTTTTCCAGACAAAACTGTTGCGACAAAAAAAAAAAGTCAAAACCAAAACTCAACAAAATTGAACATCTCTGATCCAATTGTCTTTGACAAAAAGAGAATGTCTCGAAGATGCAAAACCTCTCCCTGGGTGAGTTCCAGATTATCAGTCTGACACATCCAGGTTGAACATGCAAGTTCCTCTTAGGTAACAACAAAAGAAAAATGAATCAAGCTGAACCTCAGGGGTCAGAGATACCTTCAAGTATGTTCAGAGCCAAGTGGAGACTTCCTAAACTGCAATTCCTACAGCATCTTCACCGTTTTAATGAGGAAATTCCACGTTCCAGCCTTAAAATGTGAGGACAAGAACACAGGTGCCTTGTGAGCATCAATCCTGGAGGTGAGCACTCACCTCTGGGTCCTGCACCAGGCAGGATCCATGCAGGATTTGGTGTTGGAGCTCCTTCCATGGGCTCTGGTGCAATTTGCACTTCAATCTCTGTTCTCCTGTCTGCCCCACCATCACCAGCTCTCAGTTCCCACCTGATCTCCTCAGCTGGACTGAGATGTGCTCAGCCAACACTGCCTTGTCTCTATCAAAGTCACTTCATCACAGGAAAATTCCAGGTGTCACACAGTGCTGGAGTTCCCAAAAGCTGTTTACAAAGCTCTGTTGTGGGGCACCACCTCCATTTTCTCAGTGTCAGCAACAAATCTGCTCAATTCACCTGCCAAAATGACTCCTCCAACACCTCTGCCAGGGGAAAATGCCCAGGAATGCACTCAAGGAGAACAAATCATTTTTGTTTTGGCTCAGTCATCATCACCAGCTGTAATAAGATTCCCAGAACCTCATGCTGTTCATGTCAGACATATCCACAACCCTTTTTCTGTGGAAGGATTGCATAGCTGGAGCTCAAGGCACAGGCAGAAGGTGGGGCAGGATATGCAGAAGGAAGTTCATCCTTCCATTGCTTTTCCAGGCAGAGAAGGTGGAATTGCTCTGCAGAGCTGAGCTGATCCTGCAGATGGGTGGTGAAAACACTGAAAATCACCTCTATTTCTCCTCCAACAGCAAACATCACTCAGGTGCTCACTGCTGTCAGGGAGGAAAGGGTCACTCCACACAGCCACCCTGCTGACCTTCATCTCTGCAGGGGCTGGGGTTTAAAGCTCTGCAGTGTGTGGGGCAGGAGGGGCCTGAGCACTGACCCCTGTGCAGGGATGGAGATGTGGAATGGCACAGCACAGCTCAGGGCTGTTGAGCCTAAAGTGCAGTGGATTTTCAAAGGACAACAAATTTTCCATGTTGAGCAGAAGAGGTCACTGGTACTGCAGGTGCCTATGATGGAGCAAGACAGATGTCTCTGTCCCAAATTCACAGGGCTGGGATTACCCTTTTAACCAAATTCCAAGCCCTTATCTAGGCCAGAAAAAAAATATCCTGCACAGATTTGCAGAATTCAGGAGCAGAGAGGGCCTAATGTAGTGTCAAACCTCATTTCTTTCCATCACAGACACCACATTTTTCTTCCTAAGCCCTGCAAAAACTCTCCCTGGATGGATGCAGCACATCTTCAGCCCACAGCAGCCAGCCTGAGCAACCTTGGTGTAAGCAGCTCTCTGCCTACCAGAGGAAAGTTTCCCTGCAAAAGGCAAAGCCTGAGGAAAAGTCACCAAATTTTGCCAGTGATTATTAGGATAGTGCCTGCCCAGCAGAAGTAAGAAACTTGCTGAGATGGATAGCTCAACAAAGTGGAGTGTTCTGTTCCAATTCAATTAAAAAGGTATTTGGGAAAATGACAAATGCACCACAGAGCTCAGCACTGTCTGGGCTAGATCTGGAGCTCTGTGTGCTTTAAAAAGCAATTAAGAAAAGACAAGAATCACCATTAGCCTTGGGGAAAGAAAACCCACACGGCATTTTTAGCCCAAGGCAAGAAAAACAGAGGGAAATGCTCCCTCCAAATCAGAGCAGCACCTTTGAAGGCCAGGCTGAGCCCTGCAGGACACAGGAACACAAACAAGGGTTGGCTCTGTCTGACCAAGCACAGCCAGGCTCTGCCCTGCGAGGGCAGCTCAGTCCAGTGTGATTCAGGACCATGATTTATTCACAGTTTTGAAATCCTGGGGTCTAAAATGACTGAATGCAGAGAACAGGTTGCAAGAAACAAGTAAGCAAGCAGGGCATCCTTCCTCTGCCAGCCTCATTGGATGGCTCCAATTACTGATTCTTCTACCTGAAGACATGTTCTACTCTGTCCCTCATGGTAAATCCTGGCTGAACATCCACATCTGCTTCCATAATCAACAAGAAATTGAAAATCTCTGAATAGGAATGCCAAGAATTCACTTTGAAAGCATGTGGTTCCTCATTTCTGGTAATTATCCAAAAAAGCAAAGATCTAAATAAAAATATGGGAAATGTGTTGTTTCCTTATTGCAAGATAAAGTAAAAATTATAAATGTCTCACTCAAATCAAAATGAAAGCTTTTGTTTTGACACATTCCAGTTTAAAATGATGCTGGAAGAGACATGTTTCCATTCAATGTTTTGATTTTGACAAAAATCTCTCAAAAAAAAAACCAGAAAAAAGTTTTGCTGCAGTTTTTTTCTGCCAGCTCCTGGAGGGATCAGTCAAAGCTTCCTGAAGCTCAGAGTCATTAGCAAGCTGTCACAGAACTGAGACCCTAAAATGCATTTGACACATCAGATCACAGTTCCATCAGACCTGGAAAGCGTGCCAGTGCTGGATCCTCACATCTAACTCTTGGATCCGACTCCTTTAGGATTGACTCTGTTTTCTGATAGAGCAAGAGGAAGGAAATGAGCCTGGTTCATCCCTTGGGAATGAATCCCCCCAGCCAAAACTCCAGGTCCAGCTGCTGTGCAGAAAGAGGAGCTCATGGATGATCTGCTGCCATTCCCCCTGTCCAAGAAGCACAGCCACAGGCAGACCTTGACTCCTTCCAGGGGAGGGGAGAGCAGCAGCACCAAGATTTCAAGAAAAGAGCAGCAGAAACACATCCTGTTGTAACTCTGAGCAGGAGGCTCCTGCAGAGACAGGCCCTGGGGATGTGGTGGCCACACACCTCAAGGGGCTCTGCCCAGGAATGCCCCAGCCTGAAGATCCTGTGGAAAAGCTGCAAAGTGCAAAACATGCTGGGCTTGGCAGAGCAAAAGGCTGGACTTTCCCAATCTGGCAGCTGACCTCGCTTTTCCTACAGAGCTGAGCTGTTCTGGCTGCTCAGATCACAAAGCTGCTCTCTCTCTCTCTCTGAGCATGGAGATAATGACTTTCCAGGAGAGAGATTGTTCCTGCTCCAGTGAGCAAACCCAAGGCTCCACAACACGACCCCACACTCGGATTCCTTGTTGCAGTTGAAACAAACATATGTTCAAACAGCCCTGAGTCCATGTCCAGGTGGCTGCACAGAGCTGTTGGTGCAGGCAGATGTCCCCACTTAGACACTGGCAGTTCCAGGGCACAGCTCCTTCCCCTTTTCCAGGCAGCCAATCCCACCAGAGCTTTGTGGGCTTTCCTTGCAGGGAAGAGGCACAGCTCCTGTGGCACATTTCCATGCTCAGGAGCGCTGGCAGTCCAGCTGAATCCCAAGTGAAATCTTTTATTGTCAGCACTGTGTTCCTCCCAGAAAAGAGATCAGGTTCTCCTGGAACAGGAAAAGCATCACAAGGAACAACATCCTGTACCTGGGACATCAGACTGAGAGATCAGAGCTCCAGCTGACCCTGCCCTCAATGAACTGCAGAAATCTTAGGGTTTAGGGTGTGGATCTCTGAATCTTCTCTGGGAATGTCCCACCTTCTTGCATCCCACACTTAACTGAGATGTTATATTAACAAATGAAATTATCTTGTCCCAGATCTAGCTAAAGCTCTTTTTTTTTCATGCAAGGACATTTACTGCTTCCTTCTCCCCAGCAGAAACTTGCTCTCTACAGAAGGAGAAGATGGAGTAAAACATAAATGAGGAATTGACATTCATCAGCTTATGCAGCAATGCTAAACCATCCCCTTGGATCACCCAGACCCTCTGGATGATCATTAGCTCTCAGGGTGTTTCAGTCAAGTTTGCAAGATGCTTTATATCAGTCAGGAGAGACTTTCTAATCAACTGACACAGTTTAAAGCATTTTGGATGGGGAGGCACGTACGTAGGAACGTGAGCCTGAGCACAGATGTATAAAATTGTAGGTGATCAAAGGTAGTGCATCCAAGGCAGGATTAAAAGACGTTTAATACAGCTTTTCCCAATAAGCCTGAGAGATGAAAGAACTGCCACAAGGCCTTGCTTGAGGCTTAGAAATTGCTCTGTGAAATCAGCTGCAATTGGTAATTAAATGGAAACCTTGGGGGTGCTCTGAAGACTTTTTTCATAGCCTGGCATAAGGGAACTCATCTTTAAATTACGTAGACTTTTACCATCCACAGAGGTGACAGTGAAACACCATCCTGCTGCCCCTGCATGTCCTCAGAGCAGCTGGCTCTGTGCAGGAGCAGATGTGGCTCCTCAGCCTCTCTGTGCCAGGATCAGGACTCACAATCCTGAATCTGAGCCCCTCAGAACATTCCTGGTTTCCCAGGGCCTGCCCTCAGCTCTAAACCAGGGAATTGTGCCCCTGCCTCGTGCAACACAAAACCAGCCATGCTCTAAAGTCTCCCAGCAGCTCCAAGAGCATCTTCTCCTTCTTGGAAGTACACACAGCTCCTCCATAGCTGCTTCCAGCCCAAGCCTTTGATCTGCTCCAGAGATCAAGCCCAAGGCAGGCAGGAGATCTCTTAGTTGACTGGGATGTGGAGGAAAAAAGGGAAATCCTGATAAAAGACAGAATGACAGTGGGATTTTTAACCAATGGTGAGGGATTGGAAATTCTGAGTGTGCACATTTGGAAGGAAAACCAGAGCAGAGCAGCAAGCTCAGCCCTGTGGGTAGAGCATCCAAACAGGCCTCGGGAGATTTTGGTTGGACTCCCAGCTCTGCCACCACTTTGAACAGGGCAGCTGAGGCTGAGTCCTTCTCATGGCCCATTTCCCTTCTCTTTGCAATAAAAGGTGTCGGTCCTTTTGATCTACTTGCAAGAATGGGTTACTCACTGTTTGCTTGAAGAGTTCCTGGGATAACAAGGGCTATAAACAAAGCAGACCTGCTACCCTGGATTGCAGTTCAACAGCGTTTAGAATCCTGTTTGATGCAAAGTGCTTTGGTTCCTGTTGTAGCCTTTCATTTCTAGATGGCACAACACTCTCACTCTGAGGCAAAGTACTCCTTCAGACAAAGCTGAATCCGCTGAAAGTACCACTGGAAATTCTTTTTCTCAGCAGAACAGGCAGCAGGTGAGGGCAGCTCAGCTGCAGACAGCTCATCAGCTGCTGAAAAACAAACTAAGACAAAAAACGCTTGAAAAAGAATTAAAAGCAGGTTCAGTAAAAGAAATAAAAATAAAAGAAAGTGCTAAATCTCCCCTGAATACAATGCAGGTAGTCAGAAATAGCTGCCAGAGAGAGATCGACAGCTGATATAAATAGTTGTGACTCATGGTGTAATGGGGATCCAGTTCAGGGGAACAAATCCCTATCAGTGGCTCAGACAAAGCCTCCTACAGCGAACACCTCCGAAGGCACAGCCTAAATACCTCCAGGGATTTGGAAACACAGAGCTGGGATAATACCTGTGAGGCAGAAAGGCCTTTGTGGCAGTCCCCTGTCCAGGAAGCATCCAGTGCTGGGGATGGCTTTGGTTTGTGGCCCAGGAGAGATGGATTTATGCAGAGCATAAGGAGACTCTCTCAGACAGATGTCAGAAAAAATCTCCATGCATCAACTGTGCTGCTGCTGCTGCTGGAACCTGTCTGCCAAGAGTTCCTCCTTGAGGGCCTGGGAAGCAAATAAAAGTGCTTTAATTTCCTGAGGACTCTGCTTTCCTAGCAGAGCCCTGGGCCCTTCCAGCCTGGGTTTGCAGAAGGTGCCTGTCCTACACCTGCTGGCAATGGCACACAACCAGTTCACCTCTGGCACGCAGCCTCCAAAGGATTTTTGCCAGTTCTCTTTGGCTCTGCAATCCCACAAAAAGTTCTCCAGCACTTCCTACAGAGCCACCAGTGTCCAAACCAAAGACTCCCAGAGGACACAGCCCCTCAGACTCATGAGCATGGCTGTGGGCAGAGCCCATGGGCAAAGCCGAGGAAAGCAGAGTGAGATGAGGCAGAGATGAGTTGCTCACCCTGAGCAGAAGGCTGTTCACATCCCTGGATTCCAGGAGCAATGGTGACCATCCTTTATCTTCCTTTTTCTCTCAGGGTCCCTGGAGCTGTCACTGGAGGAGATGCTCTTTGCATCCAGCATTTCCAGCCTCTGAAATTGCTTCCTGCCCTGTGCTGATGTGGAAGTCAATCCCAGAGGCAGAGCAAGAGAAATAAAGAAGTCTGACCCAGAACAGGCAGGTCAGCAGCTGGATATTGCACAGAAATGGCAGTCTCCAACACAGGGATGCTTTTCTTTCAACTGCTTTTAATTTTTTTGCCCCTCCATATAATTCTCTAATAATCATCCTATTAACAATGTTCCATTTGCCAACCAACTTGGGATATTAATCCTATTAGTTGGTACTAATCCTTTGCAAAACAAAATGGAAATATTCACTCTCTCATTTTCTAGGGGTAAAAAAAAAAATTTAAAAAAGAGAGAAAGAGGTGGGGAGAAGAGAAGACAAAGATGCTTTCAGAGGTTTTCTGTTTTGTGAGTTAATTGAATGGAACTGGGTCTCCTGTGGTCTCCATACAGAATTCCATTATCATGTAATGGGGAGTCACATCCAGCCTGTTGATAAGACACAGCCTGTCAGATTAAGCATTAACTATCATATTTGGAAACCATGCAGTTTTCTACCCATTGGGGCATCCAAACACAATATCCCACTTCTCTCTCCTTCCCCCAACACCTTTTCCTTTACTGCACACTAATTAAAGAACAAGGGGAGGGGGAGGCTGGTCCATGCTGCTGAGCCCAAGATAAACTTTGCTGAGTAGGGAGGAAGAAATGAAGTGAGCATCCCAGAGAGCAGAGATCTTTCCTATAGGCTTTCATTTCTCCACCCACCCCCACTTGTGTTGTATTTTTTCATATTTCTGTGAATAATTACTGGCAGTTTCCATCCTCCCTTGCTCCACAAGGTGAGACTGGCACCTACTGGAATGATCCTGGAAAGGCTGAGACCAAGAAGAAAAAATTAAACCTTTTCTCAGCTTAGTTTCTTCTCCAGCTTCACATGATTTTTCCCCTTCATCAGGCAAACAACAGCTCTGCACACACAGCAACAGCACACGCTGGATTTGACACAGCTCCATTTTTAAGCTGTTTTGTGGTAATTGGGGGAACTACCAGGAGTCACTTCATTTTTGTCAGCCCATGGGGAGGGAACCACAGGCACAGGTCCTGACAGAGCTCCCAAGGTTCCCGTGGGTCTGTGAGGATGCTCCCTCTTCATTCTTGTCTCAGCACTTCATGGAAGCAGGAGCAAACATCCCTGCAGGTACATTATCCATCTGCAGTAGTTTCATCTCCCCTTCCCTCACATGATTTTTCTTAAGGAGGATTTCCTTATGGGATCTGTCCACCCTCTGGGATTTAGATTTAGGCCCCCAAATCCTGTTCTCCCATAATTATCCCCTAGTCCTAAACTTATTCTGTGATGTCCCCCTCCAAAGTCTCACTGGCCAAACTCAACCAAGCAGCAGCTTGGCTTCCCCCTGCCTCTCTCCCTGTTCCATCTGTCCTTGCTGGGCCCACTCTCCAGCCACACCACCAGCCTTGTTCCCACTCCAGACCTCCAGGCTGGCTCGTACAGACCTCCAGCAAAGCCCAGCCATCACTGCTGGTGTCCTGTGAGCCCTGGAGAGCACAATCCAGCACTGTCTGATCACCTACAAGAGCTGCTCTTTCTCTGTGGTACCCTCCTATTTTGCTCTGTGTGTTTTATCACTTCCTGGAGCAAAGAGCCTCCCAGCTCAGAGATTGTCACACCAAAAGTCCCAAAATAGGCACCACAGGTTAAGCAAAGGCACAGAAAACAGGGAAGTGAAATGGCTGCATGGTTTGGAGAGAACAAGGGAGAATCAGAGGAGAAAAGCTGGAGGACAGAGCCAATCCTGCAGACTTGCAGCTGAACAAAGTGCAGCTGGAGGCTGGGAACATCTCATGGACTGGAGCTGCCTCCATGACAAGGATGAAGCATCATTAGGAGCCAGCCCTGTGTGTTTGCTCTGCCTGCCCCCAGGGCTGCTAACCTGAGCAGGAATGACTCACAGAGCCCTGAGCCACCCCAGCACGGGCAGCAGACACCTCCTGATTAGCAAATCTAATCCTCCCCCTCCAAACCTCTCCATCAGGGAGCTCTGGCTTGGAGCAGCAGCAGCTTCTGAGCACCAAGAGCCAGGGGCTGCCAGACCCCCGGCTTGGCTGGGGAGATTCAAGCAATGCTCTGTCCTCAGGAGCTGCCTGACAAACAGAGTTCAGCACGTCCTAATTGCTCTGGGCTGCACAAACAAACAAACAAACAACCCTTTGTTTGCACAGCAGCTCTCAGGAGAGGCCTCACAGATGAGGTGGGCTGGGATGTTCCTCTCCAGCTCCCAGATTGATCCCAGCTCCCAGCTGGAAGGAGCAAAGGGAATGGAGTGGAGATGCTCAGCAGGCTGCCCTGGGTGTGCGTGCCTGGGGCTGCCTGAAGGACACAGAGCTTCCTCCTTCCAGCAGAGCTCCAAGATGCCCTGCTGCTCTCAGGAACATTCTGAATAATGACCAGGAGTGGCAGAGAAATAGAGCTCCTGAGGCAAGCTTGGAAGGGATGTTAGAGTGAAATTCCTCTGGATTTACACGGGGGTAAAATGGAGTGGATTCCACAGTTAGCTGGAGTGACTGATGGAGCCACAGCCTGTGATGGGAACTGGGACAAAGACAGGGATCAGGTCCAGGGGAGGACGTAAGGGTTCAGCCACCAGCCAGCTCATTGCCTGGCAGCAATTCATAGCCTGGTTCTGAAATCAATGCAGGCTGGGAGCACTCAGCAGCCAGACTAGCCAGGCCTGTCATTTACTGTAATTCTGAGCTGCTAGATTACTTTCTTCAGGTTTTCCAAGAGGAACAGTTAGTCACAGTGGTGAGTTACTCCCCTTTGTAGGCTCTGTTTTCTGTTTTTCCCCTTCTTAATCATCTCTCCAACTTCCTTCCCACTCCTGGAGAGCAGAGAGTGCTGCTCCAGCCTCCCATCAGAGCCTCTGCAGCCTCAGTGCTGTCAATCTGTGGGAAGAGAGAAGGTTTTGCTGGGTTTAGGGCATAACTTCCTCTCCAGCTTCATGGATGTCCTTCCCTAACCCTTTTCTGGAGAGGAGCCAGCTCTGCTGATGCTTCCAGGAATAGCTATATCCTAACCACCACCAGGCTTTTTGCAAGATCCACAGCCCATGGACCCAGCCAGAGAGGATCAAATGCTTTGAATATTCAATGTCTTGGATTATCTCCTCCCCTGTGCTGGCCAGCACACACAGGAGACACCTGTGGGCAGCACGTACAAAGAGCTGCTCTGGAGAGGCCTAAGATAGACTGGATAGGACAGTGACATTCCCTTTCATGGGACAGTGACATTCCCTTTCTTGAGACAGGGACATTCCCTTTCATGGGACAGTGACATTCCATTTCATGCTCCACCTTAGGGATTTATGTCTCCAAATGCCAACACAAGGCAGAAGATGATGTTTTATTCTCCTGAGAAGAGAATAAACCAAGTTTATTCAACCAACCACAAGTGCTGACTTGTGACTCTCGTTGCTCTGAAGATACCACTTTGTGTAGCTGGTTCTTTTAGGAAGGAGATTCACCCTGCCAGAAAACTCTAGCTGGGTTTCTCACTGCTACAAAGGGCTTGGGAAAGAAAAATGTTGACCTCTTTCATCCTGCTTGGGTCAAGAGAACAGTGGCTCTGGTGATGGATGGTTGACTGTAATTCCTGCCTGCTCATTTAATCAGTGAGAACAGGCAGCAGCACGAGCATGCTCAAAACAGAGAGCAGCAGGCAGGGGTGGAATTCCCAGCGGCTCTGCAGAGCAGGGAGGTGTGAAGGGGACAGGGGAGTGAGAGTTCTCCTACCAGGCAAGGAACCTGGGGCTTTTCCTTGGGTGGAAAGCTAAAATCCATCCAGCTGGTTGTGCCATTCCAGAGTCTGCAGCCCCCAGAGCCACATCAAGCACAGCATGTGCTGCATCCTGCCTGCCACTGGCAGCTGCCTGCTGCAAATGGAGAGGGGCACTCAGGCATGGAGGGGAAAGGAGGGGTCCAGCCACCCCCAAAGCTGCTTTTGCAGTCTCACAGCATGAAAGCCAAATAAATATGCTCTAAAGGGGGCCTCCCATCCATCAACAGCTACACACATGCAGAGTTCAAGGCCAGAATAGACCACAGGGTCTGAGCTCCTGCCTAAAAGAGAGTGGCCAGGAAAATTTCTCTGTTTCTTCACCCCACATTTCCCTAAAAACAAGAGCACCCAAACTCTATCCCTCAGCTCAGCACCCCACAGCCATGGGAGCATTTCCAAATCAAAATGATGCTGTGTGGTGTGTGGGGGTCTCCACAACATCCCTGGAGCTGCCACCAACCTCAGCCCCTCAGTGGGTCAAATTCCCCAAATTACACATTACAGAGTGCTGTGTAGCCATGGAGGTGAAAACAGGAGAGGCCAAAATGGCCCTCCAGCATTTCTGCAGAGCCAAAAAACCAAGGCAGGTCCGTGGCTGCTGGAGCAGGGGAGCAGCAGCTCTGAACACGGGCGGGCTGTGCTGCCAGTGAACAGCCGGCTCCGAGAGGGGAAGGACGCATTGCGAACCCGGTGCAGCCCGGAGTGGCCATGGTTGGTGTAGCAGGAGTACCCTCTAGTGGGAGAACAGCCTGGAGAAAGCCTTTCAAACCATCACACACACACACAAATGCAGGGGGTTTAGAGCTAAAGAAAAACTGCATTGAGAGGAACCATAAAAATGGGCTTGAAAACAGAGGGAAATGGAATATCTTGAGGAAATAAAGTCATAAAGTCTCATTATCACTTGCAGTACAATTTTTTACTTTTCCAAGAAAGCCATTTAAGGCCTGTTTTTTCAAGTCTATCTGTGCAGGGAGGGTGCTGGACTGGAAAGCAGGCAGGACTCTGCTCATATTCATGAAGCCAGGCCAAGACTGTTTAAATACCCAAAGGTCACAGCAAAGCCTAGGGCTGCGTGTCTTAATCCTGCTCACTGCCTGAAAGCTTCTGGGTGTGCAAGGAGTCTCTGTACTCATGGCAGAGGCCCAACACATTTCCCCAGGACATCAGAGCTGGTGAAGTCGTTTTGCTTTGGCTCATGGATGAAAGATTTTGCTGTTAGAGGGGGGGGGAAGCTGGGCAAGGATTGCTGTGTTGGACATAAAGGATGCAGAGGATGCTGTGCTCTGGATCCAGATGGGATCAATATGCTCTCCCCAGTGCCTTGCTCTGAGATCACACTGACACTGCCTTGACAGGCGCAGCATTAGGACCTCAATAGAGTGGAATTATGTGGTTCCTTCGGGGCTCTTCCCATGCACAAGCCAATCTAACCTGAATGTTTTTTATATATATATCCCTTCATCCACCATTGAAATGCACCTACCCCTAGGGAGACCTCTGAGGTGTCTAAAGCTCCAACCCTTCTGATTTGGGCACAGATAAATACAGTAGGAGAGCCTGAGCTTTTTTTTTTTTTTTTCCAGATTAAAGATCTAAGCATTGTTTCCTGCAAGGCAGCAGTTGTAAAGGAGTGAGTGGATTTAAAGAAACACAGTCCACTTTACAGCCAGGGGTAGGAAGGAAATTAAAAACATCCGTGCCAGACTCGAGGTGGTTGTTCCTACAAAGATGATCCAAATTCAGCATCTCACAGGAATCTGTGCTGGTGTTCACACAATGAGGGTGAACCAGGAGGGAGAGCTGGCGTGGGAATGTGTCACAGATCAGGTCAGAAATGGTGGGAGGGGTGACAGGCACAGGGAAGGGGTGGGTTAAGCCCAGCACCTCTCCTGGGAGATGGCACAGCCATCCCTCTGTATGATTGTCTGGGTTTAAGAG
>VXBI01010258.1:22753-34119 GCA_013397375.1 Toxostoma redivivum
AAAAAGAGAAAAACCAAACAAAAATTATTTTGACTGGAAAATTAGAAAAAAAAAACTAAAGTGGCATTTTGCTTTTGTTGTGGCAGCCCACTAGGATGCTCCTGGCCCAAAGAGAGGGGCTGCATGAGATAACAGGAGGCTGCAGGCAGAGGTCACCTCGTGGCACACAGATGTCACCAGCTCGCTGATGCTGCCCTGGGTGTGCCCAGCACAGAAAAAAGCCCCCAAGGTGATGCTGAAGCTCCCGGGTGGGGTCTGTCCCACATCTCTAGGCATGAAAGGTGCTGTCTGCTCTGTGACTCACCCTGGAGCCCCCTCCAGCAAGGCCAGCACCAGGGCTCCAGTGAAAGCTGTTACCATGGCTTTCACTATTTCACTACAACACTTGCTCATGAAAGATGTGTGTCATCTGAACTGGGGTAGAAAAAAAGGGGCCTTGAGTTGTTTCCTGAGACTTACCTTTCTCTTGGACAAAACTCAGGGCTATTATTTTTGGATGACAGCAGGAAACTCCTGTCTAATTCAAAACAGCGTCACGTATTGGCATACGTCTCCCCCTCACCTCTCCCTCTGCCAAAATGTCAGTTTTGCTTAGGATGCTTGTCCTCCTGTCACTACAATGAAAACTGTGTCCTCCCTGGTACAATTTATCACACAGGGTTCAATCATGCAGCGTGCCAAGCAAGGAAGAAGAACGTGAAACCTTATCACCATGGTGTTTATTGACCAGTCATCCTGCTTTGTACTCATTTCCTCCCCTTAATTCCCTGCAAGTATACATTGGCTCAGAATCAAAAGGAATGCAATAGTTAAAAAAAAGCATATGCCCGGGGATAAATGTATTATTCCATAGATGCTGATGGTGCAATTATTTCTCTCCTGTGATAACTGAAAACGTTTGTTAATAAAATCCGTTCCAGAAAAGCAGAGCATTAATACATTATGCTGTTTGAATCCTGACAAATTAGCCTTTTTTTTTTCCCTAGGAAAAATCAAGTTTTGCATCTGAGACATCATCCTGAGAATGACTATTTACGCATTAAAGGAGAGGGGGTGTTACACAAACAAAATAATAAAAATACTTGTTTTTGCCAGTCCTACTTGGCCAGGAAAGAAGAAGAAAAGGATCACAGCCAGAACATGCTGTACCCAGCTCTTGCTGGCTCGTGATTCCCTACTATAAAATTAACCCATCTGACCTAATGGTCTCCCTCAGCCCTGCAGCATCAGCCTGGAAAGCGAATCTCCTGAGGTGTTGCCAATTAACTCCATCACTCATTTCCATCCAGAGATGCCCACTCTGTGCATTACAGCATGTGATCCCTGCAGAAACAGCAGGGGAAGGGAGAACAACAACCCCCTTCCCAGCCCTGCTGTCTCTTTTCCCCTTTTCCCTCACCCTCACTCCTCGCAGCAATGCCTGCTCTGCCTCTTGGTGCTCACAGGTGCTGTCTGTGGTTAAGGCAGAGAAAAGAGAAAAGGCAGCAGCTCCTGGCCTGGGTCCTCTTCTGTCCCTTGGGGGCTTGGATGTGGCACAGGGGACATGTAGGGCACCACCAACACCACCCTGGGGTGGGGTGACTTCACCTCTCCGTTGCCCTCAAAGTGGCAAAACCCCAAGCCAGCCTTGCATAAGTGCAGGCAGAAGAAAACAGAGAGGGAAAAACCATGAGTAAAGGTAAAATAAAGCCTTTTTCCTCAGCTTCCATGGAACTCGCTCATTTAGAGCACAGTCTGGCCCCACAGTCGTGTCAGCCTTTCCCCAGAGGAGGTCTGACAAGTTCTGTATTCTCAATTTATGTCTTTTTTTCGCCCTCAGTGCAGCCCTGAAGGAGAAGCACAGACTGCTCCTTTTGTTATGTACGTTTTCCCAAGGCAGAGCCCAGGACCTCCAATAAGTGCAATAACATCAGGAAATAAACATTTTGCTGATTTGCCTTTGCTTGAAAATATTCTCACAGCTACGCTACACAGAGGAAGAAGGAGGTGGTGATGATTCAAGGAGAGGCCAAAGAGTAAGAGAATAAAATCTCTCAGGGAAGAAAGCAACTAATGAACAAAAGTCGGGAACAGAAAGAAGACTGTTATGCCACAAATATAAAATGTATAGTCACATAAGCTTATAGGAAAGAAAATGAGAGCTGACATCCTACAATGCTAGATTGATTAGGGAGGACTTGGAAGAGGACCAAGGTCTGGGAATGGCATGGGAAATCATTTCAAAGGAGAAAGAACCTCGCACTCTGCTACGGGGGATGGCAGCAGTACAATAACACATGAAGAGGATGTTGGAGGGCTGCCACAGACCCTGGGCTGAGGGGAAGCAAAAACATATGACAATGTGTGCAGTTATACTGGATTACCTGTGTGGCTTGCAGTGCTGATGGGAGGGATCTGGACCTTTAACTGCTTGAAAAGTGCCAGATTTGAGAGACCAAATTGTCTTCTCTTTGTCTGCCTGCCTCCTCCACTTGCAGGTACCTCCCAGAGACATCCTCCAGTGCCCACAATATGGCAGCCTAAAGTGAGGCAGATATTGCCACACTTCTGATTGTGCTCCTCTCTGAATTTTTTAATTCATCCATTTTCTCCTTCTGTCCAAGGGCTGGGACTGTCAATGACCGTTTCCTTGGTGTTACAGACACAAAAATGATAATTATCCTCTAATAATAGAACTTCATTTATTTCTCTGCACACACAGAATGCAATCCAGGTATATTTATAGGCACATAGTCACAGCTTTTCTCTGTGGACAAGGCCAGGCTACCTTTGAAAGGAATTTTGTCTCATGAAAATTGAGGATGGTGTTGTCTTTGGGATTTCATAGGATCATGGAATGGTTTGGGTGGGTACAGACCTTAAAGCCCATCCATGGCAGGGACACCTCCCACTGTCCCCAGTGTCCAGCCTGGCCCTGGGCATTCCAGGGATCCAGGGGCAGCCACAGCTGCTCTGGGCACCCTGTGCCAGCCCTGCCCACCCAGCCAGGGAACAATTCCTAATTCCCAATATCCCATCCAGCCCTGCCCTCTGGCAGGGCAGACACTTGTCCTGACATTTCAGACCCTTGCAAATAATCTCTCTCCATCCTTCTTGTGGTTTCCCTATTCCTACATGGATCTTAAACAAATTCCTACTTCCATGATGTCCACCAGCTCAGTACCCTTCACTTCATGGCAAAAAAAAATGGAGTAATGGCAAAATATTACTAGATGAAAAGCCATCTTTACATCTGGATTGCTGCTCATTTTTAATGAAGGAAAACATCCAGTGATGTGCTCAGAAACCAACATGAGTGTCTCCAAGATGTAGCTCAGAAATAGTGAAAATACAAAGATAAATAAAATGTAAACACTACTTGTCCTTCTAGCCCTGAAGGAAGAAGCCATTATTTCCAAGAAGATTTATCATGACACCCTCAGCCTTAACCCACCTCCAAACCCAGATTTTTACAAACACCAAACACTAATTATGTTTACAATGACTGAATGATGTTCAAATACGCAAATAATCTGGAAGAGGAATGGACAGCATGCCAAATAGACTTGGAGATCAACACCCAGAAAATTTTCTTTAAGTTATTTGGACCCAGAAAACTTTTGGGAACAATGGTCATGTGAAAAAAAAAAAAAAAAATTCCTACTTAAACCCCTACATCTGTCAGTGCTTTAGGATATGAAATTTTATTCAAGTTTATTTTCCTAGGGGAAAATTTATCTGGGGAAGCACTGATAAATCTCTTCTCCAACTATTAATTACAAATTCAAAATGAACCTCGTTTGGCCTTTCAGAACCTTTTTGTATGTGCTTTCCATTCTACGTCTGTTTTTTATTTATTTTAATGTGATTAAAATGCTGCCATTCAAAACACAGAGTTTCTGCAAAGATTGTCACCCCTCATCAGTCTGGGGGTATATTCACTGAAGAAATAATACTCGTCATGTATATTTTCTCTTTCCATCAAATCCTGTTTGGCACTGGTGAAAGAAATATCATATATTTGATACGTTCTGCACTAAAAAAATCTTTGCTTTCTGAACAGCTGTGAGGTGGCAGACACGAGGCTGGCCCGAGGGGAGATGGGGTTTTTCTGTACAGATTTCAGAAAGGCGAGAGGCTGAAGCGTCTCCTGTTAAAATTAATTGATGAGATTAGTACAAAAATCTGGGCTAAATGAGTTCTTATCTTTGATTAACAGCTTATTTTGCCTCATTCCTTGCCTGGAAAGGTCCCTGCGCTGTAAGTGTACAGTCCAGCACTTTGGGGTGAGCATGGCTGTGGCCAAGGGGATGTCAGGGCAGGCTGAATCATGGCCTTTCAGTCCTCCTTTTAATTTTTCTTTTTTTTTTTTTTTCCCCTACAAAAACAGGCTCTGAGTTCAGCACAGTGTCCCGGGTCCTCTTGGTACTGCTGCACTTTGGAAAATGCCGTTCATGGAGCACTTAAGAAACAAACTGTGCTCCTTTATTTTTCACCAGGGGAAGGGAAACGACCCAAAGTTTGGTGTTGCGTTATGAGGTCCGTGTGAGCACAGCCAACCACACAGGACAATGAGCAAATCGCCTCAGCTTTATGGCTTCCAGGAATCAGCTGGGCTATCTCCCCTCCCAGGGGCTTCCTTAACCTGGAGAAACCCGTGGCGAACAAGAGACAGTCAGTCAGGAGCAAATCACAGCCCTTGGCCTCCTCCTCCGTTCAGACAAATTTTAAATGTTAAATAAATACTGAAGGAATCACTTGTCACCACAAATTATTCCTTTGAATGTTTACTGTTCATGCCAGCTTCCCTGGGGTCCTTCCCATTTAGAAACAGCTTTAACAAGCAATCCCATAAAACATTGACCATTATTCCCCAAGAAGTTGTGCCTGGTGACTTGTTACACAGAAATATGTTTCCAATTTCGCTTTGAAACGTATTAGAAAGGAGCCCTCAGTACTTTTTACATTAGCATTTAGTGCCATGTGGAAATGGCAATTACAAATTGCCACAAGCTGTACTTGCAGCGCTCCAGTTTAACTGTTTGTGTGATTCTGTGCTGCCCATTTCCCCTCGCAGCCTTGGGAGATGGGTTGGTTTGCTGCTTGCCTCCGCAGGGACAGGACAAGCTGGGCGCAGAGCTGTGCCATTGTTCCATGTTGGAACCCAGCAGCCTGGGATTTCTGAGCTTTCTGTGCTTTCTGGCACTGATCCCCTGGAGAACACTGCTTTTGACCTGAGGCCTTGGAGAAGGCATCCAAAATTAAGTGACAGAGTTGAAATCACGGGTGTGTAGTTGAATAGAGTTGTGTGATTGCACATGGTGAAGGGTTTTGGATTTGGGGTTTTAAAATATAGTGAAAGGTATGGGACAAGATGGATGCTCTTGGGCGTTGTCTCTTTCTTCCTTCTTCCTTCTTCCTTCTTCCTTCTTCCTTTTTCCTTCTTCCTTCTTCCTTCTTCCTTTTTCCTTCTTCCTTCTTCCTTTTTTCCTTCTTCCTTCTTCCTTTTTTCCTTCTTCCTTCTTCCTTCTTCCTTCTTCTTTCTTCCTTCTTCCTTTTTCCTTCTTCCTTCTTCTTTCTTCCTTCTTCCTTCTTCCTTCTGCCTTCTGCCTTCTTCTTCATGATTTTATGTGGTACTTTTTTAATTGGGAAGAAGGTACCACAGTGCGGATTACAGGTGTTTGGTTATTGGCTCAAAAGTGTAAATAATATAGATGTTAGTTCTTTATTGGACTATTTAGCTTTAAAAGACCTTGTAACCAGCTCGATTCACCTCCATTTTCTCACTTTTGGCTTGTTAGCTAGAAGTGCTGAACAACTCTCTGTACTCTAGGTAAAATTTAATAAACAACTACGTCCAAACGAGAAATCCATCTTTTGAGCATTCTATCCCAATTCTGAGTGAAGGCAGAAGAAAAAAAACTATAACCACTTTCAAGAGTTCCACTCCTGGGCAGATGTGGAATGAGTGGGAGGCTGCAGGAACTCGTGGGCTCGAGGGACAGCTGAAGGACCAGGGGCTCAGCAAAGCCTCCTCCAGCTCCAGAGGACTTTGGGAAGGGGGTGAACCCTGACATGGGGACCACCAGATGAGGTCAACACCGACAGCAGGCACAGCTGAGGGGTTTTATTTCCTCCTCAAAGCTGCATTTTGATGAAACCCCAGCATTCATGGAGACCCAGACTGGTGTTTGTGGCTGGGACAAAACAGCTTGAGTTTTTTCTGAGGCAATAATGCATTCATGTTATGAAACACCCAGAGGTGCCCATCCTTTCGAGTAAAAAAAACAAACCTGCAAGCTCTAAAGGCTGAGCCAAGTTTGTCTTATTTTGTCTCCAATTTCCAATGGGTCTCAGCACATTTTATTGTGCAGTTTTGGTGAAAAGATGCTGCAGGAAGGAGGTGAAGGCCAGCTGCAATGGAGAGGAAGGTGGTGATGGCAGATGCACCTGGGGATTGACAGAAAGCCAGCTCCAAAAAGATCCACACTAAACATTTCCATTCCATTTCTTAATTCCATTCTGTGGATTTAGGGGCCAACAACCCTTGTTTATTATTTTGTAAATATTTTTATATTATTTGTAAAGCAGCCCTTGCGTTAGTGTTTTGCTCAAAGCAACGGGGTCAGGTACTCTCAATTTTCATAGTAATAAGTACTCCATGCAAGAAAATATACTGAAAAGAGGGAATTATTTTGTCACATCATAGTAAAAATTTCAAGTTAAAGAAACTTTAGGAAACAGCAAAGGCCCTGAAGTAATATTTAAGCAAAATATTTTACTTAAAAATTAGTGGTGGGATAAGAACAGCAGAAGATTCTGAGGGGACCTGAAAGAACTGAAGTGAGTTTGAGAAAAATATGTCAAGCTGCAATGGGACCTCTCAGAATGAGTGAAGCCTTGAGATCTCAGGTAGTTGATACCATTCCTTGGTGCTACAATGCAAGAACTCAGGTGAAAGGGATGATGTGTCAAAAAAATCTCCATTGCTGGGATTGTGATGTCTGTGCTGTGCTCACATCACTGTGTCTTGAGGACCAGTGGAAGTGCAAACAGGAGATGCTCAGGGTCCAGCATCTCCACTTACACATTTCTGAGGTTTTGAATTACCATTCTTTCAGAAAATATCCAGTGTGGTCTTGTGAAGTGGTTGCCAGCCCCTTGTGTGAGGCTGAGATGCTGCAAAGATGCTCCTGGACCCCTTCCATCCATTCAGTTTCATCCAAAGTGACCTCCTTCACCTTGATGCGTGTTCATCCTTTCCTTGAAGCAAAACAAAGCACAGGATAGGGAGGTGGTTGGGAATTTGTCTTCAAAAGAGCCCTCCCCATCTGAGCAGGCATGGAGATGTGTGATGCTGCTGCTGGTCCAGGGAGTCCTGCTCAGATCCGAGCTGTTCAGTGTTCACCTGGCATTAAAGAGAAGATGCAGGAGCCCTCCAGTCAATTTATTAAATCCCTGCTCACTCAAATAGAATCTTCATCTCCAGTGATTTATGTGAATCAAATATTAATCCATGAGCACAGGATTCGTACGGTGGCTGGTTTCTCCCTACACAGTTACTTTGGTTGTTTCTAAAGAAATTTGGTTTTAAGGGACAAAACAGCTATAGACTTCAGACTGCTTTTGGGATCAGAACTGGGTTTAGCTGTAGGGACTATAGGCCTGTCCCTTTCAATTCCTACTATTAAACTTGGGAGCTTAATTCACTGACACAGTGGCTGCTCTGGCCAATCTCCAACAAAGCACTCAGGGTGTGGGGTAACTTTTAATTTTAGAAATGGTTCTCCTGTGCTCAGCAGACTCCTTGGGCTGGCACTGGGCACTCACTCCATGTTTGCAGGACCAGTGACAATTTATCTGAGGGCAAAGTTATTTGAGAGTTCAGAAAGCACTGGAAAAGGTTTGGTTTTTTTTTTTTCAAGTATTGTAAAAATCCTGTGACCCTCGCGCTGGTGCGCTATATTTGTGTTATCTCGGAGCGGATGCATTTCTCACTTACTGGGACTTTCACAGCTCGTAAAAATAGAACTTCTGAACTTGCAAGGGCCCTGTGGATGGTGTGGGTGTGTGACACATCGGCACTGCGGCAGAGGTGAAAGGGCGTGTGGGGGCCGGAGCGACATGGAGGCCGCGGCCTGCTGCAGGCCGCAGCCAGGACCAGGCCGCGCCTCTCAACAAAACCAAAATAAACAACCTCTGGAAATGCAGGCAGTGAAAATACACTTGGATTCACATGTTGTCTTCAGGTGAAGCCGGTGCTAAACAATAGGAATACAGTATTTTTTTTTTTTTAATGCTCCTCCCTGAGAATTCAGTGGCAAAATTCTGCCTGGCTTCATCACGGACATGGTTTTATCCAAGGACTGAATATAGTGAATTTTGCAGGGTGCTCTTAAGGAATTCTGTGGGATCTTTCGCATCAGTGATGCCTCTAAGAGACTCAGAAGTCGTTTTAAACCAAGATAAATAAAATAAAGCACACAGTTTCAGGAAGACAAAGGGACACACATCAAGCTTTGCAGAGTGCTCCAGTGGGAAATAGCACTGGGAAAGGGAATAAGTGAAAACAAGTAGGAGTGAGGGTAAGAAGTACCATTCTACAGGGATGGAAGGAATAATAGGATATTTGTGCAGCAGTTTGCTGGAGTTTTGGGGGTTCTTTTGCCCTCTAAGCAGGGACAGGCAGTGGTGGGCTGGTTTGCAGTCTCAGCAGTGTCCTGGGAGGACAAAACCAAAGCCAAATCCCTTCTCACCATGTTTATAAAAGGCTGGCAAGGCCTCATTATTAATTACATCTATCTCCTCGAGTCTCAGCTCGATTAACCACGTCTGTAATTATTACTCCAGGAGAAGGAAAAAAAAAAAAAAACCAACCCACCTATAACCTGCGATGGCGTGAAAGAAAAACTTTCTGATTTATGTGCCCAGCGTGTGCAGTCCAAACAATCTCAAAAGGTTTCAGCTGTCTCAGCCCAAATAAAATGATGCTGCAGGGCCTGACTATAAAAATGCTGCTCCAGTGAGCAATACACACTTACACAGCCAGTTTTTTCTGTATCAGGAATATATCCATGATCACAAGAGCTTCCTCCTCAAAGGAACTTAAATAGGAAGGATGGAGCTCTTACTTTGCTACAGTTGTGCTTTTAGATTGACGAAATAAAGAAAAGAAAAAGAGGGGTTTTTTTAGGCTGTGGAAATCTGAACCTGAGTGTGGAATCTTGCCTGCTAAGGGCATTTTGATTTTCCTGAGGTTGTTTTTAAAGTTCAAAGCAGATAAGGGCCCTATCTGGGGATACAAGTCACTGTAACATAACACTTATCCAATTTACAAGGATGTTAATAGCTTCAAAGTTCCCTCCAAAGGCAAACTAAGCTTCTCAGACTTGGCTAACAAGCTGTAAGCTGGTAAGAGACTCAGCTTCCTTTCTTCTAAATTACACTAGAATAAGCTGCAGGGTTAGGAAGGCAAATACTAAAACTAAAAAAAAAAAAAAATCAAAAAGGAAAGAAGTATAAAACAGAAAAAAAAGAAAAGGAAACTTGTCTTAATAAATGACAAAGGAGGAACATTTTATCAAAAATTAAACCCCTACCTATAGAGCATCTGGGTTGATTTTGTGGTTATTTTAATTATTTTATATATTTTATTGATTTTGCCTTTCTTTGTACTACATCTTACTAGATGAGATCAGGAAGAGGAATCTAACACCTAGATTAAAGACCTTCTTATCTCTTGTCCTCAGAGAAACTATGCCTGGATACAGATACACCTTGTAGATTATTTATGGAGGTGAAAGTAGCAGAGAATTTTCCAAGCAATGCTTTCAAAGATTTTTTTTTTTTAACTTCTTTTTTTTGTTTTGTTTATTTGGTTTTGGTTTTTTTTGTTTTGGGGGTTTTTTGTTTGGTTTTTTTGGTCTTGTTTTGTTTTTTAATAAATTCATGATGGCTGAAAAACCAAGTTTCTAGGTTGATTTTCAAATTATGGAATAGAATCCAGTGCAAGGAAATGATGCCTAAATAATCCAAGGTGATGCTGCCTAGAGTTATCTTTTATAGCTCTCTTTAAGACCTGATTCAAAATAGCCCAATGATCTGCCTGGATGCTCTTTTTGGATCATGGCACCTTGATTTTTAATTCTGCTAACTGAAAGACTGCTACACAAATTTAATAGATAAACTAGTACAGAGAGAAGAAATCAGTCTGTGACTAACAAATCATGAAATGTCATTTTCATCTTTTCCCTTATGATGTAAATTATTGATGTACATTGCAGCCACCTGAAAAAATACTGTGCTTTCCAGTCATGGGACATTTTTTCTTTTTTTAAAATCATATCAGAGTAAAATGGGGAATTCTCAGAAATCTGTGCAAGCTAATAATGTCTACAATTTTTATTCTTTTTTCCACTTAGCAATGTAAAGCAGTGTCCCTGGCAGTTATTAACTGAGGAAGTGATCTCATTCCTACGCCACTAAGAGTATTTAAATTTAAATTTAAGTTTGAAAGATCCACTTTAGTCTCCCTACTTAGAAAGGGGCAGCCAGCCAACCTGGCTGCAGACCAAGAAATCAGCATTTCTCTGTACAGACAGCTCCAGAAAGGACCATTTCAGATTTCAGCAGGCAGTTTTCAGAAACCAAGCAGTGAAATAAAGGACTTTGAGAAGATAACACGCTTCTGATATGATGCACATATCAAGATTTCTCGGTGACATATGAGTGGAAGAGCACTGGCTCAGACAAAATCTAAACAGGTTGAAAAAATAAACAGGAGGAGGGTGGTTTGGCAGTGTAAAAGTCTGGATGACAAAAGACCAACTTGTTCACATAGCCCATTTTATTTTGACTCAATGGGTTCTAAATATTCCAGTGGAGAGCAGAGCTGGCTGTAGATATTTATATTCAATTGACATGACCAGGGATAACTTGGGGTTTGACTTTGAAAGTCAGGTTTGGTTTTGCCTTATAATTTCTGCATTGTTCTCCTTAAGAAGACAATAAGTACCTATATGTCTATTTTGTATAAAGCTATTTTATGGTTTAGATGGCATGAAAACTATTTTAAAGATATTGTGTGTACTACAGTCACCAGCTGCCAGGAAATAAGAGCAATAAAAGTCCACCTCCCTAAAAAAAACCCTAATTTTTTTTCCTGAACATACTAAATCTTCCCACCCAACGGGTGCTTGGTGAAATATTGCCTTATCTGTGCAGGGCACAGCTGAGAATCCTGCCCAGCTGTAGCTTCAGGTTCAGATGAAGGTTTCAGGCTTTGAATTGCAGAAGCTGCTCTCACTCAAACAAAGTGGGCAGCTACTCCTAGAGGAAGGGACTGATAAGCAGATAATAACCCCATTCTTTTTTTAATTTCTCCTTTT
>VXBI01010258.1:44009-54417 GCA_013397375.1 Toxostoma redivivum
AAATGAAACATGTTATTATGCCGAAATGAAGAGCCTAATAAAACAAAATATTTTATTTTAGGACCATTATGATGCCTCTATTTTGCAGTCAGGAATGAAAATGCCATTTTCCAACCCAGAGTTCCATTTGACAACTTTACGGGGCAATTTGTAAAATTTTTACGTTTCCCTCCTGACATTTTGAGAAGATTTGGCTGAGAGTGTGTTTCTCACGGAGCAGCAGGTCAGAGCTGCTTTGCCTTGTTCCCACAGCTGTGGCTGAAATTCCCTCTCCTGTGTCCTTAGGAAAAAAAACTTCCCTGTGCAGAATTTCCATTTTCCCCCTCCCTCCCCTAGCAGCTGATGGGTTTGGATGGTCCCTGGCAGAGAGCAGAGCTTCTGCGTGCTGTGACCCATCCTGGGGGTCTTTCCCAACCTTTTCCATGATTCTGTGATTCCTGCTTTGCTGGCATGCCCAGAAATAAAGGAGGTGCTGTCTGGGAACCATTTTGGTGTTTTCCCCAAGATGTGTAAAAGTTCTTGTCTGGCAGTTGGTGTGCCCGAGCTGGAATCAATCTGAGCTCTTTAGTTTTCACTCTCAAGGTTGTTTATTCTTTTCTTATCTGGAATATTTTCTCTCAGCCCAGCCAGGTCTGTCTGGCAGGGCAGCCATGGCACACTCTCTGCCCTTCAGGGCCCTGTTATCTTTTTATACTAAAAACTACCTACATGATGTTTACAATTATTTCCCAATTCCCATCATCTATGTTAGACAGTGAACTTCTACTCTAAACCAATCCCAAAGTGCCAGCTCCACAATAGAAAATGGAGATGAAGAAGAAGAACAAAGAAAGACCAAACACGTGCTTTTTCCTCCATCTTGTGTTCTAAAATCCCCATTCCCAAAAATCCTACAATCTATATTTTCACTCTGTGATAACACTACTTAAACTTCTGTGACTTTTAGGTTCTCATCTAAAGCTGGTGATTTGTTCCAAGGGCTATAATCAACCCCACAGATGTTTTGGGATCATCCCAGGGTCTCAGAGCCCCTGACAGGGTCTCAGCAGCTCTGGATCCCAAAGGGATGTCCCAGACTCTGACAGTGCTGCATTTTGAGGGTTAAAAGGAAATCCCTACAGAGCCAGACCACCAGAGGCATTTACAGGTTTTTACATCCCACTGCAGTACACAGGACAGCCCAATACATTATTTTTTTAATTTTTATTTCCCCCTTTGGAGAGGCTTTTGGGATTTGGGGGTGTCTCAGTGGGCTTGGCTTTAGCAGGCTGAGAATCACCAGCCCCAGTGAATGCACTTAGGAGATGAGGGGTGAAATTTAAAATCTGTGAGGTCAGATTAGGAGATGAGGATTGAAATTTAAAATCTGAGAGGTCAGACTGTGATCTGACCTGCTGTTCCCTCCTGGGTTTGAGATGCAGGATTTGGCAGGAATGCTCCCCAGGTGTAGGCAGGTAAAAATGCCTGTGGTTTTAAAGAGGATGTGCTCACCTCAGGACCCCATCCCACCCTTACTGGAGAAACAAGGGTCTATAATTTCAGACTGGAGGCAATTACATACATAATTACTCATACATTAGTCATAAATCTAATAAAATAAATTGATTTGGCAGTGCCCAGGATCTGTGTCAGATATTTGTGACCTTGGTGCTCACACAAAGCCACTCTTACATGGCACAGAGCACCCACTCAGCACCTTTTTGACCCCTATCTAAATGAATATATTCTAAATTAATATATTCTAAATTAATATAAAGTAATTCTCTTATACCTCTTCAACATAATTCCAGGATTACAAAAATCCTACCCATGTTTAGGAGGTGCCAAAAGTCATGTGTGACAACACTGAAGAGATAACATGCAAACACAACACAAAACCAAAGAAAATAAAGTTTTCTTCTGGAAAGAATCCATTTGGTGCTGACAGGGGGGGGAAAATTATCCTGAATTTTCCCACTCCCTGCAGCAAGATCATCATACATGATAGAGAGATTCCTGGGTTTGAAAACATGGTTATTTCACAGGTGTGTGGCTCATTCTGCACTCGAGCATCGCAGGGATTTTGACTGCTGGTGAACTTCACACTTCTGGGGAAAATTAATTCAGAATGGGCATGATTCCTTGCAAGGAGTTTGTAAGGAAAACTCAACCTGAAGCAAAAGCTGTGAAATTAGGGTGGTAATTATGAGGGGCTCATAATTTCAAAATGCTGTGGCAGGACCTGGTGTTGTGCATTTTTATTTTGGCAATCTGTTTTGGGTGTGAAGGGGAGGGCAAAGCATTTTGTAAACCAGCCTCCCTGCCCTCTGGGGAGATCTGCAAACCCCTCTGCCTGCCTGTGCTGTGCACACATCAGTACACTCCTGACATCCAGCAGCCAAACAACTCATTCCCAGCACAGAAAAAAAATGGAATATAAGCCATTTTATAGTTTTACAACCCCAGAGACCAGGGTTCACCATGATTCAAGTAAGGGGGGGTCATTTAGGCATTACCCATCATTCAGCCCACAAAACTACGATGTGTTTTGGTGTCAGAATGTTACAAAAAATTCAAGGTGGTAAAGAAAGTTAAATTTTGAGACTGATGTGGGTTTTGGAGAAGAATTACAACCTAACAGAAAATGTAAGCCTTGAATAAAAATAGGACAGAGAAGTTGTTTTGCCTGTTAAGGAAGCAAGAGCAAGATGTTAATTTGGGCCCAGTCTTCAGGAATGGTCATTGCTGGATTATCAACTTTACAAGAAATGTGATAGATACATCTTGCAAGGATATTGTGAGGATCTGGTCTTTTAACTTCTGTTCTAGTTAGTTTGCTTCTACCCATTCAAATCCTTTTGTTCCCTAAAACTTGGTGATTATATTCCTGATCAAAAGGAAGTGGGGCAATTTTAAAGTCTGCAGAGCTGCCCAGAACTGGTAGTGTGGATGAATGGCCTGTAAGTAGCATTTATTTTATATTACTTTTGTTTATTGTTACAGTGGTGTGATTCTGCAATAATGATACCATTGAAATTACAAACTGAAAAGATTTTTTTTTTTTAAAGTAGCAAGTTCTACAATGGATATTTCTTTTCCATTTTGATTTCTCTTTCCTTGTTTTCCTCCCTTCCACTGCCAGGTCTCTGCAATCCTGTATCTGAAGTCAGTAACTCTCAAAATTTTCTCTTCATACTGGTACACTAAATGAGGAAGTTCCCCCATTTCTACATTTATGAAACAAGAATACTTCCAGACAGCTTAGTTTACATTTTTGCTCATTTTATTCAGACGGGTGTAACACAGTAAACAAAGGTAATAATTTAGATATGATTCACCAATTCGATTCAATAATAAACTTCCTGGTTTCAACGAGGCCAAAAAAGATGTGGGAAGAACTGACAATGAAACCATGGCTCTCATATGCATTGCAGTAACTGTGTGAGGTTACTTTGGAAAGGAAAAAGAACCAGAACTGATAATTGCTTTAATCTGTGACTTCATTGTTTCAGTGCAGAGTATTGCAATCAGCACACATTCCTGTCTGCTTGTGATCTCCAGTTCAGGCCCAGCTGAATGCTGATGGCACATTCTGATATGCTTCATCTGGGTGAAGAGTAATTAATTTTGTGTCCCTGTAACTCTCACTACGGACTTATGAAAACAGTGCACAACTCTTGGGTGAAATTGCTTGTCACACAGTGCTCATTTTTCATCTGCAAGAAGAATTCTCCCCAAGAAGCTGAGTATTGGAACACCAGGATCACTGATCCAAAACTCATTAAATCCATTTTATACTACTTATTTCAGTGGGATTAAAATCAGGGGCTTAATTACCTGAGAAGGGTTATGCAGCACAGAGCTGTGAATTATTGCATTTAATATTCTTGTGGCATTCTCAATATGTATGGTGGCTTGCAACAAGTAAACTGCCCTAAGGGATTCATAAATCTATTCATTTATAAGGGATTCAGTTAAACGAATGCACAGTGGAAAAATAAAAATATTATCAGGGAAAACATCATTCTCTCAATTCTTGCCCAGCACAGTATTTCATCTGTGCAGTTCTTGCCGTGCAAAGAAGTGAAAGAGCACAATTGCCTCATAGTGTGATGGACCTGTCATGTGGAGAAGGGGTTTTTTTTATTCCCTAAAAGCCAAGAAATCACTTGTCAATGTCAAGCCAGCCATCCCCAGTGTGACATTTGCATTGTGAGCCCCAGCGCAGCTCGGGGGGCGACAAAGCAGCGCCGCACACTCGGATCCCAAAGCCTGAATGTGGACAAATGTAATACTCAAGTGTAGCTTTCATGATGGGATAAAAGATATCTCACCCATGAAAGGGGATTATTATCTCTGCCACACAAGTGTGGCCCCTCATTAAAATATCCATGGTCAAGTCTATCTCTTCCAGTGAGAGCTTCTTTTCTGTCCCGTGGCATTGTTTTAGTTGTCAATGCCCACGCTGCAGTTTGAACCAGACTGTGGGAATTAGGAGTGAATCCGGTCAGATTCTCATGGAACTCTTTTACCCACTCTATTTCATCCCCTGATTCAGGATAAATAATAATAATAGCTCTTTTTCCATGCAGCGTTTTACTGATCACGGATGTTGTTTTGCACAAGCTGGTATTGCTTAGGCTATTTTGGTGTTGTACAATGAGCCAAACACTCTTTCTGTTCTGAACAGTTTTGTTTTAAAAATCTGCTAATTAAAGGAGAAACATTATTCCTGAAGTAGGTCGAAATGCTGGATAATAGGTAATCTCTTTTGTCTTACTCAAATTTTTTTAATTTTTTTAATCTCAAAAGATGAAAAGGTTGAAAACATTTTCACCTTAAATGTTAAATTTTGGATTATAGTATAACCAGTTTTTAACAATTGCTCAGATCTTGTGTCCCTTGCTTGCTCTGTCTGTTTCCACTCGCTATTTGCACTTGGCTGAGAAAAGTTACCTGCAATTTGGGAATCTTTTCAATAAATGAGAAATTGAGCCATTAAAGCATGGAGTTGCTCCCTGCAATGGTCGGAGTGAAAAGATTTGCCATGTCTCAGTTACCCCCAAAAAGTTAATGTCAGATACAAGGTGCTAATGCTTCAGTACCATGGATATTTCAATTAAAGAAGGGTGACCTGCTCCATGGACACCTAAGCAACCATTTGTCCTATTTCCAGATAATTAATTTTTCCCGTCTCACTGGAAATCAGGGAGCAATTGAAATGAGGGTAGGTAAATCTTTTAGCTGCCTACAAGCAACAAAACCTGCCTGAAACAGAAAATTAACCATGGCCAGAGAGCAGTCTGTACACATGTTTGATGTTAACGCCAGTGAAAAAGGAGATTTCACTGAAAGGGTCGTGGTGACTGATTAGTAAAAAAAAGAATATGGGGAGGCATTGGTTTGGTGTAGGAGTCTCATTCTTTAGGAATTGAAAGCTGATGGGATGAGATGGGAGAAATTTGGGGTGGGTCTAATTCCTGTCTTTGCTTTACAAGCAAGCAGAAGCTCTGCTCACACGGGTCAGCGTCCAGATGTTTCCAGGAGCTGGGAAGACTGCAAAGGCAGAAAATTGCTCCAGAACTCAGTAAGATGCCTGGTATCCAGTTCTGGTGTCCCAGGCAGGGTGCACAGTGGTCCTGGCCAAGCTCAGGTGGTGCCAGAGGGGGTGAAGAATGGAATACCCACATTCCAAAATTCACTCTTGCCAAGTCAATGTAAATCACAGCATCCCAAACTCTTCTCCTTTATTCAGGTAAATACATCCCCTGATACCTCCTCACTCCTCTCCCACACAATGAGGGATTTCACACCGAGGAGTGAGTTTAATCTGTGTAGGTAGATGTTTAATCCACTTGTAAATAAGCTTTACTGACTTTCAAATGCATAATAACAAAAAAAAAAAAACAAACAAACAAATGTGACTTGTAGTTCTCCACACACAAAGCACCTTTTGGCAAAAGAGCACATTAATTCATCAACCTCCCAGGTATTATTTGTGAAAATACATCATTTCCCATATTGGATATCACCCCCAGCTAGCTGCCCCCTTGGCCAGCAATGTAAAAACACATTTCTCTGTTTGTAATTTTCTTTTGTATACTTTCTTCCTCTGCTTCAGCTGAGGAGAATTTAACATTTATGTCCCAGGTCCTTCCATGTAGCCTTACCCTTGATTCATACACATCCTGACAACACACTTCAAGTGCTTTATNCAAAAAAATAATACATTTATTCTTAAATTTTCTTTGCCTCTGCTTTTTAATGATGGTGTTTCAATTGTCGTGTGTAAATGTATATTTTGCATCACCTCAATATGCTGGTTGATCCACTGGAGGTTTCTGTAAAAGAAAGTTTCTGGTTTCAGTGGTGTAAACAGAGCCATGACTCACATCCTGGCGTGCCCAACATGTACCTGCAATCAGCACAAACCCCATCAAACCACTGCTCCTTGTCCTTTTAAACCATTCCTTCTTGTTCCCGTCCTTTGACTAACTCAGCCCTAGTGGAAACAAAAACAAGCATTTAAAAAAACATTTAAAATTTTTTTTAAAACCCAGACAGAATGATGACCTTGCAGATTACAGCAAAAAAAAATGCCAGCCCCTGTTCTAAACCTAGGGCAAGAAATTTCATTTCTCCAGGGCTGCAGGAGGAAATTGCCTCCTAATTTTGAGCCAAGAGCTGCATTGCAGAGGGCAGTGCTGCAGCATCAGCAGCGCCACAGAAATCACCAGCAGGAATTACCAGTGGCATTTCAGTCCTCTAAACCTTCAGGATTTGAGTTTCATGCAGGGAGATGGCCATGACTGATTCCTTGAGATGTAACATGTCATAAAAATACTACTAAATTGCCACCCATAAACTACCAGCACGGGGCTCAAATGTGATTTAGCATCAGCCAGTCTGTATAGAAAAAGAGGATTTTCTGTGTGCTCTTATGCTTGGTTTTGGATAAGAAATGCCTGTTGGAATTAAACACTACTTATCCACAAATAAAATAACAAGTAAGTTAAAACATCTTAAGAACGTTAAGTGCTTGAACTAGCACAAGTAAAGGAAAAGAAGACTGAAGGTCATTAAAGGGAGGAAGGAAAAGGGGTAAATCAAAGAGATGCATGGCTGTTTGACAATAAACATGCATTCCTGGGGTTTAGAACTTGTGGGAGAGAGGTTCTGGGGATGGACCACTCCAGGTCCAGCACCTGCATGGGTCTGATGATTCCAGGCAAACACATGGCACCTGTGCAGGTAGCTGCCTTATTCCATCTTCTTTCTTAGGAATCACAGTGCCTCTGTACCAAACCAGCCTCCTAAAATGTGCAGGGACACACCCAGGACACATCCCTGGCTGCTGGAATTCCACCCAGGAAATCCAGCTCCGAGCTCCCCCAAAACGCCTGACCTGAGCAATTCTGGGCTTTGTTTCTGTTTGGGATGAGGAAAGTGTGAGGAAAGGAAGGGAGACCAGGGCTGTAAACCCAAACTGGAAATTAGCAGAAGTGTTTCTGCAGCTCAGCAGTTTCCTGTTAGCTCAGCTGGTGGGAGCTGGGACCTCCTGTGGGCTCCATGAAAACCCACCCGACCTGCACCCGACCAAAACCTGCGAGGTTTTGATCTGTGGGACCAAAATCTATGGGATTTTAAATGGTATAAGCACAACTGTTTCCATATATATCAAATGGAATGGCAGTTACTGGAGTCTGCAGGGTTATTCCTGGTGGTGGGTCATTTCCAAAAGGCTTGGAACACTGCTGGTGGGGTGAAACATAAAACCTTGGAGATAGATGGAACAGCTAAAAATAAAAAAAAAAGAGATAGATAGAATNCTTGGCCCTTCTCATCAGCAATGATGAGAATGACACTCCACAGAAATAAAAATCACAAGCCTAACAAACTGTGTTTAATCTTAGGGGTTATTACTACCTCAGTTTCCTCACTGCTCATTTATATGTAGTCTAATTAGGTTGTTCTGGGTGGGATATTCATTAAAATCCTCTCCCCACTGAGGTAAAATTAGCAAGGGATTCATCTTGAACAAAATACTCTTAGAATGCTTATTAAGTTTAAGTCAGCAGTGCCTTTCACTTTGGACCATAAATTCACTTTAGTATAGTGAGTTCTCCTGGACAGCATTGAAATTTCATTTAAAATTTGGCAACTACTACCTAAGTATCCTTCAAATACGCAGTAATGTGCTTGGGAAAAAGGCAATGAATACAATATATTTTTTATTCTGTACAGAAATCTCAATGAGTCTACTTACCTTTACAGGACTAGTGAATCTGAGTAAATCCTCTTCCCCTCTCATCCCAATCTTGCATTATTGTCCTGCTTAGGCTACTGTCTTATTATTTAAAATAATTGTAATTACAGCATCGTTTTGAAGCAAATCATCTTATTTCTTTCTACATCTCTCCCTGGCAGTGTACATTCATGCAACATTTTTAACTGACTTTTTACTTCCTAAACAGCCAGCATGTTCTATCAGAAATGTCCCAGAGTTAAAGATGAAAATTACCAAGGTGAAACCTAAAAAACACTTATTTTCTGCTATGCTCAGATTCACAGTTTTCAATAAGAAGATATTTCACTGAGAAAAATATTTCTTTGTTATAAAAGAAATTAGGAGGGGGTGTTTTAGAGACCAAAGGATGTATTTTCAACTGATGCATCTCTTTCTCTTGTGCAGATCTGGAGTTTGGATTTATTACTTAAGATTTTAAAGGGATTCCACAGTCAGAAAAGTAAATAAATTAAAAAAAAATTAAAAAATTAAAATAAAAAGCATTGAGGATGTTCAGCATTAACAGGGATGTGAAACCATGAAAGTGAAGAAAACTTGTAATATTTCCACAGTGGTAGAAACTGACCCTTCCACCACTCCAGCTGTGAAAAGTGATGCTCAAAGTCTTAATAAAGCTGGAGATGGAACAAGCTGGACCCCAAAACCCAGAACACCCACCCTATCCCCTTTTATCCTCCTTTCCTGGTCTGTAATTTGCTGATTATCCAGATGAAGTTAACTTCTCATCAACAAACTAAACTGAAGCAATTATTAACTCAAGCTGGGCTAGTACAAAAGTGAATTAATACTTGCCTTGTGTCTCGCGCAACATAAATATGTTTATAGTTATTAATAATGTATAAAATGAACCAGCTCCAAGCAAGGGATCCTGTTAAAAACACATCCTCAGCAGGACAAATGGACAGAGGGACAGCCCTCCCTCAGGAACCAGAGGAATAAAAGAGAATATCCACATTGAAGGGAAAAGAAATGTTCTCTGAAATTCTCAGAAATAGTGAAAAGTCCACCCAAACTCTGGGGGTCACTTCCAAATGGTTAAAATCAAAGTGTAAAAAACCACCATGACCACAAGAAGATGTTGAGGGAAAGGCTCACCAGCCAGCCCTTAATGAGCAATACTTTTAAAAAAGGTACAACATTATTGATGTACCATTTATCCTTCTGCCCAGTTATGGGAAACAGATACCCAAAGAATATTACCTCTGTGAGCTTTAAAAACACAAATCTCTGGCTTTAATCTGGGGGTTTTTTTTGGGTTTTTCTTTCTGCCTATGAGCACAAGGGCATTGTCTCTTCAGTTCCCTCAATTTAAAAGTTTTGGGGAGCAAAGAGAAGTCTCTGATTAATGTGGTTGTCTGGTCACTTTCTGCAGTCCTTGCTGCATCTGGGGGAATCAGAGAAGTCACCAGCTGGGGCACACAGAGCCACCTCTATTCTCACTATTGCTGACCAGACACCTTCTGGGCTTATTGCAGTGTCCCTGCAATTCAGGGTTACCTGGCTGATCCCATTTGCTGGAATTCTCATTAAACTGGGCACAGAGAACAGCCTGAGTGCCCCCTCAAAAAATCCCAGACAGCCAGGGCAGGGAGAATGGAAACAGACAGGCATTTGTTGGCAAAACAAGTGCCTCAGTTTACACCTGATGGGGAAAGGAAAAAGGAAAAGGAAAAGGAAGAAAAAAAGAAAAAAAGGAAAAGGAAAAGAAATGAAAGGAAAAGGGAAAGGAAAAAAGAAAAAGAGGGAACGAGAGGAAGAGGGAGGGAGGGAGGAAGGATTAANAAAGAAAAGAAAGAAAGAAAAGAAAGACCTAAAAGTAACGTTTTAATTCTCAGTTTGGAAAGAATTTGAATATTTGTCACATTGTTGGGTCAGGGCCTCAGAAAAGAAATAGATGCAGAAATAGATGCAGACTAATTCAGAAAAGTGCCAGGAAACCTGAGAGAAAATTCCCCTGCAGTCTCTGGGAAACCTTCCCCTCAATTAACCCTCCCATCCCCATTCCTGTCTCTGCCAAGTGGCCGAATCTGACAGCTCTCAATCCTCGGTGTCAGGCTGCTGATGGTGCTTGAACGACTCTCGGTGCAAAACACAGACACCTGCAGCTCCAACAGGATCCAA
>VXBI01010258.1:64462-87550 GCA_013397375.1 Toxostoma redivivum
ATATAATATAAATGACAGGAAACTCCCATGAAACAGTAAATATTAACTGACCTCGTTGGTTTCTCTCTCCATTTCTCTAAAATCTTATATATTTTATAGCACAAAATTCTTATTTCTTTTTGTTTTGATCATAGTTTCTTCTAGTTGTATTTTTTTTTTTTCTAGCATTAGGTTCCCACCTGAAGCAGTGCTGCCAGACCACTTCTCTTACCTTGTTTGTGATTCCACCGTTTACATTTCAAAATTCTAACATATTTTTTGATGGTCTTTCGACATTTCTATATTTTCCAAATGATACTCTTTTTTTTTCCCCCAGCAGAAGGGTGAACCCTACTAAGAATATTAATTAGACAAGCAACAAACATCCTAAAACATTGAGTGATTGACATAATATGGCATCTTCCAGAAAATGCTTTAACTAGAAGCTCAGGTATTTCCCCTGGGATCAGTGCCTGTGAGGTGAGGAAGATGAGATTATCAGTATTTCACCAGATTTGAATGAATTTTATTTTCATTTTCCCATCCTCTCAGCCTTTGAATGTCCATTTTGCATGAGTTTTGGTAACATTTCTTACATTTCTTGTGATTGCATCACAATCACGTAGACTAAAAAAGAGATATTCTTACAGTAGGGGAAAGAAAAAAAAAACACAACAAAACAAAAAACTTGGTCCATGGTGTTGGCACTCACCCTTATCCACTTGCTTTGAATTTTAGGGTTTTTTCCTATTTTATGGTTATTTCGTTTTGACAGATGTTCTTTGGATATTTGTGTCTGGTGAGCTCCTATGATGTTTTTTTTTTTTAATTTGCTTTTTTCTCAGTTATAAAGATTACAAGGCTCTCAGGTGAGCTCATTTTTTTGGAAATCAACAATGTCTAAATGTAGCCACTCCTCTGAACAGAGATGGATTTAAACCCCAGCCTGGAGGCTTTCCTGAAGCAGAGCATGGTTTAGGGAAATTCCTTCACTCAACTGAGATCACTGGACTGCACTGACCTGTCCATTTGTCCCCAACTTTGTGCACAAATCCTCTGACATTTATAGCCACATCCTCCCCACCCTGGATGAGCATCCAGCAGCATGAGCAATGAGTGATGGACCAGAGGAGCAGCAAAACATCTGTGGGGTTGATTATAGCCCTTGGAACAAATCACCAGCTTTAGATGAGAACTTAAAAGTCACAGAAGTTTAAGTANGCCAGGAGCACCTGTGGCTGCTTTTTGCCCTCTCAGTGTTTTTGGGACTTCTCTGCTTGGATTTGGAGATAATGTCCTTTTTTTTTTCCATGGGGATAAAGTCCTTTTTCCCATCTGAGTTCCATTAGGTGACCCAACCAACACAAACACCAGCAGACCACAGAGACAAGCATGGCACTCCCCAAATAATAATTTACAGAAACTTTCATCAGTCCTGCCCCCCTTAAACTGCTGAACTGACTGCCTTCAGCTTCTACTTCAAAGGCAGTTTTTCATTTTAAAGGTTCCTTTCAAAAAAAAAAAAAAAAAACTGGTGGGATTACAACATAAACAAATTGTATGTTAGAAATCCATTTGCAGAGGAAATAATATGCCATAAATCTTGAAAGATTTGATAAGAATCCAAAGCAGTCCCCAGTCTGGTTATAAATTCACCATCTCACAAAGGAAAAATAGCTCATTCTACAGCTTGCTCACAAACTACTCATTCTTGGGAAAAAAAAGAAATCTAAAGTAATGGCAGCTGGTAAAATAATTAGGATCATACAGATATAATTACACTGTGCATCTGCAACTGTTCTACCACCATCAGACTACACAGCAAAGAACCCAGAAAACAGCTGGATTAAGTCTGCTCTCAACTCGTTTTTTAGGATGTGAAACTGACAGCAAAATGCCTCCAGCTTGATAAATTTTCCTGGGCACTTGGATGTGGTCACAGAGGTAGCAGGAAGAACAGGAAATATTTAATACCTTCGACCTGGTGTGGCAGTCGTTGCCCCCTGACAGCACAAAACAAATAAAATAGTAATCTTTTGGTATCTTACTCCAAGGAAAAAAAAAACTGATCAAATGTAATTTTTCTCTCTTTGAGGGTTGCACTCGTTGTGGTGGGCTGGGGAATGCTCAGCTATCACATCTGACACCATGTAGGGTTAGAGCACGAAATTTAATTTCCCTAAATCTGCCCCAGTTTCTGCCTTTGTGTTCAGGGAAACTTTGGCTCCCCCAACCACACAAAAAGCTGCCCAGGCACTGGCAGAATCCTTCCTCGAGGGGCTCACACCCATTCAGGTGGGTAAAAAAAGCACATAAAAACACCCAGCCTACTCAACAAAGCTCTTCAGCACTGCAGCTATGCATGTCATTAAAACAATTTTATATTTCTTACAGGCCTCTTGAATGTTTTCGCTCATCAAACTATTTTTCACAAAACACAGGACCCACCTCCAACGTGTTTTTCTCCAGGTTTTTTTGCACAGGTTTGATTCAAAATGGAATTTCACGGGATGTGGCTTTTCCTGAAATCATGGAGGGAAAAGGGACAATTAAACCAACTCCAAAATATGTTGGTCGTTTGATGATCCAAAGATAGGCTCATATATTCCAAACATATTGGAAATATCCAATATATTGCAAAAGTCACAGGCCTCAATTAGCCAGCACTGATCAGAAACAAAATATTTTCCATAATTAATGCCTAGAAAATCTTGTAAAACATATCAGAATATGCTATGTTACTTTGATGATGATATTTATTATAATCCTGCCTTGATATAGTAAGGAATGGGGGATTTCCCATTATTCAATCCATCAAGAGAAGCAGCTGGCTCAGGGACCCACAGACAGCATCAGAAATATATTTTCAGCCCTAGTCACAACACAGAAAATAACTGAAATTGTGGAAAAAGAAGGTGACAGTGTCACCCCATGACAAACTCCACAGGATCCAAAATACACTCACAATCCTAAGGCTGGATACTCAACAGCCTAAAATCCTGAAAATGCATTTTTCAGATGCTTTTTTTTTTCTCGGTTTTAGCTGAAAAAGAAAAGAAAAGGCAAAAAAATTCTGGGGTTTTGTTGAGTTGCTGACAGCTTCTCTTCTCTTCTTTGGAAAATCCCCCAAAACCTGGAGAAATGCAAAGGGAGAACGGTGCAGAGCTCAGTTTTAGACAGGAAGTCTGCACTTCACGCCTCACAAAGAAAACATTACATCTATTATCTTATTATTGACCTGTGAAACACCTAATATTATTTACATTCAAATTGTTAGACTGAGATGAAGAGCATTTGCCCCTCCTGCTTGTCTCATTAACGAGACATCTTTTTGCAAGTGGAAGGTGGTGGTTTTTTTTTTCCCTTTGCCTCTTTTCCTGAGATATTTTCTGCATCACCAAGCTGTCTCTGGCACTAGAATTTCACAGTTACAAGAGGTAACTGGAAGCCTGTGACTCTTCCACATTTGTGCAAATTGTAATTTGGAGCGCGACAAGAACAAAATTGGAATTTTTTTTCCCTCCCTTTGGTCTCTTCTTTTAGAGATGTACCAGAAGGCAAACCAACTATCTGAAAGTACTGCTGAGAATATTTTGATAGCTGCTACTACAGATATCTTTCTGACCACACCCAGCAGGAATATTAATTTTCTAGACATGATCACCATTGCCAAAAGAAGATTATTCCTCCACATGGTACTAAACATAAAGCTCCTCATTTAGAAAAGATGGTTTATCACTGCTGGAGGCAGGAGCCCTCTGAGGAGTGTTTTTGTCAAAGCTTTCCTTGCACAAAACACACCTGGGAGATTCATAACCCCTCTCTCCTTTTCTCGGACTCACTTTCTCTTGTCAAGGCTTTCCCCCAGGCAATAAATTGGCTGCTCAGCCTCCTTAATAATCTGCTTCTCTGGTAAATAAAATGTGCTTGTGGAATCTTCTGAACACAAAGTACCTCAGGAACATCGAAAATTATGAAATACAGAAAGCTGTCACACACTGTAAGAAAGAAATAAGGAACAGGTACCAGAAAACTCTCAGCATGTGACCTTGGATGAAGTCAACATTCTAAAGACAATGGCTGTTAATTAGATCAATAAATGCAATTAGGCATCCAGGCTGATTAAATGTCATATAATATAATTTCTTATGGAAAACAGTGTTGCCTACTCTTTTCAGAGGTGTTATGAGGACAGCATGGGGGACAGACCTGTGCATCCTGGGATTCAAAGAAGAGTTCTTGCTTTTTTTTGTTGATGGACCAAAGGACCTGAGGAAGTCTCAGAAATCAATGACACTGCATTTAGGTAAAATAAGACAATTAAAAGATGAACAAAGACAAAAAAAATTGCATTTTAGGCTGGGCTGAGATGAGTTTTTGGCTTTCCAGCTGGAGAACAAGACAGGTCTGGAAGCACAGCTCAGGGGCAGTTGATCCTGCAAGCATTGAAGAAATTTCAGGTGAAGGAGTGCAATTGTCAGATTTTACCAGGAGAAAGTGGGGCAACACTATCCTGGATATAAAATAATTCATAATTTTTGCCCATTTACAAAAACTGATGCCTTCTTCCTGATTTCTTCAGCCAAATCAACTTCCACAGTTGAAAAAAAAAATTTAGGAATTTTTAATGGATGTTATAAACTATGCATTGAAGACCCTTATTCCAGTTTCTTTTGTACCTGATTATAGAATAATAATCTTCAGGCAAGCTGTCTTGCATTTGCACCACTTATTAACCCAAATATCTTATTTCAGACTTAATTTTTGTGTCCTGGACAACAAAATCCTCCAGTCTGATAAAGATCCAAGCAACACAATTACCAGGGACTTGGACTGAGATTATTTTAGCCCAAATTTTTGCTATTTACAAGTTCAATTTCTAGCCTAAACTACTTACCTAGACTCAATAGTCAGAATTAACCAGAGGGAAAGAGGGAAAATGCGTTCGATTTTAAGATTCATAGGTTGAAACACTCCCTTAAAAGCCTGAAATTCTCCAACAACTCTAGAGACCTCAATAAATTTATTTTGCCTTCGATACTTGCCTTTGGGACAAATTAAGCTTGTTGAGATCAACACCATGAAAACCACCAAAGGACGACCCTGCCTTGTGGATGCAGGTAATGAAACTCCCCTTTGCATGAGTAAAAATCAACTTGCATGAATAAAAATAATTTATATAAAAATATAAAAATAAAGAAAAAGCAGTTCATCTCTCCTCTGTGCCCATGTGTTTCCCTACAAGAGCTGGCAGAGCAGCCCTTGGATTCTGACCTGATGTGAGACTCAACACAGAGGGTTTCTGTCCAGGGAACACAGGCTCAGATTGCCCAGAATCTGCCCCAAAAAAAAGAGGTGCCAGAAGGGAAGAGGCAAGGAAACAATGACAAAGTTTTTTCCATGACAGAGATCAGGCGCAGAGCACGAGAACGCAGTCATTGTTTAGGTTTTGGCATGTCACAGTGGAGGAATGGTGGTCTCCTGGCAAGGGCAGCGCTGTGTGAGCGTGAGGTGCTGGTGGCAGAAAGCAGAAGGATGTTCTGAGAACTGGTGATTTGTACCAGGCCTTTATTCTCTCTTCTTTTTGTCTGAAAACACATGTGTTGTGTAGATATATCTTGTTACGGCCACACATTCAGCCACTGACTGCTGATTATTTTTACAAGGAGGGAAACATCCGTCCGTTTGCTAAGGTGAATGGGAATATCTTGTTTTGTTTACAGCTTTGAAAAAAAAGAAAGAAAGAAAGAAAGAAAAATAAAAAAAGACAGAGAAAAGGAAAGAAATATCTTCCCCCCTGCCATCCAAGGAAAGAAAGAAGAATAAATAAATCTCCATATCCACTTTCAGGTTCATGCTGGTCCTGGTACGTAACAAGCTTCTTCAGCAACTGTGAATGCTTTTCATCATCTGCTCTGTTGTATTTGTGTGTGGCAGCCAGTTCATCTGAGCAGCGTGACAAATGCAATGGCCTGAACTTCCTCCAAAGACAGCAGCACTTGGTGCCTCCTGTCTGAACCAAAAAAAAACAATATTGCAATAATGTCAGAGCAAACTTGTTCGTTTGAGTTTGAAATTCAGTGTGGAAGTGAAGGTGGAGTGCAAATGTGGTGATTGCCATTGTATAGGCTTAGGTCTCCTGGCAGAAAAAGTGGGTTTAGTTAAATTTAAAAGTCCTAATTAGAAAGTTACCCATAAATTCTGTCCCCCCAGTGCAGATATGAGGGAAATATTGACAACAGCAATTAAATGAAATGAGATAAAGAGTTTTCGTAGGTGTCCGCTGGTCATCTCACATCAGGCTCAGCATTCTCAAATGCTAAATTGGTAAATGAAACTACTTTCATCACTTTGGGCAGGAAGGGGCCTAAGAAATTGTTACAGAACTGAAAATGGCCTAGGCTGAGGGAAAGGGTAACAATGACCAAGAGGAGATGAAGAAAGTGGGGATGAGAAGAAACCTCTGAGCTTTGCAGCAGAAAGCAGAATGGAAAAGATAAACCTCAGCACAGGCAATGCCTGGGGCAGCCAGGACACCCCTGGGATGGGGCACCCTGCAGCTGCTCTCAATTCTACCAAATTTATAGGCAATGCTAGGTAAATATTTAAGCCATTAAATGCTGGTTTAAATATTTTCCAGTATTTAAATGCTGGTTTCTCTATTAGTAAACTTAAATGGCTCCCATTTTTCTTCCTGTTCCTCACCCCTCACTGCTCTCCTTAGGCATGGAGATTTAGTTTGCAGGGAAATACTCTGAAGAGCAAAAGCAGCTTGGAGAGAAGAGTGTTTTCCAGTTCTGGTCCTGTGGAAACAAAATACACAGATGTTTCATGCCAGGAAATGTTTTTGGTAAACAGAGACAGTTTACAAGATTTCTGATAAGGGCACTTGTATTATACGAAGTTTCCCAAGTTTTTCCAGTGCATGTACCTCATTGTGTTGCTCTAAAAACAAAATTTATGCAAGGAGAAGGCACGACACAATGAACCTCTACTGCTACTAGATGTGTCCACTGGAGACATCCAAAAATGTACCTCTTTGTTTAACACTGCTTACACAGTCCCTAAGCATCTTTAGGGTTTTTAGAATTTATAGTGCACTGTCACTATTTATGAGTTCAAATGTCTTCATCCTGGCCATAAAGTATATTAACTCCCCTGCAACTGAACACTCTATTGAGTCAATTCCAAGCCTTTGTTGGGCAGACTCTCTGGAAAAGGGGGAAAAAAAAATAAGAGAAAAGAAGGAAGCAAATCCCAGTTTATCAGTCTGCCATTAAACAGCCTGACAGAAAACCTTGGTTTCAATTGATGAGTGAAGCAGTCTTGGCTCTGTTTCATCCATCCAGGAGCTCAGGGGAGATGGGGGGGATGTGGGGGAAGCACCACAAAGCTGTTCACAGCAGGCTGCCCAGATGGTGCCCTAAACATGAACTTAGGACTCTGTGTGAGCAGTGTGGCATCTTTAAGACACCAACAGAGACCTGGCACAGCAAAATATTCATCTGTCTTATTCTTTGCCCTGCTAAACTTCCACTTTCCTTAATATTACCCCGTGTAGATGTGAAGTGCTGACCTCAGAGCGGCACAAAAAAACCTGTTGTGGCTGTCTGCTACCAACCCTGAGCACAGTTCAGGATGAGAGACTGAAGTGGGAGACCCAAAAGCCTGGATGCATTGATTGACAAATGTGGGGCAGCAGCAATTATGGCTTGCCCAAATCAGTGCTCAGAGGATTCATCCCCTTGTGCTGCCCTCCTCTGCCTCTTCATGTGCTGGTTTTGCTGACTCTCAGGGACCACATGCATCTCCAAAATCCCTAGCCCGTGTCCAAGGGTGATTTTTGGGTGTGCCTCGGGGGATGGCAGGAATCCCACGGTTTTTGGATGATGGGGAGGTCTGGTCTGTGGAGCATTGCAGGTTGGCTGCTCCAGCCACAGCCCTTAGCACAACCACAATAACAAATTAAACATCACCACCGCTTGGCTGTCACACATTTGGAACAGATTTGAGGCTGAATCATGAGCTGAGGCAGCCTGAGCTGTGAGCATCCTGAGGGAGATCAGCAGCATCACAAGTGCAAACCCAAATTATTCATTCTAGGAGGTGAGGGGGATGATCCCTGCATGGCTGATACCTCACAAAACCTTGAGAGACTCCCTGGACCTGTTCATCAGTAATTGGCATCCAAAAATGTGTCCTCAGGCGTCACCCACTTGCTGTGGTAAAGTTATGAATTTTCAGAGGCAAAGCAGAAGGAAAACTCAGACCAAGGGCTTGGAGCAATCTCTGAAGACATCAGTGCCAGGTTCTCTGGATGACAGATTTAACCATGGTTCCATGGGAGTTCAGAAACCCCAGCTCAACACTCTGACACAGCAAAGGGAGGGAAAAGCCCAGCACTGTCCAGCAGAGCTCTAGATCTCTGACACAAGCACAGGGAACGAAAAACAGCCTCAGCAACGTTTTTAGCAAGTGCACAAGCATCACACTCAATTTTCACTACACAAAAGGTTAAGGAAGGCCTTCAGCAAATTGTACTGCTCATGGTGGAAATACTGTTGCCTGCATTTTGGATTTTCTACAGCATGTTTAATCACAGCAGGCCAACACATTCACATGCAGTGAATTTGTTCCCCCCAGCTCTAAGAGTGAAAGACCCCAGTGCTGGAAGCTCCTGGCTTGTTGGTGCAGGCTCAAAGAGAAATAAAACATATTTGTCACAGCTGCTGGCAATAACAGGAGCAAAGAGCACCAACACGCTGCTGTCTTGTCCATCTAGAGGCAGGTTACACCCTATCCATATAATATTAATAAAATTATTAATATGGTTATTAATATTTGAGTATTAAAGTTGCAATCAGTGCTGGAGCAGGTTCAGTCTCCCAAGCCAAGCCAGGTAGTGCAGTTTACATTTAAATGGGAAAAAAGTGAACATGTGAGACCAAATGAGAGGCAGGCACACTAAAACCAGCACAATAAAGCCAGGCATAACCACAGTTCCTTCTCTGGATAACAATCCCAAACCTTCAGATATCCCTGGACAAATGGCTGGATTTTCTTCTGCAGCCTGGAACTAAGTAACAGCTCATCTCTAATTGGGCTTCCAAATTAATTCTCACCAGTGTGGCCAGCATTAGTTGCTGGTGCATCATCAATCATCCCATGTAATAAAAGGGTTATCCATGCATCTTTAAATCACTTGGAGCAGTTTAAATCTCCCATCTGCTTTCATTCTTCTGCCCTCTAATAAGTCTCGGCCTCTTGCAGAGATCCAGTAGTAGAAATCAATTGTGTTCCCCTCTCTGTGCCACTATTTAGCCTGGTGGTTGCAGCTGATGCTCTCTGCAGCCTCAGGCCTGGAAGCGTGTGGTAGGCTTCATTTTTTAGCTCAACAGTAAATCTTCATTGGTTGTGGAAGCTGTGAGTCATGAAAAAAACCCTACTCACTCTTGGGGTGTTTGAGTAACCAAGCACGAGACTCAGGAATGTGAATTCTTTAACTGTGAGTGAGCTGCTGATAAAAACCAAAATTCTCTAGGATGCTCACTTCTTACTCCTTTGCTTTAAAGACAATTAGGCACCCAATCAACATTTGCAAATGCTTTTTTGGCCACAAGAAAACTACAGTAACATATCAATATTTTCATAAGGTTTGTTGACAGAGTCTTCTACAAAGTCTGGACTTTAACACAAAGAAAGCTTCTTCAATAGATTAACCCCTAGTGTTAGTGCCTTGATGCTCGGTGCTTCCAAAACTAAACAGAGAAATCTTTGTTTAGTCTCAGTGTGATCAAAAGATTTATTTTGCAGGGGGAAAAGGGACAGGTTTTGCTAATCGTGGCCCCTGTGAGACAGCAGTGATACCCTTCTGTTTCCTTCCACAGACTAAAGGACACGTGTTTTTTGATTTCTTTTTACACTGCAAGAGGACAGTGGATTAATAAAGAAAGACTTGCTTCTTTCTTCCTTACTCCCTGGAAATGCTATCAAAACACGCTATTGTTAACAATTTATAGTGGAGAAATCAGCTGTAATCAACACCATATTCACTCTGTGTGCAGGACACATTCAAATACGTGTTAGCAGAGAAAGTGCCACATCTCCAGCTCTCCTGAGGCTGGCATGAATCCATAAAATTTAAAGAGATGTGCCCTTTGGCCACTGCTGGTTTCCTTCTGGTGCCATAAAGAATACAATGGCATTTCCTCAGGGCTGATGTGAATTCAGCCTGCTGCTGAGACATAGTCCAGCAGGAGATGTTTGGGAAGTAAAAAAATAAAATAAAATCAAGACATCTCCCTTGTACCTGCCCACCACTGTGAGGCTCACTGACCTGGCTGTTCCTTGAAAATTTTGTTCTACCTGGATGGGTATTTGTACAAATTCACACAAATTTACCAGCTGCCTTGGAAACTTGTTGTCTTAATTGTCATAATACCCCATAGCACTACTTAGCTATGAAATGCAGGGGAAGAAAAAGTAAAAATATTAATTTGTTTTGTCTTAAAATCTGTGTCTGATAACTGATGGGATTAGTTTATTGACCTGGCTGCAGGGAATCTAATTCTGGGAGGGGGTGGGATGCATGGCCAGGGCCAGTGAGGGAGGAGCAGGAGAGCAGCACTGTCACCTCTTGAAGTAAAGTGGATTTAGAACCATTCAAGACCACAGCAAGAAACTCCCTGAGCACCTCCTCCGTGAGCACTGATACAAGCAATTAATTTAGCTTTCTGCCAGTTCTTATCTTCCCCAAGCACGTCCATTATCCTTTCATCTTCCACTGGCCATTCAGACAGTTGGGAGGATATATGTGTTTATAAAAAGAGGTTATTAATATTTTTGCCTTTAGAAGCTCTTCCTCAAGACCTTTCTGGTCCCTTTTTCTTTTCGATGGAGGTTTCCAGCTAGCCTCCCTTACTTATAATTCTTTCTGGTTTCCATGTATGTCTGCTACGTAAAGAAAATTTATTTTTGTTCCTGATAGACTCCCTTACCAAACTGCCTCATTTACACCATTATTAAGCTGGTTTTTTTCCTACCCAAATTGGGTTATTTGTTTTATTTTTAGTGCCATGTTGCACTGGGCCACTCTACAAAAACATCACCTGCAAATATTTTATTTACTCTTTTGGCTACTTCTTTTCCCTCTATCCTCCGTTTTAACTCAGCTTGTTTTCTTTTAATTAACACTACTGTGTTCTTCCTTGAAAAAAAACCAAAACTCCAAAATCCAAAAACAAAATGCAATAAATTCAGTGTTGGGAGCCTTTTCCAACCTCAGAGATTCCCACCTGTCTGGCTGGTTTCAAGAAGCTGCTGCATTTTGCTTCTTGGTTTGTCCATCATGTTTAGATGACATTTATCATCCTGGGGATTTTCCATGCCTTAATTCAGAGCCCACATGTTCAGAGTTTCACTACCATTCAGTGCTTTTTGCAAGAACCAAAGCTGAGCCTTACTTATAATCAGATTGCTCAAGGACTCATGAAACAGCTGGAAGAAAATTAAGTATCATGAATAATACAAGAAAGTAATGAATACTTCTAATATCACAAGGGGAGAATAACTTATAAGCTTCAGAGCTTGATGGGTCTTTACAGAGAAAAGCTGCTTAGGGAGAGAACTTTCTCTGAAAATTCAAAGCTCCCAGACAATTTGGACACAGTGCCAGCTTTCCTTGAGGACAAAAATTCAGCTTTCCTCCCATCTTTTCTTCCTTTTTCTCCACTCCCTCCTTGTGAGCACCCAATCAACTCTTTCCTCTTGCCAAACCTGAGGGCTTTGGCCTGGGTTTTAAAGCTTGTTGCCCTTCAGAGGGGAAAAAGGCTGAGTGCTGAGACAGGAGCAGTGTGATGGGCAGGGAAGGATCGGTGCAGTGGGGACGTCCAAAAAAACCAAACCATTACAAATGCTGGAATCAGATCTTTTCCACACATCTCCAGCTAGGTCACCTACTGTTCCTCCAAAAGAGAATTCAGAATGGAGTGGCGTTTCCTTTGAGGAAGGTGCTCTGTATTCAGAGGTAGCTTATGTCTCAGGCGATGCATGAGCTGCTGTCGTAAAGGACTTCTTTTTTTATTGAACAGTGATGCATTGTAAACTCCAGCATAAAACTCCAGCTGTCCCTTTACACACTTGGCTTTTTGGCAATCATTCAATTTTCTTCTTTTTCTCTTTGAATAGTCATAATTCATATACAGAGCCAGCCTCACACACACATACACACATTTCTTTTTTTTTCCCCTGGCTTTGTCCTGTCTTTGGCTGCACACTCCTTTGGGTAAAATGGGTGAAGTTGGCTTTATGAGCTATAAAACGGCAGGATGTAAGGATTCACTTGTTTTTGATGTGTTAGTAGTATTTTATGGATAAAGTGTGAAGAAAGCCGTATAATTGGGTTACTGGGAATAGCACATGTGCCTAAAAAGGAGGAAACAGATCCTCAGATCTGGCATTCCTTCATGCAGGGGGGCATGGGGCTGCTGCAGTGCTAGAACTGTTTCGACTGATGTGGTAATGTTCAATTAAATGAGCAGTGAGCCCTCTGCCCATTCCCTCCCAAGTATCGATGGTTAATCAGCACCAGCAATAAAAGTGTCCTAAACAATGAAATTAATTGAGTGATCATCATTTCAGTCAGAGATGGACATTCTGATCCCTTCTGCTCTTCAGGTTCCCCGCTAACAATGGAGTTAAGACAATTTTGCAGCAGCAAAATTGAAAGGAAGATCAAACATGAAACAATGAGACTGAAAAACAGGGCTCTCCTTATACCATCCTCTGGGAAGTCTCAGTTCCTTGTAAAGTATTTTATACTTCATAGTTTGCCATAGGCAAGGCAGTCAAGACAGACTTTTGGCTGAAGCAGTACTTGTGTTTGACTTGCAGTCTTCAAATAGGATTTTTTTTTGGTCCATTAAAATAAAAAAGGTTTAATCCAATGAACTGTTATTTAATAAGTGAGTGTGCATATTCCTCTCCCTCCCAAATAATTCTGCTAGAGGCTAAAAACTGGGTAAGTCAGTTGAAATCACACAGCACCTCCCATAAAAAGCTCAGAGAAGCTAGACAGAGGAAGGTTTTAGACTACTTTATTTCACATTTGTTGTCTTTCTGAGGGGTTACTGTGATAAGTCCTGCTCTCACTTTCAGGATGGAAACTGGAGCAAGACTCTGCCATGAGCTCCTGCCATACCCAGAACCACCTCCCCTCCAGCTCCTCAGGAATAAGGAGCAGGAGATAAGGGATGAGGAGATAAGGGATGAGGAGAGAAGGGATGAGGAGAAAAGGGATAAGGAAATACAGGGTGAGGAAATATAGGATGAGGAGATAAGGGGTAAGGAGGAGGAGAAGCCATACCACACTGCAGCCTGCCTGTGCAGCATTAGGAGCTGGTGGGCACAGGCAGCACAGCGAGCTCTCATCCCTGGGTGAGCTCTCACCCCTCTCTCCTCCACTGCTCCTACCAGGAAATCTGGGTGATGCTGACAGCCTGGCCCCTGGGGCCTCCAGATCCCAAAGACACAGCAGAGCTCCTGATCCTGCATGGATCAGCAGAAGGCACTTCCCCCTGACCTGGCTCTGAGATGGGTTCAAGGACAGCAGCTGGAGCCCCAGAAGGGGACAGCTATTTTTGCAGAGGGCTGTCCTTGAGCCCCAAAGCCCTGCCAGGCTGCAAACCTGATGGTGCTACCAGGACCCTCCAGTGGGACCACAGAGCTCCGTGTCACCACCACTCAGTTGTGGTTTCAGCCACACCTAAGGAAACCTGGACTAAGTCTTCACATCAAGCCCAGCACCGGTTTCCCAGTCCTTTAACAGCTGCTCTCACTTACTGTTACAAGCACAGCATCTCTGCATATAATTTACATTTCTGCAGATGTCCTTCTATTTTCTGGCATCACTGAACTGCTTCCAAATTTCTTTTCTATTTAGTCTAATAGATGTAAAACATTATTTAGATTTTCACTCATAAAAGTGACCAAAAGCAGCTGTATCTTCGCAAGCTGTTGGATGCAAACCAAAGCTAGAGGTTGCTCTCACATACACTAATGGGAATTAATTTCAGAGCACAGTCCCCATAAAAAAAAAAAGGCTGCATTTCATCTTACCTGAAAGATCTACAGCTACACAGTGAGGCTAAAGCTTTTATTAGAGTTTGTTAAGAAATTACTACTCCGAAAAAGAGTCCATTATGTTGAACTGCTGTAAAGATAGACTCTAACTCAATGAAGAATTCCATCTGGGAGCTTTCCTGGCTTTCTACCCATGGAAAACACATTGCCTGTGGAACACATTGTGTTGGTGGGCTACAAAGGTATCACAGGGGAGGAACCAATGCTTTCCAGCCTCTCCCCAGCAACTGTCTCTGGGAACAATCCTGTAATTCCACTGAGGGCAGGAAAACTGGATCCATGTGCCTGCACACACACACACTACAGGCTGACATTTAACCCACCCTCCAGGGCTTTGCTGCCATGCTGCAGGGATGACTAAATGTCCTATTTCTGAGCTTCTCCTCCAGAATGTTCACAGAATGTTTTCTGTGAACTCATCTTGCTTGTCTAAGACTTGAGTAAAATCCAAGGCAACACTTTTTGTCCCCTCCAAGGAGAGTAACCTTTCTAAAGTTAATCCAATGACATTTTTTTTTCCCAAATTGGTCTATTGAAAGAGATTCACCACAGGATATAAGTGTGCTGCCAGGTTGCCCAACAAAGAAGGAGGATCTCGCAGATGAATGTACACAAAGCTGGGCTTTTGGTAACAAAGGGCTCAACAGGGCAATATGAAATGAGAGGAAGCCTGGGAACTCTGTCCTTTTCCAGCCCCAGGCCCCCCAACTCATCCAAAACTGCTCCTGGAGGAGCCCAGTGTGAGGCAGGATTGGGGAAGGCTGTCAGGACTGAGCAGGTGCTGCTCCTTTGCAGGAGGAAAAATCCAGAGTAAACAGTTGCTTCATTTGCAATTCTCCAAGGGGCAGTGGGAGCTGAGTGAGGATGTGGAGACTGAACCATCTGCAGCTTGTTTAACTATTTCCATTTCAAAGGTGAGCAATACATTAATGAAAACTGCCATTAATAACAACAATTATTGTGCCAAAATTGTATCACTGTCGTTCTTTTCTTTCTTTCTTTTCCTTCCTTCCTTCCTTCCTTCCTTCCTTCCTTCCTTCCTTCCTTCCTTCCTTCCTTCCTTCCTTCTTGCCAACTTTTAGGTCTCCTCAATTCCAAGACTACAATTTTCCCTTTCCCCTCACTTTTTCTAAGTGCAACTAATGGGGTAAAAGTATGGGAAAAAATGCAGAAGGATGGCAGGAAAAAAATAAAACCTAAACAGATTTTTTGACACTGATTCAATTTTTTAAAAATTATGTGTCACTTCTCAGTAACAGTCATCTTACAATACATTCTATTATATTTGGCGCCAAGAAAAAGTTTGATTACTCATAACTGAAGAAATATTGTTTCCACACTAAGCAATTCAGCATTATTGTGGTTAAATTTATCATTAATTTTCAGGTGAGGAGGGCTTCCATTTTGTTCACATTTATACACCACAGGTAAACCAGATCTGTTCCAAGCACACTGCAAACAGAAGGCATTCAAAGCAGCTCAAAGGGTGCAATGTTTGCAGAGTGAGTAAATCCAGAATTTTCTTGATCACCAGCAACAGGAAAAAAAGAAACCAGTCAAAGTCGGAAGGGCTTGAATTTGCACCAACTTCTGTTTCCCCAGATTGCCACTGTATAACTCAGCTGGAAAGGAAGACAAAGCAAGATATTTATGTATTATCTCAGACAGCTTTCAAGTCACTGCAGAATTCATCCATTTAGTGATGATTCCCATTCAAGTGGGTTTGAAACTTGACCTTCCACTTTGGGTCACATTTCCTGAGGGGGCCCCAGAATGGAAATTATCAGATTGCACAACCCTGCTAGACCTGTTCCAGCTGTGGCTGTAACTGCTTGGCAGGGACACTGCAGTCTGGGAACATGTGACAAAAAAATATCCCAGATAGTGGCCACAAAGGCAGAAAATGGCCTTTTTCACTTTGCAGAAGATCTTGGCAGGATGGTGGGCAGGAACATGCACATATAAGAAATACAAAGGAAAACATCTAGAATAAATAAGAATAAAGAACTTTTTAAAAATTATCACTCACTAAACCTTTTTTTCTGGCTAGTCCTCTGTTTTCTCCTGTAATCAGCATTTTAGGAACTGAGATAGTAGTTGCCTAGGTGCCATAGTCTTAAACAGCCTTTAAATTATATTTTTCCCATTAATATAGCTAGGCTCTTAGAGAATTAATTTCTACATCTGTCTTCAATAACATCCTGTAGCAATGAATTCAATTTTTGGGGAGCTACCCAAAAAAAATTGCCAACACTTTTTTTTCCTGATTAATGATAATTAAATTAGGAGTTGTCATTAGTGTAGGTATAGTGAGGGATTTCCCTACAGGCTGAATATCAGCAGGGTTCCTACTAGCCAATCTTGAGAAATCTTTCCAAAAAACATTTTGCAAATGGGTATAAATTCAGCTGTCCTGAACCAACTGCATATCAGCAAACTTAATTATGTCATTTATTGTTTCTTTTTCATACCATCCATGAATAAACTGAAAAGCCTGGATCCCGGCAGAGAGACTGAGAGACTTCATGAAAAGTTATCATCTACTCCTCTTTTTTCCTATCTTCTTATTCTTTGAGAAGATTTAGTTTTTTGTACCATCACAGACCCATTTCACCAAGAGACAAGTTAAAATATAACATTGTATTCCCCAATGAAGTTAAATGTATGTTAAAATATTGAACTTTTTTTTTTTTCCACTGACAGGCTAAAACACCTTTACCAAAGTGAAACAGTTTTGGAGTTTTCAAACTCTTATGTCATTTGTCTATTTAGTGTCTGCCTGGGTCATTTTTGCTAGGCTAAAACTCTGCAGGAAAGGGATATGAAGAGAGACCTTCCTACCCCTCAACATCTGGAAGTTTTGAGATACCTGGGGGGAAAAGACATCATACAACAGAGGAAACAGAAAGCAATGAGACAAATTTATAATTCAGTAAACAAATTAAGACATTTCCAAACTGCTGTGCTGAGCAGGGCTAATCTTCAGGAGATGGCTAAATGACTACAGATATTAAAATTCACTTCACTTATCCCATCTCTTGAGTGTTTTCAATTACATGTTTGATGATAAGGCTGCAAAATCCACAGGAGAAATGATGGAAGTTGCCTTAAAAAGATTGGTTCCAAGCTAGTCTCTCTCACACATGTTAAATCTGGAGATATTCTGGTAACTGAGAACAGATTTCAGCTTCATCATTAAGGCATATTCTGTCTGAGAAGGAAATCACCAGAGTCATTAAATAAGGACTCCAAAAAGCACACATATTGCTGTGTATTTGCCCAGTCACCATATTAATGTGATGCATGGGTTTTTGTAAGGTAGAAGCTTTTTCATAAAGTGTTTCAGGCTGCCTTTTATTCCTCAGGCTGGCTCTCCAAGTTAATGAAATGTAATGATCACCATCTACACTCCAAAACCACATTTAGACCATGAAGACCTAAAATTACTATATTTTTTTAATGTAATATGAGCATGACTATAGCCTGGTCCTTTTTGCATTGTGAGAATTAAATAAATCATACTCAGAAATTATTGGTGCTTTTATTGAAATTCAAGTATCTGTTAAAACCCTGTGGAGCAAATAGAAGGGTAACACCCCAACAGATCACTGGAGCTCTTCCTACCTGAAAAACACCAGATGCTTTGCAAGAAGCAGCAGTGGTCCTCACTAAATTTTTGCCATGATTCTACAGGGGAATGCCCCAAAAGATGCCTTCAGTAGTCCATCAGTGTTTCCAAAGAAGTTGCCACAGGGTTAATTACATGAAGAAATATACAAGAGAAAGTGATTTCAGCCAAATCCAGAGAGGCTCCTTTGGCTTCAAGCTGAAGGAGAGTAGATTCTTATTGGATATTGGGAAGGAATTGTTCCCTGGGAACAGACACAAGGTGCCCAGAGCAGCTGTGGCTGCCCCTGGATCCCTGGAATGCCCAAGGCCAGGCTGGACATTGGGGTTGGAGCAGCCTGGGACAGTGGAAGATGTCCCTGCCATGGCAGGGGTGGGAATGGATGGGATTTAAAGTCCCTTCCAACCCAAATAATCTCATGGTTCTCTGATTTCAGCTAAGCCAATAAAACCATGAGCAACTCAGACAAAGTCAATACTCTTTCAACAGCACAAATCACTCTGACAGAAGATCTATCCAGAAAAACAACACAAATGGGGAAATATGAAACCCAGGTTATAAGGAAGCACTCTTAATAATTCCAACCAGCCTCTAAACTATAACCGGGCAGAATAACAAAAACTCTCCAGCGATTTAATCTCAAGCACAGATCTGAAGAATGATGCATTTCACACCAGGTTCCTCTGTGTATGTTCAGGTCCAGCTTTGATGTATCAGCAAAACAAGCTCAGCTCAGCAGATGCTGCAGGGATGCTTGTGGCCTCAGTGTCTTTTGGGCCAGTGTCACCGAGGCAGGAGGTGACAAGGGGCTGTGCTGGAGGGAAGGGAAGCCCACCTGGCCACAGCCAGCCCGGGCTCTGCAGCTGCAAAAGCAAGAGGTTTGTCCCTGCTGCAGCATGGTCTGTGCCCCCCCAGCCTCAGGTCAGGAAAGTTCCTTTTTGCCTGTGGTGCAGAGGAGCCTTGAACTGTCTCAGCGTGGATCCAAGCACAGATGGAGCTGCTCCTCCAGCTGTGCTCCAGAAACTTCCAGTGGCTCTGCTCTCCTGGGCACGGGCTCCACAAAAGGTGGGTCCTGCCAGGTGCTGCTGCACCCAAAAAAAAAAAAAAACCCGAAAAAAAAAAAAAACAAAACAAAACAAAAAAAAAACTAGGGGAGAAAGAGGAGCTGCTGGGTTTACAGCCCGAGCTGGAAGTCTGGGAGGGAGTGAAACTCAATAAGCAGTCATCTATTCCAGCACACAATTATCCCTGTGTTGAAGAATGACCTGTCTTTAGTCTGTGCAGCTCCTCTTCATTTTAAGAGGCTGGAAACTTTCCTTCTGCTCTATAATGCGCTCAGTCTATAAAGCTAGAGGAAAAAAAAATCTATTGTCTTCACTGTGCTACAAAACATGCAGAGGAAGAAAAAAAAATGCTGTTGCACATTGGGACAGGGAAAGAGAAATCAATTAAAGGAAAGAAGAAACATATGTGGATGTTTTGGAGAAGGACCAGTTTGTTGAATAAGCTATATTGATAAATTAGGCATAGATATATTATGCAAGCCCAGTAGTAAATCATGATATGCCAGATGTGTCTTTCATCCCAAGTACTACAAAGGCTTTACAGCTCATGAACAAACCTGTGCACCATCAGCTGCAGAGGAGTCTGAGTTGAATTTGGCAAAATTTGGCATTATGGTGCCCGTTAACCAGCGGAAAAAGGTATCTCAGTTACTTTTACAGACTATATCAGACTGCAACTGGGCCACTTTGTAAGAAAGTAATCACATTTTGCCAGATTTCTGCAACTATGGTGATTGTCTGAATTAAGTATAAGACAAAACAATAATTAAGTATAAGACAAAACAATAGAAGGTAGAAGCAAATGGTAAATATAGAGGTATATAGAGGTATATACCATATACCTCATCATAATATTACAGGCTGTGTAAATAGGAGTTAGGGAATGACTGGAGACCAGTTGTGGATCCAGGAGCTGGGGATTGTCTTAGGCCACAGATAAATCTGAAAGCTGAAAAATTGAGATGACAGAAAAGAGAAGATGACAGAAAATAAATTACTTCGATGGTGTAAATCTCTACCATTTCCCCTTAAACATAAGAAATTTAGTTATATCCAGTCTGGGGAAATGTAGGCTAAGGCAGTGGGGAAAAAAACAAGAGGTAGCTTGTCCAAGCCTGAACATAAATTGACTAAGGATGTTGTATAATTTTCAATTCATAAGGATGTTAAAATGAGTTTAGACTAATATCACCAGAAAGAGTTTAACTATTGTGTAGAAAATTAATTTTTCCCATCCAGATTTTATGAAGATATTTCACACATTTCTGCTTCCTCTGGCTGAGGCTAGAGGGACAAGTTAGAGATCTTCTGGTAGATGCATCTTCCAAAACCAGGTTCTACAAAAAGAATTGCCTTCTGTATGTTGAATATCAGCTTTTATGGGAAGAATTAATCCTTCCAATATACTCACATAAATAGCACAGCTTTTGAGGTGATTTCTGAGTGAGTGGTGGAAAATAAGCAGGTCAGAAAACGGCCGAATAATGACAGGGGGTGAGGTCTTAGAAAAATATTCTTTATTATTCTGCTGTGTTTGAATGACTCTCTTTCTTTTTTCTACTCCTTGACCTTTTACCAGGTGCCACCATGGAATGATACAGTTTATGAAATCCACTGTTTAGGAAACACAACAATGTGGAGTTACTCCACATGTGAGCCACAGCAGCAGCTACATCAATCAAGACCCTTATTCCTGGGTTATTTGTACTCCTCAGTGTTTAAAAGGAACTGGCCTCCGTGATTCTCAACACCCCGAGCACAAACAAAGCTGTAATAACTCAAAACTTAATGAAAGCAAACTCTGTATAATACACACAGACCCTGAAACTCGCAGGGTCTTTCAAGAGAAAATCTCAGTTCAGCCAAAACATGCAGACAAAAGAAGAGGTTTAAATCCCTTCCAGACGCGGAGGCATGAGACACGAGGATATGTTCTGTTTATTTAACAAGCCAGAGCTGGAGCAGGAGCCCTCACAATACAATTACAGTGGTAACAATAAAAATGCAGCAAACCAAGTCCTGCAGCCCAGGGAAGACAAAGCCAGCGGCAGGATTATGGAACCTGCACACCCAGACATTTTAATACCTATGCCAGACATAGAGCTGCATGATAATGCGAACACAATAAAACACGAGGAGCCTAAATCCAAGGAGCAGATGGAAAGGCATAGCTCCTCTAGTGAAACTGCTTTACTTTGGAGGCTTAGCTCCCAGCTCCATGTGGAGCAGCCACCCATTCCAAGTCACCCTCAGTTCATCTTGGAAATGCTGCTCCTTCCTGCTCCATATGTGAGGAGACACGGGATTAGATTGTTCTCCTGTGGAAAAGACAAGAGTATTCCTTGGATGATGTCAAGAAGCACCCTGTGATGGCAGCATGGCAAACACATCGTGAAGCACACATCCAAGATGAGTGCATGAAGCCATTGCCCAAAAATAGCTCCAAGAGACCAGCCAAGGGCCTGGCACAACAGAAGCTCTGCTGCTGTGACACAGGACTTTACTCACAGCCTCTTCTCAGAGCCCTCTGCCAAATCTGTGAAATGCAAACAACAAAAAAGTTGGGACCTGGGAAAGTGTAAACCTAATGGGCAGTTGAGAGAAATTAAAATAATGGTCCTGGTTGGTCCTAAATAATGTACAGCAGGGATTTTTTTCCCCAGAAATGTGAATCAAAGAGGATCATGGGTCAACACAATGTAGAGAAGTGGAATTTCAGAGCTGCACTGTCTTTGGTAGCTGGGCTCTGCCTGAAGAACATAGATGTGATGGAACACAGATCTGATGGAACACTGGTGCTTCAGGTGTTGGATTTTGCTTCACAGAACAATGTAAGGAGGGCATTTTTTACTGAGTTGGATAGATTAACTCCAGAGCAGCAACTGGCTTCTAGGGCATTCCCATAAGTATTGGAAGGACATAGTTTTGAACAGCATACAAAAGGAAAAAAATAACAAAAGGAAATGCAGTGGGTTTGTGATAAAAATGCTGTTTCTGGACAAGGTCTCCTTGACAATAGTATCAATTTAAGGGCATGTTTAATACTGTTGATGCAGAGACTTGTTTTAAATGGCCCATTCTTGAGCTAGAACTCAAGCTTACAACTAGAAGCAGCAAGAAACATGAAGAAAGAGTTCAGAGAGCAAGTAGAACCCCACAGCAATACGAGCTGGTCTTCTCAAAGCCATCCATGCTGAAGTCTGAGGATCTGAAGGCTGAAGCCAAGAGGATCTTGATTTGCCACCACCCCATGAGGTGTCCAAGGAAGGACTGGACGTGGCACTCAGTGCTCTGGGCTGGGGTGGCAAGGTGGGGATTGGTCATAGTCTCACTTTAAAAGCTTGACTCCATATTCACCATGAAATAATAATACATGTCTGCATATTTAAACAACATGGAGAATTGTACAGGAAGAAGATTTGGCCTCCCACCCCTCCATTATTTTTTTAACTCTTCTTTTTTTTCAATTTCTTCCTGCTTTTCATGTTCACTTACTGCCAGAGATGGCTCCTGCAGAACCAACAGGGCACGTTGTCAAGTGAAGCTCACACACAAGTTCATGTTTGGGGTATTCACTGCTTTAATCAAAAAGGAGAATTTCCTCCTCTCTACCGGTCAGCACCAGACCCAAGGAAGGTCTAAACTCCATGAGCCCCAGAGATCAAAAGAGTGCTTTCAAGAGGAAGAACAGCGGATAACTCTAAAGGAAGTTACAGCTGTTTGCCATTTAATGAAGTTAAATGCACATGTAAATGTTTATAGACTCCAGGCTGAACTCAGTTTTTTTTTGGAAGCAAGACTTTTGCAACATAATTATATGCCCCATGATGTTTTCCTGGTGGATTGTGAGTTATGCATAATTCCTTGTGATAATCTGTAAATGGGTCATGGATCTGAAGAAGCTGAGACATCCCATTACCTGCCTCATTCACGTGAGCACTAATGTTATTTATTCCTGAAAATAACATTTTTGCAAACTTCTCACACTTAACATGATTGGTTTGGGGTTTAATCTTATATTTTTCCTCCACTCACAGTCAGATACTGTTTGAAAACAACAACAGCAACAAGAAGGAATCCACTCACATTTCTGGGTAGGATCCAAGCACTCCTTGAGAATGAATGGCTTCCTCTAAGCCAGGAAAACTTTCAGTCTCTCATCCAGAAAATATGTGACCAAAAGCTCAGGTCAGCTGTTACCTTCCGAGTCTGAAACTGTTATCAGTTGATATTTTTATTCTTTCACATGAGGAGGAAGCAACACACATAATTAAAAAA
>VXBI01010258.1:87605-98581 GCA_013397375.1 Toxostoma redivivum
GAAGAAAAAAAAACAAAAAAAAAAAAAAAAAAAAAAAAAAAAAAAAAAAAAAAAAAAAAAGGTTGAAATGGTCTTTGTAACCAGGTGAATTTAAAAATCTAAGTTGATTTGCAAACCACCACAGAAACCTGCTTTAACTTAGTTAAATTCAGGGAAAATTTTTAACAATAAGGTATTTTTTTTCCTTCCTCCAGTCTCTAAACTGTGTGTTCAGCCTGGTGAACCAACTCCATAGACACTGAATCGAAGATGTTTTGCAAAGAGACCTCCAAGAAACCCCCACCAGCTCTGCTGCATTGCTGCTTACTGGCTTTCCTGCAGGCATGCAGCTAGGAAGAAAATTTGCATAATAGCTGTGAGATTTAAGGCATTTTATGCTTGAGGAGCCAGAGTGCATAGCAGGCAGCACCAAGGGTAAGTGTCTATAATTAAGTAACAATGATATAAGGTATCTGTGCAAGGATGACAAAAAATTTCTTTCCATAAAAGGCTGATTAATCCCAGTTACAGCTACTACAGAAAAATCAGACGGGCCTCTGCTTTTCCCATTATATCTCACTGTTGGCTTCTCTCTTAAAGCTTTCCTGCACTCTGCTTTGGTGTGATTCCCCTGTCAGAGCCCTGGCACGCTGTTCCTGGGAGAGGAAAACAGTCCATCATTCATCCCCTCGGGCTGTAGCAGGGAAGAATTGTTAGTTTTCACAGTGGCAGTGGGAATTAATGCCATCCCTGAAATGGAGAAGGGGAAGCTGGCTCCCAGCACAGGCTGCTGCAGCATGCCACAGGACAGGGCACCTCAGGGTGCCTTAGCATTTGGGGTTTTAATTTTTCACACTGTTTTAGTGCATAACTCTAAACTCCACGGCCTGACAGCTGCTGTTCTCCCATTTTATTCAGGCAAAACAATTCCTCTCTAGGCCTGAAACTCAAGGACACCTCACTGCCTCAGGCCCTGGGAGGTGGAAACAAAAGTGAGTTGGGGGAAGAAAACTTGGAGAAAATTCTTCATTTTCTTCCATTAATTACTTCTTTCATTCATATCATGTCTTCTTACTTTCATTAACTGGAGGATTAACCCCTGATATGTAAACATACCCAACTTATAATTGTGTGAAAAACTCGTGACCATTGTCCATCTCGGGTGAAGCACCTTGGAGGCTTCTGACAGTCCAAGGTGTATCTATTGAAGGTCTTTATTAAATACCTGCTTTTATTCTGTTAATCTTGTCTAGCCTCTGTTCCAGGTTGCCACTCCAGGGTGTCACAGGCCCCTCATGGCCTCGGGGCACAGGCCGGGCCCAGCCCCAGGGCCTGGCCCAACAGGCTGCCAGGCCCACACAATGTTTTCATTTTTTATGCCTTTTTGGACTACCTAAAAACAGAGGCCAGACAACACTGAAACAATAAAAAGCAGCTGTGTTGATGGAAGGGCCTTCAGGTGTATTTAGGGCAGACAAAGCTCCTGAGGGGCTACACCCAGAATGGACCATGGGTCACAGCTTTTCACACTTTTATAAGTTTGATCCATTTCCANAAAACTTCACCAAAAAAAAAAAAAAATTAAAATAAAAATTTTTAAAAAATAAAAATCACAAAGTGCCCTGCCATAAAATGAGTGATTCTTAACACAGCCAGCGACCAACAAACTCACTTCCTAATTAAGTGTAGGAGCGTAATGAGGAACAGGGCATCCTTTGTTTCGCCAGCCTGTGTGAACTCCAGCCACAAGTCCCCAGACTCCCCTAACTCCTGCGTCCAGAGCTTGTAATTAGTGCATAAGGAACCAGGTAGTGCAGCAGCAGCCCCTCGGACAGTGGCTCCATTCAGCACCAGCCAGATGTGAGCAGCGTTCAAAGGGCGCCGCCTGACTCACACACTGCGTGGTGTTGTGTGACACCACAATCTCTGCTTTCCAGCCCCACCAGCCAGCAGCCACTGTCATTTTTAAGCACATTCTAATTAGCTGGTAAGCTTTTGCAGAGAGGTTCAGCCGTGCAAGTGGAGCTACTGGTGGAGGACAGGTTGGTTGGCATGGGTAATATTTCCTAAACTGCCCCCCAGCTTCATGGGATATTATTTATTCGTGCCAGGATGATAAAAGTTGGATCATGGCATATGCAGTGATTTTAAGGCACTTTCAAATGTGCCTGTTTTAAAAGTTAGCCCACAAAATAAGAGGGGAAATGGGGAAAATATACACAGAAAAGCATCATAAGGAGAAAACATGAACCTCCCCCTGAGGTTCCTCCAAGGGAACCTCACTCAGATGTCCACCTCTGTTATCCCTCTCTGAACAGTGAGGCACTGTGCCCTTAAGTTTCCATCCCAGAAAATCCAGCCTCTGAAGCAGCAGACAACTTTCAGAGATTCCACTCTTACCTGCCTTGCAGAGCATCTTAGCTCAAGGTTTTGGATGGTCCCAGTAGATTCAGCTGGGCTGGCACCCACCAGGTAAAGAGCATAACCCCTCAACCAGTCAGTAGAAGGTAAGAAGTGACAATAAACTATTTTATTAAAAAGTTATATTAACACTATGTGTTGTAAACCGCTCCTCTGGCAGCAGGAAAATGGATTCCTCCTGTATCTGACAGCTTTACTGCCCTCCAGGTAAGACAAGGTGTGTGTGTGTTCAAAGCCCCTTCCCAGCCACAAAATCAGCAGCTTTCTCTCTCTTTTTTTTTTTTTCCTTTCCACTATATAAAATTTCCCATACAGAAGTGCTGTGATGCAGCACTTCATGAGCAGAATAACTCCCTTACATGATTTGCATAAGCAGCTACAAGAATACCAGTCTAATACTGACCTAAAAAGAGATGTTACAGAAATGTTTCTGCAGATTTCACAGGCCTGATCTGGTCTGGGAAAATATTGACACAGGGTATAAAAGAGCAGCAGGTAAATTAGTGATAATTACTGAGAACTATTAACAAATTATGAACTGCAAATTAACCAAGTTAGCAAATAGACTGAGGGGCCACTGGCTATTACATGCCCACATTGATAATTTGATGAATTAGTTGGAATATAATAATAACACATTAAAAGAGAAATATAAAGTTTGATTGTAAAGTAGGACAGAAAGCAAAACTAGATTTGTTGAATTAATCCATTTGATTTAATTCTAAGTAATGGTGAAACAGAGATGTAAGGGAGAACATTTTCTAAATCTGTGTGCACATATCAGATGCCATCAGATCAAAAACCCTATTTGAAGAAATAAATTCTCTATTCTTATCATGTGTTGCAGCAGCAGCCCAGTGCTCATACTTGCAGACAAGCGGGTCATTCATCCAGAAGCAATCTTCAAACTGTGAAGCATTATCAAGTTGTTCATTCACTTTGTTTCTTTTGCAGATGAATGAGCTCAGGCTACCTCTGGAGTAATGTGGTGATGAAATCCTTCATCTGCTCTGTGCCTCTCAGCCACCCAGAGATAAATTGTACTGCCCCTCACCCAGCTACCCCGGGTTAGTCTGATTTGCTCCAGGCTGCTGCTGCACAGAGGATCAGAAACAAAAGGCTTTCCCAAACATCATCCCTGAAACCCACATCTGGATGGAGTCTGAGCAGGAAAGGATTATGAAAAAACTCTCAACTCCCATCCTGTGGCAAGACCCATTTATCCTCTTAACCAGGCATACCTGTGCCTCCAGCAGCTTTCCTCCAGTGATGATCTAATGATTGATAACACAAGTGTAAGGGTGGGGGGAATGCAGGGATGAGGAAGACAGCTTTTCAAGTAGCACCTCTCTTCCAGAGAGGTGATTACACATTCTCCACAAAACTAATAACGCTGCTTATTATGTGCTAGGGAACATCAGGCACCACTCAGATGCATTACTCATCTATTTTTCCAGGTCAAAAATCAATGTGAGGAAAAATGATGTGACATGGGCATTATGGACTTTTTAACAATACTGATACACAGGAATTATTAATGACGCACCCATTGACCTCAAAGGAGACTGGTGTTTGCTCTCAAGATGCTGGTTTGAAAAGAGGTGGGATGCAGGAGCTCATAACACATGTTTTTGGGATCTGACCTGCCTTTTTCTGGAAGTATTTCCTCCTGCTGTAGTGGAAAGACATCAGAAGCACACACCCAAATCATCTAGAGCTCAGTGATAGCAGGTGAAAGCACTGACAGGAATTCCCTGACCTGTCCCAGCTGCCACACAAAAATCATACTCAAAGGAGTCTAACACATATAGAAGAATTTCTAAATTTTATCAAAATACAGGTGTCCCAAAACCTGGCACAGTTGTGTGTTCAGTGGTAAAAGAAATGGTAAAAGAAAATGGTAAAAGAAATGGTAGAAGAAAACAAACTCCTATAAAATGAAACAGGCACATGTTTGTTTAAATCAATGGGTCTACACCACAGACTTTGATTTTCTTCTTGTCCCTTTCTAATTCTTTCCACATCACCTGTGCCTGTGCTTCACACTGAATGGCTTTATTTGGTCCTGTCTCAATTTTTTCCCCCCTCCTCTTTCCTAAGGTGGATTCTGAACTCAGAAAGGTTGGCATTCAGGATGTGCTCGTGACTCACAGAATCACTAAGGCTGGGAAAGACCTTCAATCATCAGATCCAACCTTAGACTGAACACCACCATGTCACCAAACATGTCACAAAGTGCCATGTCCAAATCAAATCCAGTGTCAAATCCACTTGATTTGATACTAGAAAATATACTACAGAACAATTAAATATATAAAACTTCCTTTGTGTTAAAACCAGCAGAGATCATAGGCTTCTGTCAGCCAATGACTGATTTTTTATTATCCTCAGTGTTGCTGTTGAAAATTGCAGCTCAGTGGATGATATTTTTGCAGGGCTGGATTTCCCTAGCCAGGGATCCTTGAGGCAGGAGGGAATGTCCATCCAAAGGGCTTTGCTGTGTCGATATCACCCTCCTGTGCCTGCCCATCCTACCCTCTCTGGAGAAAAGAGCAGGACAGGGCTCCCAGCTCAGTTTATCTGCAGCAGATTGATGGATATCAACTGATGCCTTTTTCTCAGGCCCTAAAAACTATGAGTCAGACACTGTTAGGGTGATGGAAAGAGCAGGTACCTTCACATGAGGATCCTCAGGTGCACAAATTTGTCAGGTAGAATGCAATGGGTTAACTGCAGCACCTAATCCGTGCCTTGTCTTCGTTTTCTTCTGCCTTCACTCAGAGTCAGGATTAAAACACGAAGGAGACAATTTTCTCATATTTGGACTTGGTTATTTATTAAATCTTATCTAAAGTACAGAGAGTTCTTCAGCACTTCCAGCCACCAGCTAAAAGTGAGCAAAATGGAGCTGAATCCAGCTGGTTACAAGGTCTTTTAAAGCTAAACAGTTCAATAAAGAACTAACACATGTATTATTTATACTTTTGACCCAATAACCAAACTCCTGTGACCCGCAGTGCAGCACTGACTGTCCAACCAGAAACTACCTGAAACCATGAAGAAGTAGGAAGAAGAAAAAACAAAAAAGAGAAAGAGACAACAAAAACCTCCAACTTGTCCCATACCTATTAATATATTCTAAAACCCCAAATTCAAAACCCTTCACCATGTGCAATCACACACTTCTATTTAACTACACACCCATAATTTTAACTCCATCACTCAATTTTGGAACTTTCTCCAAGGATTCAGGTCTAAAGCAGTGTTCTCCAGGGGGTCAGTGTTGAAAAGGACAGAAAGCTCAAAAACTCCCAGGTTTGTGGGTTCCAGCAGCAGAAATGTGCCCAAAGATGTGCCCATTGTGTAACACATGTACAATTTTTTTAGACTCTGCAAATTAGCATATCTGACAAGAACCCTCCAATTAGGAACCCTCCTGGTGAAGTAATTCCCCCAGTCCTAGCACCTTCTAGGTTTTCCCCTCTTAGGATGAGATCCATGCCCTGTTTGCAACAGGAAAGCTGTTTGCAGCCTTGGTGTCTTAAGGAGAACCAATATAGCACAGGGATCCTGGAATTTGTTTTGTTATTCTGCCTAGGAAAGTGTTGAAACTAAGCTACAACAAAAAGCTGCAAACCTACAACCATATGTCTAAAGGATATAGAGAATACATAAAATAAAAAGAGGGTAAAACCCAAAACAGCATCACAACCATTCACGTGGAAAAGCCTGGAGGCATGAAAAACAAGGAGAAGGGGACATCCCTGGACTGGAATGATCCCAAACCCATCTGGGGTGTGCTGACAGGCAGTAGCTGGGAGGGAAGCTGTGGTTATTGCTACGTTAACAGGTCTCTCCGTAAATCCATCATATTCTGGGGGTCCTTATGTGACGTGTGGGAATTGAGATAGGTGGGAAACAGGAAATACACACCAACAATAAAACTGGGTTTTAATCAGAAACATGCTTGGTGGGAGCAAGGGGTGATTTCAGCTTGAAGAGCTGCGTACAGCCCCAAGGTGGGCTTTTTGAAATGAGCCACAGCAAACTTTAAAGATCAGACCAAGAAAATATCCCACCAGGTGAAGATAAAATCCCCCTTACAGGGTGAACGACAGCAAATCTGAACCAAATCCATATTTTTCCAAATGATGCTTGCAACCTGTTTGAAGAAAACACAACTGTGTTGTCAACAATTTATTTTAATTCACTTAATACTGCATTATTAAAACTCATTTTGTTCAGGGCACTTGAAAAGCTTTATAGTCAAGAATGGCTTTAGGGAATAAAATATTAGCTGTTAAATGTAGTGACAAGTATTTGTTGAACTGATTTCACAGCTGTCATTAGCAGAAAAATTCCATTTAAATTTGATTTGAGTTGTTATTAACAGAATCATACTCTAAAATGCCACATTTAAATGGGAATTTTGTGAATCCCAGTTAGTGCCAGATTGCAGCCTCAGGGAAATGCATGTCATGGAAGTCCTTCAATGTTTTTAATTTTCACACTCCTTTGGTAATTTCCACAATTTAGTAGACACAGGTACTAATAACTTTGGGACAGTTTAGCAACTGGCAGATGCACTTTGCTGGTGAAAGTTCATTATTTTACCAAATACCACATGACCATGAAAGAAAAAAAGACACAAGCAGAGAGTAAGGAAGGAAGAGAAATAAAGAAGGAGCAGAAGTGATGATTTATGGTAAAACAAGGTGTGAGGCTGGCAAAGAAATAAAGAAATTATATTGGAATATTAATCTATACAGGTCTTCTCTTGACAATAACTCTCATAAAGAGCTACTATGGAAAGAGAAGGGTGAGGTTCCCAAGACTGAGATTAATTGATCACTAAATGAAACAAAATCTTGTTAGGTTTCAGTGATTTTGTTATCACAACAACCATGCTAATGAGTCACACTAAAGGCAGCAGAACCTGCAGAATTTAGAATTCAGAAAAATGGATGTCACTGAGGAGTGGGGTTTTCAGGATCTCTTTGTCCATCAGAGTTGATAACACTGTGGGTGTAGATGTTTATTTGTCATACCCAATATCCAGACACACAGAGAGGTTAAGCTACTCTTCAGGGAACACCATGAAAGCATATTGTCCTGACCAAAAAAAAAAAGAAAAGAAAAGAAAAAAGAAAAAAAGGAAAAAAGGAAAGAAAAAAAATTAAAAACACACACACACAATGCCATATTTCTTGTCCCGAGTCAGCTGCATGCAGAATTCTGCAAGACCAGAGCTTTATATAACTGTGCTGGAGATCACAGCCCTGAAACGCTGCAGAATTTAAAGTGGAAATTTCAGAAGTACAAACTAGCTCCCTGAATCTTCCCACTGCCTGCTGGAACTCCCGAGGGAAACCCTTACTGCTCCAGACTGTTCCAGCTGTTTGGATGGACAAAAGAGAAATGCAGAAGCACAGCTGGCATGGCATGTCCTCCTTTCAAATGACAAGTCGTATCTTCACATGATTTCAGATTATTAACTGATTGTGCACCCACGAAGCATCTGCTTCAAGAGCTGTTAGCTGCTGTTGCAATGCCCATAGCAACAACTACAGGCCCCAAAATAATCAAATTACTGATTTTCTGAAGACTTATGAGGCATCTTTTTCCCTCATGTCGAGATAACCCCCCTCTCCCAGGTGGTTTCTTTTTTATATTCACAATTTCATCTCGCAAAAGACTGAAAAGTCAATGTCTTCTTTCAATTTAAAGAACGGTCATTTTAATCAAAATGGTATTTTCTCAGCCTTTGGGCCCAAGAAAACCAAAAGATGGGTTTGTTTCCTGAATTTTCCACCTGCATCCATAAGGGCTGGTATGTCCTGGTGTTCACTGGGAAAGCTCAGCTACATGATCTGTGTTAACCACGCTGTTAAATCCCATGCTGATTTAAATCCTCATCTCTTCCCACTTAGATATTTTATATAACCACAGTTTGGAAGGCACCCCTGAGCCCAACTCCCTGCTCCTCTCAGCACTTACAGGGAGCTTCCTGGAGGAGGAAAGTTCTGACTTTTTGCCACCACTCAATGATTTGTCCCTCCATAATTAAAAAGAGAGTTCCATTCAAGGCGCTGCAGCCATCTCTGTCACAGAAAATCTTGGAAATTTCCTGGATTCCCACTTAGGAAATGGGATTTTTGGAAATCACAGGAACAAGTGCTAACCAGATTCATGTTTCAGTAAGCTGGGACAAAACCTGGTGAATCACTTCTTTCTTGGTTTTTTTCAAGGGTTTTTGTTGATAACCCTGGAAGGTCTATCAAGCCTCAGGACAGGGCTCATCTTCAACAGTTATTTTATTTTAAGGTTGGTGTGTGCATATTGCAGTATTCTCAAAAAAATTGGCTATAGTGATAGGTATTCCAATACCATACAAGGGTGAGGAGAATATTGCTTGTTTTTCCAGCAGATTCACCATATACTTGTTATCAACCTTATAATTTTACTGATTTTTGCCTTTTCCCTTGGGTTCTCACAGAATATTCCTTCTTAGACAGGAAAAAAAAATCACATTTATTAAATAGCTTTTTATGCTGTGCTGCAGGCACAAGGAAATCACTTCCAAGAAGCACCAGGAGAGTCCCTTGCACAGAAGTTTAAGAGCAAAATTAAACCTGGAAATCCCATTGAATGTACTTGTCTGCAAATGAATAATTTATGATACACAGAGGTGCTGTTTCATACTAAAACTAGTGAAAGGTGTGAAGCATAAATCCTATCACTGATTAAGGTGAATGATCTAAATAATTAAACGTTTTCTTTTGCTACCCATGGGGATGGAACATCACTGAAGATAACAATGGCAGGGCCATTGCAAAAATAGCAGATTAATTTTCCAACCAGTTATGCAAGCAGAACAGATACTGAAAAATAGCTCTGTGGAGTTGTTTGAAACAACTTATGATCTTTCTGATACCTCAGTGTCCACACCACTCTGAGAGACTTTTTGGATGCCAAACTCTGTGATTATCTGTTATGAACAGGAAGGCAGAAGTGATGAGAACTTGTAAGGAGAAAGAATTACCCTTCTTGGTAGGATTAATTTCTAAGCCTTTATGTTTCTAGATTTGGCATTTGCTCATGCTGCCTTGTGGCTTTTAGGTACTCAAAGTAAGTGGGCTTGGAGATTTACATTATTCAGGAGAGGGAGCCAAGAAAATGTTGGTGCTGTAAGGAGGGGTAACAGAAGTGCATTTTTTTTTCCTTTGAATTGGCTTTGAACGATAAAATCTACTTGTAGGAAAGTTATTGAAAGTTTCATCTTTCACATGGTAGATAAATCTAAGGCATTAACCACATATGGTTATCAAATAACTCGTGTAACTTTGCACAGGAGCCACAGTATTAAACTGCCCTGAGTCTATTGTGCCTGAGGGGGGGAGAAAATAAAAACCCTTGATGTTTGACCTCTCAGCTCCTCGTATGAAAGAGCACTTGGAGGATTCCTGCCAAGCCACAGGCACAGCCACAGGCTGTGGCAGCATGGGTGATGCCCCTGGAGCTGAGCACAGTGTCTGACCACATCCTTTGGTCCACCAAAGATGGGGTGTGCCCGGTTTATCACATTCTTCACCTGGATTTCAGGTTAAAACCTTCTCCTCTGTGGTGCTTCAGGAAGGCTGGCACATCTGGCAGGATGGGATGGGAAGGGGTGTTGGGTGGACACCACATTCTCACTCCCACCCTACAGCAATAATTCGAGTGTCAGGCGTTGGGTTGGGGATCCTTTCACAAGCACAGCTGGTGGATAACAAAGAACAAAAATAAAACAGCTTGGAAAACAGGAGGCAAGTCTGACAGGGGTGGCCTGACACCTTGGACCCGTGAAAAAGTGTTCAGAGAGGTCATGGATCCTTCTCCAGTGATGACCCATCCAGGGATGGGTCCCATCCCACGATGGATGCAGCACATTTGTGATGTCTCCACACCAGGAGTGTTGGGAAGGATGAGAATTTAAAGGAGAACTTTTGCAGATATACAGAGTGCTCTATAGGAATGAGGGCAAGTTTTGACATATAAAAGATGCTTTTAGGGCCAGTTGTTGCTGAAACAGGTGAGAGAGCAAAGGTTTAGCTGAGTTGGAAGGAGTGTTAGGACTAAAGCCCAAAGACTAAGTGGCCTTCAAACAAAAGGATAAGTCTTCAAATAAGGCATGTTTTCTACCAAGCAAAAAAAGCATAGACAGAGAGAAAGATGTTTTCTACAAGAGCTAGAGGAAATTTCCACTGCAGAACAAGTCCCAAAGTTTAACATGTGACTCCTAACTCCGATGATTGGCTAGTCACTAACATAATATTTAGCAGTTTGGATAGGTTACATGTAAATGCACAAATTATTGTGTATGATGCTGATTGTCACGTATTAGGATGCTCTGTAATGAAGAGTACATAATGCATTGTAGGATGAATAGAATGGGGTTTCAGGGCTTGCCTATAGCCATCAGCTCTGGGCTCACCCACGGCTGCTGTAACCCTATCTATGCAATAAACAGCATTTTAGGAGCTGGCTGAAGCCCCTGCCAGGGTGTTTCAAGGGGGTGTCAGGGGGAGGTGGCTCCT
>VXBI01010260.1:1500-80249 GCA_013397375.1 Toxostoma redivivum
AAAAAAAAAAAAAATCAGCAATGTTTATTGAACAGTTTCAGCTGGTGGGCTTTAGGTGAAACAAGCTGAGAACATCTGTAGGAAATGAAGGGATAAGAACATTGTGCAGAGAGGTGGAGGTGAGCAGGTATGGATATTAATGTCCTTGGGAGCAGCAGGTCACCTCTGCCCACTCTGAGGTGCATTTGCTTTGTGATGTTTCCTCTCCTTTGTGTCTTCACTTTGGGTGTGCTATAAAACACAGGCAAGAGTAAGAACCCTGAAATATTCAACAGCACAGTGGCACAGAGGTGCCAGGGCTGGCCAAAGGCAAGTGGCATGGCTTGAAACAGCTGGCTATGAAACCAAGTGTTCAGGGAATTGACCATCTGCCCAGGCTTGGCATAACTGTCCTACAGAATCATAGAATGGCTTGGGTTGGAAGGGACCTTAATGATCCTCGCATTCCAACTCCCCTGCCATGACAGGGACACTTTCCACCAGACCAGGTAGCTCAGCACCCATCCAGCCTGGACTGGAGCCCTGCCAGGGCTCATCATGTGAATTGTGCATTTATCACTTACCCTCCGGGGGGAAAATTGCTCCCTTGGTGACCCTCTTTTCCCAGTCCCTTTTGTTGGGGTTAGCACACTTTCAGGCCAAAAGTTTCCTCTTGCTTTCATTAGGATTAGCAACCCTTAGGGCCTGGGAAATGCTATTGTTTGTAATACACTTACAGTGCAAGTGGCTTCTTTCTTTTCATGCCATTGATTGATTAGTGGAGTTTGTCCAAGTAATTTTCCCTCTTGATATGTACGCTTTACTCCTCTAGCACAAAGTTGGTATGAAGATTAACTAATTAATCTCATGAGATTCTTTAGTGAAAGGAATGCCTTACTGAGCAACAGAACAAACTAGGGGCAATATGTATGAACCCAGCTCATTCCAGATGTCTACAAAGCTGAGGATCTTTTTCTCCCCTAAGCAAGTAAGACTGTAAGAATGTGTCAGCTTAATTTTTTTTTCTCTGTTCAGTACAATGCAGAACATCTGTTGCAAAAGAATAGATAATTAATAATTGAAACTAGATTGCACTGTCCAAAATAAAGTGCCTGTAGTACTTGTAGATTTCCTGAGTTTTTTGCCTTTGTCTCTTTATTTTTTCTCAAAGTATAATAATCAGTCATTGTTATGAATTAGATTTTATTTCAGAATGGAAGTTTCTACTGTGTTTTACTTAAGATTTGAGTAATATATTTTCAAGCTGGTTATGGTGATAAAGCTTTTTATGTCAAATGTAAAGGAAGAGAAAGCAGAGTGTAATAAAAATGAAACAGAAAAAAGAAATGTTCATTTCATGTCAGGTTACTAAATTAGACCCATTCTATGGAATGAAGAGATAAAAATCTAGAATTTGATTTGAGAGAGATTTGAAAAACCAAGAAGCTTAATCTTTTCATGTCCTTCCCCCAGAACTGATTGCTCCAGAGCTCATGTTTATGCCTGTGATTAGGAGCTGAGCCTGACGAGTTCTATTTTCAGCACTGCTATGGGATCCCAGCGGGTGAAACTAACCTTGGTGCTTTGGGCTCATACAGCACTTCCAGCTTCCAAAGCTCTTGTTAAGATAGACTGTTAAGATAAAAGGAATGTAAAATTGAAGGTGTTTTTGTTTGTTCTAGAACTGACATGACCCCAGATATTTAAAATTAACACTGAAAGAAAACTAAACAGTATCGGATTGGATAGGCCCAAAGAGTTTGTGGAATCTCCATCCTTGAAGTTATTTAAATATTGACAGGATAAGGTCCTGAGAACTTACCTGTACCTTTGAAGGTGGCTCAGTGTGAAGCAGGAGTTTGAAATAAATTACCTCTAGATGTCTTTATGTACCTAAATTAAATAAATTAAATTATAAATCACTGTATAGTTCTAGATAAGGCAAAAGTAACTTGGAAATATCCTGCAATAATCTAATAAGTTATATTAATGAGAGGATTTCTTTATTTATTTCTTTATTTTAGCAATACATTTCTGCTTTTTTGGTAAGGATGATGCAAAGAAAAGCTTGTGTCCTTTTTTACAGTCCTCATTAAAACACCAGGTGCACTAAGTCAGGTAAGGACAAAATGTAGAATCTTTATTTTTATTTAATTCTGGCTTAATGGAAATGGAAGCTGGACTTTAAAAACTTGAGATCTAAAAAGTGACACTAATCTTCAGTGACTCCTTTCTCCCCCATCTCATCTTTTTTCGTCCTTTGATTAATTATTACCTCAAAGCAAAAGTATATATTTTGATAATTTACCCTGGCTGCTGGGAGTGCAGCTTTCTCTTGAGAAGGTGAAGGTCAATGTTTCTCTCTGTGCACAACCCAGCCCACAAGCAGTGACTCAGCAGCTCACAAAACCCTGAGATGTCACAACTTCTTCAGCTTTAATGGAAAAAAAGAAGTAGCTGAATCTATTCGGGTCTGGTCCAAGGTGAGGCACATTTGAAAGCAGGGCTTCTGCCAGAGCTCAGCTACCAAGAGGAAAGGCTGGAGGTGGGAAGCTGTCCCCTGGATGGATGGGGACAGGTTCCCTAGATATGGAGGGGGGACAGGTTCCCTGGATGGAGGGGGACAGGTTCCCTGGATATGGAGGGGGACAGGTTCCCTGGATATGGAGGGGGGGGCAGATTCCCACCTGTCCGATGCTAAATGAAGAGAAGGGCTTGTGGGGGTGCACTGCCCTCTCTTGGATTATGGCAGGAACAGGAGCAGTCCCATCCCCACTGGTGCTGTCAGAGGTTTGCTGAGGTGATGTTCAGAGTGAGGAGGGATTGTTTTTGTACGCTGTTGTCTCTTGGGAAAAATCTCTCTGCTCCTCTGGACTTTCTGCGTTCCCCCATTCATATCGAGTAGGATTAACAGAGAGAACTGAATCACATCTGCACACGTGTGTCAGCCTCATGTTTGCTTTTCTTTATTGCACTGGCCCAACCCTATACCTGGGACTTCAGTGATATATAGTGCACACCACCACATAAAATGTTTGTAAGTTTTTCTTCATACATACACTCACTCTTTCTATCTATAAAATAACCATAGATGATTCTCACAGATAATAAAAAATACAGCTTTTATGGCTGTTTTATTCTGCAGTCACTTTTGGTCTGTTATGAGCATCTTGAATAATACAGAACAGGTAAATGGATTTTTTTTCCCATCCACTAGCCAGCTTTTTATGTCAAACAACATTCATCAAGATGCCAAATGCAATTCTCAACAATTCTTTTATTAGGGATACTTTGCAATCTCAGCTTTCAAAAATATTGGCAGATGGTAATTTTTCTCTTCTAAAAGATAGTCCTTTGCCATCTAGTATTCTGGTGACAAGAGATTGTCTTATCACTCAATGAGCACCAAATCTTTCATGGGTGCAAACAAGATGAATTCACTGAACTCTTCACCACATCATTTCTCTTACATTTAAACAGCCAAGATTTGAGGAAGATGATTGTATCTTACCAGTTATGGACCTTCTGTGGGTTCTTGGGAAGTGATAATAGTTTCCACTCTCTGGACCTGGATTCAGTCTGGATCTGAATTATCCTATCTAGTCGTCATGATTGATTTTCTTTGAGGGCAGCTTGAAGAATGTTACCCCCCATACCAGCAAAGTGTAAGCTGATTTAATGAGCTTGGGTTATGCATCTTTGTATGAATAAGAACGTCTTTCTTCTTAAGTCACTGAGTAATGGTTGCAAAACAACTTATTCCAGACCTTTTCCTTGTATTAAAGAGGTAATTTCTGCTTACTTCTGAGACCATACCTATCCAGGTCACCATTCAAAGGCAATATTCTTCTTTTTTCTTCAGTGTTAGAAGTGTAATTCTGTCACTAAAGGTTTTCTTTCCTTACAAAATTGCTGCACTTTCTGAGTTAACAGGAGCTTCTGGCAATGAAATACTCCACAATCCCTCAATTGAATTATTGGTGTATTATTTTAATGGCATCTTAATGAAATTGCTCAGCAACTAACCTTGTCTTTTAGCTGGCATTAGAGACAGCTTCAAAACTGTCAGCTCTAGCTCATTTCATGTCTTCATTTAGGTGCTCATACTGTTACCCAATTTATTTGAAGCAGAAACTTGGGCCAAATTTTAGTGGCATTACTCATGTGCACAGTTCTGCAGCAGCTGATGTTAGCCCATGAGGAAGGATTTTTAAAACTTCATGGAAGCTTCAGTCTCCTCTTTCCCTATCAATATCCAACTAAATGCTTGTGTTATTTCTTTTGTGTCTCTAATTTGTTTGCTCTTGCAAACATGTACTGCTTCCAGCAACTCAGTCCTGTAAAAGGAATAGGTCTAATTGGCTTTACAGTAGTGCTGCATTTATTTCAGAATTTCATGACCAAAGCAGTTCCTTCCTTTGGATTGTTTCACTTTATAGCTTACTCTAGTCTTAAGAAAGCTTAAGCAGTGAATGAGTTCAATTAATTAAAAGCAGAGCACGTTTCTTTGAATGCATGTGTGGAGGGCTGGATTCTCTCTTTACTCACTCACACAGTTAAACACACAAACTTTCACATTCACACACACACACACACTCCTGTACGCATTTACACACTCTTACTCTTGCATGTTCATGCACACTCACACTCACTATAAAAAGGCAGTCCAAATTCAGAAGTGATATGTAAAGTGGCAGAAATTACATTTCATTATGTTGGTATTCCACAGCACTGATCCTCTTTCACAGTCACCATGTGAAAATACCAAGCCCCACAATCCTCTAAAATAATGCAACTGACATGCAGAGAAGCTGGAAAAAATGAAGCTCTTTAGAGAATTTAAGTAGGGAGTGCCTTGCTTTTGTTAGTAGGAGGACATTTCTGGTTTCTGTTGCTTATTTCCTCTTTAGCTGTGTATTTTTTTGTGAGAAATATTACTTGTTCTGTGTGGATCACCAGGGTTGGGTCTATGCATGAAGCTTGTGATAGGTAAGGAAAGTGAAGGTTCTTTCAGTGGATTTGACCTGATTTGCATTTTATCCCCATTTCTGGTCAGATGATATCTGTTGATACATCAGAAGTGAATGAAAAAACATGACTCCATGAAATAGATTTGCTGGAGGTTTTTTTCATGTTGTTCTATTTCACTTGTACCATGCTCTTTCCTAAAAAGTATTAGCAAAAAGCTGGTTCAAGTAGAGATATGAGTGGCCAAAATAAAAGACTGAGAGAAATTCTGGACTTTTTTACTAAGCCACTAAATCTAGCGTTCATGGCAGGTTTATAGGGCTCACAGTTCCATCTCTACAAGCAAAATCAGAATCCCCTTGCTAAGAATTCCTGGGTTTCTTTGTGATGACAGCAATAGTACATGTAATTGTCAATGGCAATGTCATCAGCAGAGTTAACATTGAAAAGGGGTCAAAAAATTGTGGACTGTTTTAAGGTCTATAAATTATGTTTGGTTTCCATTTCTCATTTCTGTGAAAAGCAAATCACGTTTCTCCCTTTTTAGAGGGAGATGATTAATGGATGCCTTGTATTTGGTTGCAAAAGCCTGTGTCAACTGTATTGGCTTTTTTTTACAAAGGGAAAAAACCCATCCATCTAGAGCAATAGGAAGTGCAGTGTGTGCTTGCTCTGCCTGGTGTGAATAAGCAGATTCTGATCATTGCTGAACACTGATCTGAACAGAGAGTAATTACTCTTGCTGGGGCAAAGTAGTCTTTGCTCCTACTCACTTTTCACTTTTATTTAACATAGACAACAATGAACTAGACCAGAGGCAGTCTAAGGTTGGTCTCTCACTACAAAGGGCTTTTGCTGGGAGTGAGAGGCAGATGAATATAGCTCTTCTAATTCTGGTGTTAATAACTTGATTTTGTAATGGTGGAATCAGAGGTAGTTTAAACACTGTCAACGTGAAAATTACAGGCCCAAGTCTTCACATACAGCCCAACCAAGCTGATGATGTTATTGTTGTGTAAGTAGGTAGGGGTTGGTCATTTCTCTCAGGTAGCAAGCAACAGGACAAGGGGAAATGGCCTCAAGTTGCACCAGAGAAGGTTTAGATTCCATACTAGGAAAAAAATTCTTCACTGAAGGGGTAGTCAAGCACTGGAACAGGTTGCACAGGGAAGTAGTGGAGTCACCATCTTTGGAAGTGTTTGAAAAGTGTGTAGGTGTGGTGATTAGGGACATGGTTTAGGAGTGGACTTGGTAGTGTTAGACCAATGGTTGGACTTGATGATCTTAGAAGCATTTTCTAGCCTTTTATCTCATGGCAATTTCACATCCTTTGGCAAGGAGCACCTCAAAAATCTTATTTATCTTCATGAGCTGGGTTGCCTTTCCCTACAGGCTCTAAGGACCTGGATAAATTTAAGGTATGATTTTCATATGCAAAAGTTCATGTTGATTTCTCTGTAATGTTTGGAATAAACTCATACAAGAAACAGTGTTAGCTGGGAAAGCTTTACTAGGCACTGTAAAAGCAGCTCACATTTCAGGAAATCCAGCATGCTTTCTACAGTGAAGCCCAAAATAATAAAAGTAGTTTCTTTCTAACATCTTTATCTTAGGTAACCTTAGTTATTAAAGTTTATAGCATCTAAACTTAGATAAATTTTTGTTATTGTTTCTGGTTTTGGTTTTCGTGCTTTTCTTGTTCAACACATTTGTGTCCAGTTGTATTTTCTGCATAAGCAGCTGCATCAAGTCAATGCGTAATAGACTACTTCAAAGCAGAAATTGGGTTAATTTATTTAAAAGGAAATTCTAAAGAGTACTTACTCTGTATTTCATATGTTGCAACAAAACAAGCATTAAAATTAATTGTTCTTTCCCTGCTTTCTCATTTATATTCCAGGCAACTTAGGCAATAAAACTGAACTAATGTGACTGCAACTACATTAGCATGCAGTGCAGCTCAGTGAAAGTGTGTTTGTAGAATGAAATGATTGATGTTGAGATGACATCTACATTTTTGGCATTTTGGAGGTAGAGGGTCTGACTTCAGAATAGTGTTAATGTGATACTGTGATCTGAAAGCCCAGAACAGTGGCTGGAAAACATCAGATGCACTCCTGAGGTGTATGACAGAGTCATTGGATGGATTGTGTTGGAAGAGACCTTAAAGATCATTTAGTTCCAACCCCCTGCCATGGGCAGGGGATGTTCTGGTTTAGTTTCCTTTAAAAGGAATGAATTTCCTTGTGCTCTGAGATCAGTGTGGCCTCAGTCAGAACACAAGGACTTGCTACAGAGGTTTCCCCAAAATTTTGGAGGGCTAATTTCAGAAGCACGCTCCAGAAGGGTTTATATAAATATCCACAGCCTTTTCCTCTTGTTTTGACTTACTTTTCATACAGGTATCAATTTATTCTACTTATCCAATAAATGCTGTCTTTCGAGCTTGTAACTGATTATTTGCGCACAGATATGTTGTAATGAAATTTGCTTTTCTTATCTCATAAAAACACGGTGCTGCGGCTGTGAGTAGTGACTGATAGTCGGCTCTAACTTGTTTTGCTTTATGACACGTGTGCAGAGTGATGAGCAATACAAGGTACAAGAGTGAAGCAGATAATGCTGAAAGCTGTTCTCCTAGTTAGCAATCTGACTGGTGGATAGAGTCATCCATCAACTCCCTGCCTGTCTCCCACTCTCTGTGTGCCCTCGCATAAATTCTGGGCAGTGTGGCACAGCTCTGCCACATCTGAGGTGCTGTTGGCATATGAAACAAAACTGGTGTGTCCTGAAACACTTATACCTACAGAATGGCTGGTTATCACAATGCAGAGCCAAGGCTTTTGGAGACCAGAGCTTGGAAATAAAGTGCTAATAGCCCAGGGTAGTAGTTAGCAGATTAAAGCAAAAGTCAGCAGTGTTTGAAAGTCTGTTTAGGCACTTAACTTTTATTGATTGAGTGAAGTATTAGGTGCTTCAGTGCCTCAGCAGTTTCTCCCTTCATTCCCTTTTTAAGAAATGCAGATAAGAGCACTTTCACACTTCAGAGGAGTGGCCTGACAGAAAATGTGTTAAGGCAGTGATGTGCTTGGATGTGACAGTGATGAGGTCAGATGAGTTCCTTGCCCAGGTAGAAGGAAGTGTGTGAGACTAGAGTGGATCTTGATTAACAACTTGCCTTAGAGGCACAATCCAAAGTCAGTGACAAGACTCTTTACTAACTTCAGAGAGCTTGGATCAAGCCCATTGATTTGTGCTTATTTCTGCTCTAGTTGCTCTAGTCCAAATTAATGCTGTGCTGTGATATTTCCAAATACCAACATAAACAAAATCCACTCAAGAAGGAAGTCATAAAAATAGGAAAATCATAATGCTTGAATCACAGTAGTGAATCAATATATGTTTAACATAGGAACCTCGTCCCAAAAATTAGTGTGATAAGAGCAAAGGAACCAACTGATAAACATCACAATTTTTGGCTTCAGAAGCTGGATAGACTACTTAGTGACAGTATCTTATATTTGTATATATTGACAGTTTGATTATTAATACTTTCTGTGTAACTTCTATCATCTAGCAATCTTTAGTTTGGAAACCATGTTAATTATATGCTTGGAATACTTGAAAGTGTTAAGTGAAAATAAAAATGTTTAAAAATGCACGTTTTCATTACTAATTTCTAAAGCAAATCAGATATAATAGGAGATTCTACCTTTATGCTACAATGGAAACATTACCCTGTTTTATGTTAGAGATAGAGTGTGGCTGTGTAACTGGTCTGAGATTTTTCTGAAAATTCAGGGGTTTTGCAGAACCTCAAACTTCTAAGTCAGAAGCCAAATTGTTACGCTACCAAGGAGATTTCTAGAGACAGAAAAAAAGCTTTGGCAGCTGCTTAATAATGAAGGACGTATTCTGTGTAGATTATATGTGTGTTTACACCTTCACATATGATAGTTCTTTAGCATATGGTGTCTCACAGACAGCAGATGCTATGCTTCCTTATAATTCCTAGGTAGTGAGTTAAGTTGTGTCTAACTCTGCCTGCCTAAATGAAAGAAGAGAAGGAAATGGAGTGTGTGATTTTTGCAGTGCTCAAACTCAGATGGGAATTTGTTCTGAGAAGTGCCAGGTATGGATATTTTCATTTCAGGCTTGTCTAAAAACAGATCAGTGTTTGCCATTTGCAAAGCAACTTAGAAAAAAATAAAATAAAAATGCTAATGATTCAAGCCTTTAATACCTTTCCAAAGCAAATATTCTTTAAAACTTTTCATGTTTTTCAGTCATGATGCCTCGTTCCCATTCCCTAGGGGTATTACTCTGTTGCTTGCTGAAATACTGGAACAATCTCTTTTTACTGCTCAGACCTATATATTCTCTCATGCAGAGACACATCAGAGGAGCAACTCATTATTGCCACTGGTTCATCAGCAATGCAGCCCAATTAATACCACTGCTAATGGGGTGAAGTAGCTGCTACAACTCTAAGCCGTGTATCTTTTGTCACTCCTAAACTAACACTCCTGGACAAAGCTAGAAAGCAAATTTACTATGCAGAGGTTCTTTTTGATATACTACCGAATCTATAATTCACAGCACTGTAGAAATTGGAGGTGGAGAGAACCCAGCACGTTATCAAATGTGTTCTCATGCCAAAGCAGGACTGCTTATTGCAGACAGCCAGGTTATAATATTTTAGGCAGTGAAACTGCCTTCTCTGAAATTTCTGCTGGAATCTAACAAAACCCACGATTAGAGATCTCCTCTCTCTGTGTTTTGGGTTTCTTTTCTTAAAAAGCTTTTTGTCTGCCACTCCAATAGTTCATTCCTGAAAACCCTAACAGCCCACTGTGCCTGCCAGGTAATGTCTGTACTCTAGTGTTAAAATTTTCAGGTTTAATTTTTCAAATCAGCTAAGGGCAGCTTCATCTAGGTCTGGTTTAACTAGTGGTAAAGTCATTCTGCCTGTTTGATCATCTGTTATGTGTTTATATACCTAGCTGAAACACCTTGTTTTCATTAGTTGAACATTGGCTATAGTAGTTTTGCCATTACCTTGAAGCATTTTGTAATAGTCATAGATAATAAGCTTCTCTGAAGTTCCTAGCTGCTTGCTTAGTTTTCCATTTGATTCCTCTTACCCAATGTATTTTCATCTCTCCCTTCCATGTAGATTATGCTGCTGACTGATCCAGAAGTTGAAAGCAGCTTATTAATCAGTTCTGATGAAGGAGCCACCTATCAAAAATACCGTCTGAACTTCTACATCCACAGTCTGCTCTTCCACCCCAAACAGGAAGATTGGATCTTAGCCTACAGCCAAGATCAGAAGGTAAGAGTTAAGGGTTTGTTTGCTTAGGGAGAACCCAGAGCTTCCCCATCTCTCTATGCAGTCTCTGCAGAGCATTCAGGACAGTCTTTGGGGTGATACCAGGACAGTTTTGGAAATACCAGTTTGGTATTTCCAAGCAGAAAACATTGACCAAGCCTCAGTGTAAAGGTCAAAATAAAGGACGTGGGCATCTGCTGTGTTCCTGGGGCCTATTCCCTCTATTACTGATCTGGCAGTCTGTTTTTATTCATCCATCCTTTTGGCAATATTGTGTGACAGGCAATGGGCAGAGAAGACAGCTAGGATCCTTCACAAACCTCTAATGAGGCTTCTGGCCTCCTACTCGACAATTCTCTTCCTCCAGTTTAGTATCAGCTCCAAGAACAGTATAAGACACTCCTTGTTCCTCTCTGGTTGGCATATTTTCAAATAGTTTTTGATTTTCTAAGAGGAAAAAGTAGCAGTGAATCAATTTCCTTTGAAGTCCAGTTCCCTCAGTATGGGTAATCCATCAGCCAAATAAATATGCTGTGAGATTTGCCGTCATTTTTTGCTGCCCAACCTAACACAACACAGGATTTTTCTGTGGAGAACTTATTGTTGGAATTTTTCGAAAATCAGACACATCAATACAAGTCAGTTTTCTTACGGCAGAGGACTTGATAGACCTCAATCTGTTTAGTTCAACAAAAAGCATATTGAAGGAAAACTATATTGTTGTGCATAAATGTTTCTATGGGGGAAGATAAATCATAGGAGAAACCATTTCAATTTAGTGATAAAAACTTCTAACAAAAATTGATGGTTAGGAGTCAATGGCAGATAAACTCAGCTGTAAAGTAACTAGCCTTTGGAGCAAACTGCTCAGAGAGATAGCAGATTTCACATCCTGACGTTTTAAAGTTTTTGAATAAAACTGGAAAAAGACCAAGAGAGTTTGTTGAGCTCCCAGGAAGGGTAAAAGAGTGAAATATCTTGACACTTTGCCTATAGGCTTTTACACAAAATAATTTAGTGGTCTCCTTTTTGTTTTTTGTATGATGAGTCTATGAGAATAGAATCTATACTATAATCAATTGGCTGAATTGTTCAGGTTATACATTAATGTAAGGATCAACATAAAAGTTTGAAATCTGTGATGTTTTCTATCTGTTTAGTTAAATTAATTGTAAAATAATTAAACTACTAATTTTCATTTTGCATAAATTAGGCTTGGTGTTACTCTTACTGTTAGCCTGAGAAAACAAAGGCATAAGTAAGTAGGTAGGGTTGCAAAATGATGGTATTGTAATTTTTGGAATATTTTCTTCCCTCACTTTACACTCAAACCCAGAATCCTCCAGGACTGTAGCTTAATACCCTTTGCAACTGAGAAATGCATCTTGCCTCCTGACTCTTCCTGTACAGTCAATTGCATGCAATACTTTTCACTCACCCTCTCTCATATCATTTTGTAAAGTGCACTAGGGTTATACTCTCTTCAGAGGAATGTGCAGATTAAATTATTAATCTTTGTTCAGTATGTAATTAGACAAAGCCAAAACGTTTCTTTTCCCTTGTGGCTGTTGAGTTCTCTGAACTGATATGAAACAGAACAGAAGCTGGTCTCTGATGTCTTTCTATAACCATTGGAATGAATTTTACGGTGTTTAGGAACAGGAAATTTATTACATGAAGATCACTGAAATTTTCAATGGAACATTGTCAAATAAAAGTAGGGTATAGTAGGAAGGAAATTTCAATTGCTAGGGTATTCAGTCTGGTCAGGAAATAATTCTGAATTAGAGGTTATACAGTTAAGGCTTATTTAATTTATGATTGATGGCTACCAAGAAGTATATCATCACTATTTCATAGGAAATGCCCACTCTTCCACAGAATCCTAAAAGACAATCTGGATATAAGAACAAAGAATTCATTTGTGTGTTAGCATGAGTTTATGAGGTTGGTGTTGGAGTTGTGTGTGTGAGGTGTTTGGGGAGAAAGAATCTAGGCTGTATTATGAAATTTTTTTGTTATAGAATTGATCAGCAAATCGAATAACTGTTGGTAATTCAATACTGTAATTGCAAGACAAAAATCAGGTAGCACAAAGTCTTTAAATCTGTTCCAATTAACTCCAAAATAGAATTTTAAAAGTATACTGAATGGGTATGAGTCACAGCCCTGGTTTCTACTTTAAAGCCTAATGGATACATTTTCTGACTTCAACAAGCTTTGCCCAAGAGCTGTAGAGTGTAACCAGCAGGCAAAGAGTATTAATCAGCTAGGACTAAATTAAATGTAACTCGAGCTAAGGGTCAAGTTCAGCCTATGGCTAAGTGTAAATGACTCCCATTGGTTTGTGTTTGTGTACCCAAAGGCAGAATTTTCTCAGAGTAATTAATAGGTCCTGCAGGTATTTAGATAATTGCAGTGGGAGCTGAGGGGTGCTTTGCAACAAATGACACCGCTGTTAGCTATTCCCTGATCTGGTGCTAAGGCCATATTTAGGGGAAGAGAATCCATTACTCCTTGGATTCCAGGCGCTGTGTGCATACTGACTTGAGAGTCACCCAAGGAGGCAAGGGAAACGTATCTGCATGGTAAGAGTTTTACGTTTTGGTGCCACTAACTTTGATGCCACTGACTGAAGAGGCTGTGAGGGTTTTCTTGATGGGGACTTTGAGGAGTAAATTGGCTTTTGACCAGTTAGGAATGGTGCAGTCATTTAATTTTGCTGTTGACAGGGGGGAGGTGATAATCAACTAAAAAACACTTTTAGGTCCTTCTGGCAAGCCACTTGACTGTTGTCATCCATTTGCATCGTGTCATTGCAGCAAATGGGATGGGGAAATCAGGTGGTGAATAGAGCAAGAGCTGGAGAGACAGGACCCACATTGGATCTGGACTGTTTTGGTTCTCAGGAGTTGTCCATCCAATTGAGGATTGATGAGGGCAAAGCCAACAGTAGTGGATGCCTTTCATTGCTAGTTGTAATAAACAGTAAATGGGTCACTCAGAATCATCCCTCAATCCCTTCACTGAGTCTATTACTATGATAAGATCTTTTCTTGTTTGTTTGAATAGGGATTTATTCAATGGCAGGGAAATCTGTTTTAGCTGAAGTAATTTTATGTCCCTGTTTCTTGGGTGTTGATTGGGAATGAATGTGGTTAATTACTGGGGTTCAGCTGACAAACAATAACTCGTTAAGCTTCAGTGACTTGGTTGCTTTTGTTCACATATCTTTCTCATGTGTCTCTGCCTTGGGCAGTAGACTTTGAATTACCAGTGCTGACAGACCAGTCCCTAATTCAGTCATGGCTTTTTCCTGTCAGTCTTGAGAAAAAAAGAGAGCAGCAAACCATCTGCTGCCTGCACTAATTGCTTCATGATTGCATTAATTGTTCTGGCTGAAAGTACAGTTGTTACTTGGCTGATTCTTGCCACATAATTGCAGAACTACTGCATGCTTCTCCATTTTCTGCATAAAGGACTTACAAATCAGAAGGAAACTCCAGACACAGTAAATTTTTGCTTGTGAGGCAAAGGCTTTTTGGAGGTATTGTATGTGTGAGCTCTCGTGGGTTTAATCAGCTTGCTTGTAGAATCAGGGGCTGTATTTATGGGAGTGTTACTTATGTATTACTGTGTAATCTTCAAAAGTGGTTTGCTGTGTAATCAGACGGTGGAATATAAGAGCCTCTAGTTCATGTGGAGACATCTTCTGCTATTCAGATGGGTCAGACACACAGGGGAGTGGTTAGTAATCAGTCAGGAATAGCAGAGATATTTGGGGAGATGAAATAAAGGTGAAATTGGGAAACACAAGTCAGACAGGCAAAATGCAGAGTCGTAATTGCCCAGCTCAGGAAGAAATGCACAAAGGCACTCAAGTACTGAGAGGCAGCAGCAGAGGCTGAAAAGCAGGTTTAAAATGGAGTTATTGTTGTTTCTTCTCCACTCTCATTTGAAAGTAACTCTTGGAAAGCTAGGCACCCTAAATTAAAGGAGCCCTGCCAACATAACACTAGCAAATGAAGAGGTTTGTTTTGGTTGTTTTTTTTTTTTTCTTTATTCATTCTGGTCTTTTCCAAATGTCTGGTTCCATCTGCCTACCTTTATTTATTCTGTGTGTCATGCTGAAGGTGAATGTTAGGAACTGATACTTGGCTGTATTTCTAAAGTGCTGAAGTTTGGCAAATCAGGATTCTGATACTTTTGAGGCAAGGCAACATTTCTTCTGACATATCATCTTCTTGATTTTCCTGCATTAAAAGGATGTCCACTCCTCATGTATGTAAGTGGAAGAGAAAGGTATTCTCATTTCTGGGATGACAGAGAAAAGACTTGGAGAAGAGACACAGATTCATATGGCCATAGGATGTCTGTAAGAGAGCAAACCAACACTTTAAAGTACCTTCAGCCTCATCTGTCTATATGTTTTGGGCTAATACTTGTGTCTGACAGTAGAGTATCTGCCATAGGTGTAGCCAGTATTCACTCTTCAAGATGTGATGGCCTATTCTGATTAGACTCTGTAATTTTAAAACCTTTCATTTCACTGCATTAGGATCTTTTGGGGTGAATCTGATTGGAAAAAGATCATACCCAGAACCTCCAGGGGTTGCTTTCAACATAAATAATTCTTTTTCTATTTACACACTCTTGGTTTCAATGGTAACAATAATTTCTTAGACCAGAGAAAGGAGAATAGAATACAGATTAATTTTCTCCGAAATTGCATCATAGTTAAAAAAGAAAAAAAACACCAAAAAACAACAACAAAAAAAACCCCAAAGCAAAACAAAAAAAAAGCCCAAACAAAGCAACCAAAAGAACAAAACAAAACACAAACAACAAAACCCCCCAAAAAGCTGTTACCATCAAGTGACCTCCTTTTGGTGTGGGGCTTTTTTTTTCCTGCACTGCTGACAGCAGTGGTGACAACAATTTAGAGACTATTCACTTGGGCTAATGTTAGCTGAGGGAGGCTAATCCCATCTAAAATTAATGGAGAGGAAAAAAGCTTCTCTAGAGTGGTAAGCATTAGCCACTTTGAATCATCCTCTGGAAAAGCCTATCTCTTTTGACAGACTGTGGACACAACCAGGGAACTAGTTAGCATAAAGCTAACATTAGCCTGTGTGAATAACTTCCCTTTTCCCTGTGGCATTACTCCTGCAACAGTCTATACTATTTGTGTTAATATTTGGGGCACCACTAATAATCCAAGCTAGTTCTCCAGCAGATTTGATTCTTTTTGATGCACATTGTTGAAGATGAAAAAAGTAAGAATAATTTCCATGTTAAAGTTGCTTGCCCCAGCTTTAGCAATGTTGGACTTTCTGCTTGATCTTAGATAACTCTTTTCGGTACCAGCACTTGTGCCAGGGATGCATAGGGCCTTCCACAAGAAGGCCTTGTGAATGCTGTTCCCTGTTTTTAAGACATTCCATGTGGTTGTTTTTAAGCAAGCAATGCACAGAAATACCCTCATTTGTGGCTAGGGCTGTGTGAGGACTCAAAGCACAGGTACCTGCTAGGCATCACTGTGATAACACATCTTGCACACAACCCTCTGCAAATATCCCTTGCTATCTCTGGGCAGCTTGATAAGCATTTGGTGGCAGCCAGCCTTCTGAAAATAAACAAGAAAGGAACATCAAAAGAAGAATAATGGTGCCAGATTATATCTTCTTCTTCTTTTTTTTTTTTCCTTTCCTTTTTAAATTGGCCATAAGCCAATGTAGAAAGTGTATTGAAAAATATAGTTTCCTAGAGTACCCATCAGTCTTTTAAAGACTTCACTAAGCATAATGTGCTGGGGTAACAATTTAAAATAAAGAATGGAATTAAAAGTGATAGGACTCTCTAATGTTGTTTCCTATTCTGATAATAAAAGGGAAAAAGAAAAAAAATCAACGAGCAGAGCCCAGTGGAAAATAGATTTCTGGGCCAGGAGTGTGATCAGTGAAACAGAAGGGAAGACTTTCAAGGAGTAATCACTGTGCTCTTTACCACTGACTCACTCATCTTTAGGCAAATCAATATGTCCTTGCTTATCCATCTGTATAAACATCAGCCCTCTGTACTCAGAGAATTTACTCTTTTTCAGGTTTGGGATCCTTGGATACATTCTTTTAGTTAAGGGTAGATCTGTCGTTTCTCTGCAAGATTTTCTGTGTTCTATATAACTCCACTTTTCCTACTTCCATGGAAAAACAAATTACTTTTTCCTTTCCATCAGGGTTGGATGGTTCACTGGATTAGGAATAAAGACGTGTGCTCCATATCACTGAATGTGCTACTGATCTCTGTGGTGTTGAGCAACTCCCATCACTTTTCTATACATGACTCACCTCTGTCTTTTCTTTGTCTCTCTCATTTGGTTGAGTGTAATCTCCAAAATGTCTCCAGTATCTTATTATACAAAGTGCCTGTCAACACTACATTCACTTGAAGCCATACGTTTTAATATAATGCAAATGACGAACAATAATTTATTTTTAAATTTTAAGCTGTGCATGAAAATTCTGACACTTTGCCCTAAATTCTGCTGTAGTAAGCCTTTTCTCTTCTGTTCTCATTCAAATACGACACACTTTTCAAACAAAAATGTGCTTATTTATTGCAGTTATCTAAGCAATTATGTATCTACTTAGTAAATTTACAACACAGCAGAAAGCAAATGGTGGGTACCCTGTTGCCTGCAACAGAGATAGTATTTTTTAGTAGAGAGGGAAATTAACCTTGAGGACAGCATACTAAGTGTAGTGGCAAATTCATCATCCCTTGGACTTGAGATTGGGTGTCTTTCCCAATGATACAATCTAGTTCAGCCATCAGTTGTTGGCCTGAATAATTCTCTCTACTGCTTGAGTTACTGGTAAAGATGCTTCAGCATCTGTTAGGAGAACACACTGATGGTATTAGAGGCTCCTTCTGTCTTTAAAATATATATGCCAGTCAGAGTCCTTTAAATACCTCCTGGTAAAAAATATGTTTCCTGTCGCTTTTTTTACCATGTGAGCTGAATAAACTGGGGACATTATCCTAATGCAGTTGCTTGCAAACTGCCACAAAACCAGAATACTGGCTGATGTGGCTCATAGCTGGCAATGTGTGAGGAGTTATTGAGGGATAGGTAAGAAGAAAGCTGAGGGTCATCTTCAGGGTGCTTTGATCTGCTGGACATTCACAAAAGCAATTGCTGTGTTATGGCCCTACCAAACAACTCTGCATGGCAATAGCATGTGGCTCATCAGCAAAAGCAGCTGCAGAGCTGCAGACATCACTGCTGTTGGAATGGGCTGTGAAGCAGGTATCTGACAGCTTTATCACTCTGATGTGTTTCCATCAGCATTCAATAAACACTAATTATTGGGTAACCTGATTGATGGCTTCTGCATGTGTGATTAATGCATTGCCTGCAACTTAAAATGTTCAAAGTCTATGCAGCATCCCATGAACTTTATTGCTTCAAGGATTTTTAAGCTTCTTAACAGTGCAACTTACAAATAGATCAGAGATCAGGGAAGTAAATGAGTATTAGCCCCATTTCTGTATGTTTTATTTTAGGAAAGAAATACCATGCATGATTTCAGATTCTTTTTTATACAAAACATGCTTTTCTGTTAAATGCAGCATTAGAAGAGAAAAGCCTGGTCCATAGTCTGATTTGGGAAATAGCAGCACACCTCCCAGCATTTGGCTGCTCTGAAGAAGAAATGCCCTGCACAGCAATTTCTTTAAATGTAATGTACTTTGTTTGATACCCAAGTCAGCTGCTCTGGATGCCTGTTGGGAACATGTGTCCATCCAAGTCCCCGTTCATTCCATTTCATCCTGTTTTGAGATGTCTCTTGCCACTGTGGAAACTTCTTTCCCACTGTGATAATTTTTCATCCAAAGATAGAGTCAGGGGCAAAGGGGTGTGAAAGACCATAAAGGACTATTGTATATGCCTATATAAACATGTTCAATCTGAAGTCCCTCCCTGGTGCACTAACCCCACTTTTCCTGCAGACTGCATAGAAAGCAAAAAAAATACAAGAGAGATTGAGAAGTACATCACCAAATTGCAGCAATCCACATGATGCCTTCCCTGCTGTTCTTTGCTTTCCTAAATTTTAGATTAGTTCAAAATATGGTCTTTCACAGTTTAATAATACTTGAAAAATGTTCTTATAAACAACAAGAATGATGTTTGAACCTTGTAGAAGACTGAAATTTCTTCAAATGCACCTACATTTGTAGTAGTAGTAGTAAAAGCAGTAGTGGTAAAGTACAATCTATCAGCAATAATTTTTTTATGCATAAATGAATGAGAAGAAAAAGAAGGACTTGCTGGCATGTATTTCAGATTGTATTGTTGCATCTTCAGAAAAAATTGTCACTATCCCATTGGACTCTGTTACATTCATAGTTAAAGCCAAACTATGCTTTTGGGATGTTTGCATTCTCTGGTTAATTTGAAATTTGAGGGAAAGAAAGATCTCTCAAAATATTTATATGGGTCACCAGTGCAAAATCTGTGGCTAAGGTGCACTAATGTTTTGAGGGTTTTTGTATGTGAATAAATAGTGTGTGAAGGGGTGAGGGGGAAACACCATGAATAGCATTAGTTTTAATCATCTCATGGAAACACCAGGAAGTGTAAGAGTCAAGAAGTCAGCATATGTGAAGAAAGTACCAGGAGCACTGGCTTGTAGAAACCTTCTCATGGGATTGGAGGTGAATTTGAATCAAACCCAGTGCTTTCAAAGCTGTTCTGAGCTCGTTTTCCAGTTGCATCTGGTTTTTTTTTAGGTCGGTAATGTAGTGTAGATTGGTTTGGTTTTGGTCTGATCTGTGTCCAGGGAGAATGAGTTGAGAGTGCATGGAAAATAGAGGTGAGAGAAAGAGAGCCTTTTCTTTTTTGAATGGTAGACCAAAGTTGGTAAACCCAGTCAACCCAGACTCCATACTGTATTCCTTTATAACTTGTTTAGGGGAAATCTCTTAAATAAAAGAAAAATAATAGGAACTACTGGCTTTCTCAAAGTATTTCCCTAATGTAACTTCCAACATGCAATTTAAATCACCCTTTATTTAACCAGGTTTTGAATTTCTATGTGCAAATCTTTTCTTGCGTGAGATTAAATCTTTGTATAAAATTTAATATCCTCATCAGCATAGGAAGCACATGGAACTGCCACATGATTCAAGATCTGTATGTGCAGAAGCATCAGAATCAAATATTTAATCCAATTATTTTAAATGCTGAATGATGAAACATCATGGACACTCAGGGTCAGTTGTATCTGCAGCAATCTGTAAAGGCACTAAAGTGAAGATGGAGGCACAAGACATTCCTCACATAATAGCTTTGGCTAGGAAAAGTAATCTGTTGAGAACAGAAGGGGTGATAGTAGGTCTTGACTGGCATAACGACCCTTCAGATGGTATTATATCAGAATGGGTAGGTCAAATAAATCCCAGTTATTAATGGAACGTTTTGAAAAAAAGTCATGTTTTCTCCCTATATCTTATAGACTTTAGTTGGGTATTTCATACTGTGAAATGCAAAAGCAAAAAATTATTCAAGTCTTGGTTGGCGCTGGAAAGATCAGGAAATTAGAAGGGAAAAGAATAATGTGTGCCAACAGTATCCTGCTGCTGCCTAGATATCCCAGAGCATTTTATGGTGAAACTTACACTATCCCTACAAAACACATGAGCAGCTCTTGGGCTTCTCATACAGGCTGGGAAACAACAAAAGGGGGGAGGCACTACCATACTATGTCTGGTGTAGATAAGGAGAGAAATTCAGTTTTTGGATGCCAGCTTTCCCTACTTCCAGAGACAGTGGTAGTGTGCTGTGAGAGGGCTGGGCAATTGTCTCACCATTCAAAGGGTTTATTTGAATCCCTGCTCAGCCTCAGAAAGTATTTGTAACCTCAGAACACCCTTTTCTTTTCTTTTCTTTTCTTTTCTTTTCTTTTCTTTTCTTTTCTTTTCTTTTCTTTTCTTTTCTTTTCTTTTCTTTTCTTTTCTTTTCTTTTCTTTTCTTTTCTTTTCTTTTCTTTTCTTTTCTTTTCTTTTCTTTTCTTTTCTTTTTCTTTCTTTTCTTTTCTTTTCTTTTCTTTTCTTTTCTTTTCTTTTCTTTTCTTTTCTTTTCTTTTCTTTTCTTTTCTTTTCTTTTCTTTTCTTTTCTTTTCTTTTCTTTTCTTTTCTTTTCTTTTCTTTTCTTTTCTTTTCTTTTCTTTTGCATTTCTTTTTTTCTTATATAAATGAGGTAGGTGGTAGGTTTCTACTTCACAGAATATTAAGATTTAAAAAAGCAAAACAAAGCAAACCCAGACTCTTTAATGGTTGTTACACAATCTGCCTATTACACAGAAAAATAAATGTACAAGAGAAGAAGCAAGAAGAGAATTATTCCCTGATGAACAAGGGTCAGATCTGAGAGATCAATACAAGATTTGTACTTCATAATAGTTTTGTCTCCGTGAAAACAGAAATGTCAGCTTGGCCCTCAGATGAAAACATACAATAAAATTGTAATACGTTCCTTTTCTATCTGTGCTTGAAAAATAAGCGTAGCAAAGAACATTATCTAACTTCAGTCTAATAATGCAAATTGTCATCAGACAGCAGTGCTTGCCAAAGAAAACAAAATGTCATCTTTGAAGGGACTGCATGCACAAGGCTATCAAAAGAAGTCCCAGGAGAGAGAGAGGGATTTTATAACAAGAGCAAAATGTCATGCTGGGTTTAAAAAATACCCATTCAAGAACTACAATTGCTAAAAGGAAAAAACTAATCCCAGCTGTATCATAACCGATACTTGACAAAAATGTAGTCTTCAAATACTTCTTTTTTTTTTAGTCAAACTGAATAAACTAGGTTTAAAAATGAATGATACTTAGAATAAAATATCTTAAAAAATCTTTACTGCAACTTTTTTTTTTGAGGGAGTGGTTGTACATATGGTGGGGTTCCCTAAAGATACATTAGTGCTGCTTGTGCTGCTGTGAGTCAGTAAAGGCCAAAGCTGGTGCTGAGATAATGGCAGAGGATGAAAATCAAAGACAATGAGAGCTTTGGATATGGGCTCCCAGGGAGCTGGTATTTCCCTTTGAGAGCTGTTGCCTTTGCTCACACGCTGTCTCCAGCTCACTGGGCACTGGCTTCTAATTTAAGAGTCCAGCCCTGACAGTAGAATTGCTGCCATTTCCTGCCTTTGAAACAGTCTTAGAAACTCTTGCATTTCTGCACTTTTTTGCCTGGATCTCATCTTCCCCAGGGCACGGATTAGGGGGAAGCAGGGCTGTCTGGGCGCTGTGCAGCAGCACAGCCTCCGTTCTCGTTCCCAGGGGGAGTTGACAGATGCTGCAGGTAAAGGCAGAGCTGTGCTGGAACAGCCAGAGGGAAGCTGTGCCACTGGGGCTGTCAAGCACCTGGCACTGCAGTGGGACTGCAGCCGTGGAGGAGGGTGCTACATGAGCACAGAGAAAGCTTTTGCAGGCTGTAATTAATTTGTTCTGGGTACGTTACTGTCACCAGCAAATTCAGAGAGGGAATAACCTGCTGAGAGTTGTGCTCAGGGAAACCAGAGAGGGATAAGGGTGAGAGATACAAAAGTGGGAAAATGTTGCCTGAAAGGCTGACCTGGAATACAGACTAGGCAAAGCAAAAGGAACAAAATAGGTATTTATTGAAAGGATACAGCTTGGGCAGTGCAAGAGACTGGCCAGGGCTACTCCCAAATCAAATCCAAGATGGATCCCAGGCACAAGTCTTTACACTTTTATAAGTTTTGGTTCATCTACACATTGGGGTCAATGGTCCAACCACAGTCCCAGGCTGTGAAGTCTCAGCCCCCTGGCTTGCCCCCTTTCCCTTGCCATTGTTTCTGCTTTTTGGGTACCGGTTGTCCTTGATTCTCTAGCTAGGAAAGGATTGTTTTGTCTAACTACTCTGTGAAGAGAACTTACTAACACCTAACATGAAGTTTCAGAGTTACACACTAAGCAGCAGAGATTCTGAAAAATAGAAAAGCTAAAACCCAAGGCATCAAAACAGGATTCAATATGATGATGTCACCCATCAGAACATCAATGTCCCTGGAAAGCTTGCATCCTGTTTTTCCCTGGTCTGGAAATACAGAGGAATTTGCTGAGTGTGGATTGCTCCCTGTTTTTAATTAAAGGATCATATGAGCTTTATTGAAAGTTAAATTACTGTATGTAAAAGACAGTACTTGGCAGAGAAGAAAATACTTTGTCGTGAAAAGGAAAACATTGATATCAGAGAGATGATAGATAATAGAAATAGCTTATTGTTATCATGTTTTTATTTTTTGCTGCAATTATAAAAAAGGTCTAGAAATGGATTTTGAATGTGGAGGAGGAAAATACTTCCTGTAATGGTGAAGTTCTTGAATAGATGACCTTAAATCACTTCAAAAAGTGCTTGTTCCATGTTCCAAAAATTTTTCTCTAATTTCCAAACAGAAAAGTTTTCCTTTGTTATAGTTAGGATTTCTTAAAGTTTCAAATAAAAATATCTATAGTTTTCTACTTAAGGAAGAATAACAGACTCACTGAAGTTTTAAAATTGGATGCATGTCTAGCCACAGAACTAAACTGTTTTTCCCTCTTCTTACTCTTGTTATCTTCAGTCCCCTCCACCTTCTCCCTTCTATTCTTTGACAGTGTTCAAGAGAAAGGGAGATGAAAGAGATGAATTTTAATATTTCAAAGTAAATTTAATACATGCCAGTCTACTGTTTACTAAAAAGCTCTTTTAATTAGTTTCTCTGTGTTCTTACAAGTTTCTACCATAGGAAAGGTGAGGGATATTGAGTTTTGCATTTGGAATCAATATCTAAATATGTAGACCTCAAAGTTTTTTTACATCCCAGTCTCATAATTCTTAAAATATATTCAAATCATTTTCTCATGAACTCAAAGCTTCTAAATCATCATTTTTTTCTTCTCAGCTATTCTCACAGACATCCATCTTTCTCTTTCCTACCAATCCACTGCTACTTCATATTCCAAAGAAATTTTCTGTTATTTGCACATAAAGATTCAGATCATCTGAATCTTTATGATTTGCATTTTATTCAAAATCCTTTAAAAGATGTCATGAAAAGGGAGATAATAGTTCAAAAAATAGTGTCCAACATCTGCCTTGCCAAAAAAGGGGACTGACCAAGTCTTCCAGGTAAAGAAAGGAGGGGAAGAAACAGGGTGAATCTGCAAGAAAAGTGTAGGGCTGACTGCCTCTCAGTCCTTCCACATGATAGATTTGAAGCTAAATTAAGCAAAAGAAATAACAGAACCCAAGTGATCCTTCCCTCTTCCGGCCTTCTGAGAATTACTTGATGGCTGCACTTGTGGAGAGCAGCTGTTTGTTAAGTGCTCTGTAATAGTTACATTTGTATATGATTCCACAAAGACATGTTAAAGGATTTATAATACCTGTAACGTGCCTTTTTGCTGACCTTTCTCAGCCTGGTTTGGTATTTATCATGGAAAGACTTTCTGAAATGATTGATGTATTTGGATATTGTTTGCGTAACCAGACGAGGAGAAGGTGTCACGTTGTTGGCAGAAGGACGAGAGCAGAGGGAGCCTCACGGGCTTCCTTGGAACAAGTAACTTGTGCTGTTTAATCTCATCCAGTCCTGCAAGGGAAGTCTAGACAGGTTAGAACATCTTTTGTTGCCAGATTCACAAAGCTTCCTTAGGATGGCACTGCTAATGGAAAGCCAATGTCCTTCTGACATTGAGGAAGGCAACTGGATGATGAATTTTCATTCAGGTCTGGTTGCTGAGTTTACCCATAAAGTGATCCCTCAGGTAATACCAGTTGTGTCCCATATCACACATCTCAGTATTCTCTGTGCCAATAAAAGGCACCACAGACATGTTCCAGCTGCTCCAGGTGTGTTCCTTTGAGACTGGGATGAATAAAAGCCCAGGTCACTATCTCAGACGTGGTAGAGGGTTTTTCAAGTTAATTTCTCTGATATCTTTGTGCTTTACTGTGGTTCATGACTGTTTGTTTTTGTCCACAGTTATTCAGTTCCGTGGAGTTTGGCAGAAGATGGCTGCTTCTTCATGAGGGAGTTACACCAAACAGGTTCTACTGGTAAGAGCAAAACTCTCTTCCTCATTTCCTTGACACATACAGAGGTGTTGGAATGAGGTCCTGAAGGCAATGTGGCTGAATACAGTCTGTACTGCTGATTTGTTGAGATTAATTTAGAACTGGTATGAAAGGGGCATTATGTGTTTATACAACATTGGAATACTGGGTCTTAGATCAAAGAATGATGCAGAACTGAAATATGCTGAATAATAATCTGAAGAAAGTATTGATTTAGGATGGGAAACCGAAGAGTTCAGTCTGGTTCTGCTACAATTAAGGGACAAAGGCTGAAGTCTTGGAGGACACCAGCATTTCTGCCACAGATAGACATCCTCTAGTGGCTGGTGTTGTGCTTTTAATTACTGTTAGATCTACTTAGCCCTTGAGCATGCTGCCACTAGACAGGTATCAGTGTAACTTTGACTTACATGGAAAAAAAAGCTGAGAGATGAAGGAGATGCTGAACTTTTTTTCCCCCTGCAAACATGGTTGTTTAGTACAAATCAAAGATAAGGTTTTCTTGTGTTTTGGTGTAAATCTTTGGGACTTCTCATCAACTCCTTATGGAGGCATTAGTCTGCCTGTGAGCAGAAGTGGGCTTATGTCCTGTGACTATGCCTTTAGAAGAGAAGCTTTTGATAAAATAGTCATCTTGAAATCGAGAGGAGCTAAACCCAATGATTAAAATGAGACCAGCTTGGTAGTTTCTAAACTATAAATTTATGTCAAACCTACAGGTTTTGAGCATAGCAAGATTCATGAGTGGTTCAGTCAAATATTTTCTTTTAATTTATAAAACAAGAAAGAGCTCTAGGTCAAATTTACTTCTAAAGTTGAATTTTTATTTGGTCTGCAAAGGATATACCAGACATCTTGTTTGCTGCTTCTGTTTTTTAATCCTTTCTCAGAACTTGTGTTAGCTGAAGATAATGCAAGCTAAATTCAATTTTTAACTTAAACTCATTTCTGTGGGAGTGTCTGTATAGACAGCCACATGTGTGTTTATATCACTATTTCTTCCTGCAGGACTCCTAACAGGGTCTCAAAATGTCAGATGCAAATACAGAGGTTTACACATCTTCTGTTTTTTTTTTTTTTTTCTGGGCTAACAAAAGCAAAAAGTCATAGAAAGCACGGTATCCTGTGTTGGAGACAATGGAATTGTAATTGCTGAAGGGGCTCAGAGGCTGAAAAGACTGTCCCTTCCCTTTTCCTGGGTCCCCATGTCCTGTATAGTGCTGCAAGCCTTTTGAAGTTTCCTGTGATTGCTTACAGTTCTGGTTTATTGTGAAATGAGTTGATGGACACCTGCAGTAAGAAAAACAATGAAGTTATAATGTTCCCTTTCATGGAGCTCGAATTTTGAATGCCTTTTAGAACCTAACAAATAAGGGAACTTAGGCTTGGAGCTTAAAAGGCAAAGAGCAAGTTAAAAGATGACGAAATGTTCCAACCACCCATCTAATTTCCCTACAGCCATTCACAAAACATGCAACTGCAAGCCTGCATTTTCACCTTGAACAGAATGCCCTTTGTATAACACACCTCAGTGTAAGCCAGACTGTACTGCTGTAAAAAGTGAAAATAATACAATTTGTGGAAACACTGTGGCATCTCATTCTGGCTATTTATGATGATCATAATGACCCTAGGACAAAAAGAATACTTTTAGCTGCAATTCTATGGCCACTGTCTGTCCTCAAGCACATCCACAGTAAAAAGCAGCTGTGCATGTGCATGGTGTGAGAACACCACAGAGAGCAGCACTGGGCTTTAATATGCATTTCCACTCTGTGCAGCCAGGTACTTGAGGATACAGCAGCACTGAAATGCTGAATCAGAAGGGACCCTCTGCACTCAATGCTAGTCACAGTCAGCTTCCCATGCAAGAAAAGCAAAAGGGAACTGGGGCCTGAGAGGGTGCAGAAGTACAGCTGAAATCCAGATTTCTGCAGCACCATCTCTGTAGCCAGTGCTGGTGTACAAGTTGGGTAAAGCCTTGTCTGTGATTTGTTGTTGGTTGGGCTTTTTAAATTTATTATTATATATTTTGGCTTGTGAATATGCAGAGAATAATCAACTTGAAAAGTGGGAAGACTGACTTCACTTATGTCTTAAGAGCAGAAATAAATAGTGAAGTAAAATGTCCTGAAGTCACAACTTAAAGCAGAATATGGGGATACTCTCTCCTGTTCCTGGTGCTTTATCTAAACTAAATGGCTTTGAAGGGATCAATCAGGACACAGCTGTACTGGGCAGAGAATGAGGGAAATATTGTGATATCCAAGGAAGGCTGAGGAGTTGCTTTAGTACAGATTGCTTCCAGTACTCTCTAAACTAGGACTTTTTTAAAACAAGAAGACACAAAGCCTCTGGCATCAGGTCTTCTTGAGGCAACATTTAGTTACGCTGCTTGTTTTGACAGGGAAGGTGCAGCTGGAAGACTTTAAAGACTTTTACATGGATTTGAATGGTTGATGAAAGCAAAGATGCATTTACCTGATTGCTCACTGATATTTGCATTGCCATTTTAGTCTGTCATGTTGTCTTGTAAATAACTTTTGGGTCACTCAAGAGTCTTGTGAATAAACTCCACTGAGCTTGCTAGTTTTAGTCTTGAGAAGGCTCTACCTTCAGACTCTGTCAGAGAAGCTGTAGTGTCTTTTATGGCTGCATTTCTTGTATCTGTTACCAAGAGAACTTTCTTCTCTATTTGCTTATTTTTGGCTGCTCTGTGAAACAACTCTTCCTTCTACCATCCCAGAGAAATTTAAACCCCTGAAGTAAAACAGTCTGATGATGCTTACTACATAACTCTGAGAAAACACTCTATGTAGACACAACTCAGTTCCTTGTATTCCTCGTGTACTTTTTATTCTTGCATCCTCTGTTTCATTAAGAGAAGTCATTAATATGGAAATGGAATATTTTTTATTCAAAGCTGTTCTGTTCCCCCCTTTCATTCTTCGACCTGCAGTTCTAAGTGATGCCCTGACATCCACACTTGTGATGAAAGAGGTGTAATGTCACTCTATGAAAGGAGATATCCAGTGGGAGATGAGCAGATGAAGTCAAGCCTTCAAAATGAGAGGTGATTGGAGACTTCTTGTCTTAAAAACTGCCACCAAAAAACAATATAAAACAAAAGTTCAAAAAAGGGATCTGTAATTTCCTACCTCATTAGGAGGTTGTTAGGGCACACTTGTGACTGGGCAGGCTTTAGTGATGGCCTGCTCTAACTGAGACCTCTAATAATTTCTGTAATTTGGGCATCATCACATATCTGTGCATAATCTATGGATGTGGAAGTGGTGTACTGAGGAAAACGTACTCCACTCAGAGAGTCAACAACATATTATGTGTTAGGTGGAGACTTGGAAGAATCCACACTGCATACAAGCCCAAGGCAGAGCAGTTCTGCACTATATCAACAATTTTCATGTTGTTTATTATTTTTTCCGGCAGCTTCTTGAGATTTTGCTGCTAAATGTACTGTGACAGAAAAATGCATGAAAGTTATCAAGGTACTTGGTAATTCTGGAACTGTACTCTATGAAAATACCCTAATTACTAGGAAGGAATATTCTAAGCAATATTAATTCAGCAGCATAATACAGAAACAAGTTAATATACATGGATTATTGCTGATAGCACAATGTTTACTAATGTAGTTGGCAACAGGGAAAGGGACTGCAGTAGATCCTAGTTAAAAGAGTTGGATAACAATAAATAAATTTATTTAAATATTTCTGAGTTTATTTTTGTGATACTTGGTGATTTTTGGTATACATTCCTATTGTGGAATTTTTCTGGTGTAGATGCTGGTTTGTAGTGAATACAAATGTGAACACAATTGTGAACCGGTTGCACTGGGAATTACATTGCTTTTTTCTTCCCTTTTTAAAGTGGTTCAGTCACCTAGTCAAAGTTCAATGGTGATACTTTGTGACTTGCAAATCCAAACATCTGTGACCAGTCGTTGCAGAAAAACTGCTCAAAGTGCATGTAGTTCAATATGGCCAAAGTATAAATGCAGACTTTTGTTGGTCTTTAAAAGCCAGGTTTTTATTCTGGTCCTCATATCAAGTCATGCCTTCCACCAGAAATTATTTCCTAAAAGTCAGTAAGTCAAGACACCACAATTAGAGTGGCCCTAAAAAAAAATAAAAATTGAAAGGTTAAAAATCTCAATAAAATTTCTCAAAATGGAATGGTTTTTAATCAAAATGAGACATTTTTCTGAAAAGATGCTCATCTAGTTCTAATCAAAACCTAACCTTGAGAAAGTTGGAGGTGGAAGAAAGAAATAAAATTAAATAATAAAAGTGTCTTAAAAACTGACATAAAATGAACAATAGAAAGCCCAACTAGTAAATTAGATCATCAAGTTACAATCATTATCAGTGGTATTGATTTTATTTTTTTACTTCAGTGTTGCACCCAGACGAGCAAGCAGGAGAAATACAAAACTAATAGCACTCCATACTTGAAGAAGATTGGAAGGCTGTAATAATAAGAGGGCTGGAGCACCTCTGCTGAGAGACCTGGGGATATTCAGTCTGGAGAAGAGAAGGCTCTGGGGAGACCTTAGAGCACCTTCCAGTGCCTGAGAGGGGCTACAAGAGAGCTGGAGAGGGTCTTTTGCCAAGGGCATGGAGGGGAAAGACAAGAGGTAATGGCTTCAAGCTGAAAAAGAGCAGGTGTAGGTTAGATATTGGGAGGAAATGCTTTACTTTTGGGGTGGTGGGCATTGGCACAGGTTGCTGGAGAAGCTGTGGAAGTTGGAAGTGTTGAAGGCCAAGTTGGATGGGGCTTTTAGCAGCCTAGTTGTGGAAGTTGTCCCTGCCTGTGGCAGGAGAACTGGAGCTAGGTGATCTTTAGGATCCACTCCAACTCACACCATTTATGATTTCCAGGAGCATCACATGTCCATGATGCTAATGATTCCCTGAAGAAATTAAAGGAGTTTGGTAAGAGATGTTGCTAGGCCTCCACTCAGTCTTATGTTTTTCTGATATAAGCAGGAGAAGAAAATGGAGGCAAACATTGTAAAATAGTAAGCCAACCAACCTTACCCATCAAATAATACAAAAATATGCACACACACTGAAGGAAAGAAAAGCCTGTAAGCAGCTGGGAGGACAGATGAGTAGATAGGGTTATATTTGTGTTTCTTTTATGAGTAGTAGCAAAGGAAGTCAATCTTTACAGTATAATTATAGGGTATATATATTTTCTTTTTCAGAGGAGACTGGAGACTGTATTTTAAAAGCTCTGACTGTGTTCACTGGAGCAGCTGAAAGAGCTGAAAATCAAGGGGATGAGGTGTCAAAGCCCTGTTAAAAACTTCATTATGTTCAAGCACATGGAGCAAGCTGGGTACACTGTCCCAGTGTTTGTCAGTTCTTGGCTTGGTGAGATTTGCACACCCACCCAGGTGGGCTGAGGCAATTTAAATGCCTCAGTGCCTGGGCTGTGTATGGCTGAACAAGACCTTTTAATCACTGCAGGGCAACTGCTGGAAGGTGATGGGAAAGATGCCAATCAAGGTGCATTGTGACAGCCTGTCCAGAAAATCATCCACTTGATCGAACACACAAGCCTTAGCTTTATTCAGTGAGTTGAAGGGAAGAAATTTAATTTTAAAAGGTTTTTTCATAGCTTAAATATGGTGGTTATGGGTACATGCCAGAGAAACCCACAACAGTTTTCAGCAGGTGTGAATGAAGCAATTGTTCATCTGATTAAGCCTTTTGGGACCAAGAAGCCACAGTCTGATTGATGCCTAGGTTGGTGTGTTTTAGTTTTCCCAATTCAGCAGATACTTCTTTAAAAATCATCCAGAGATTCTTTATAAATGAGTACAGACTCCCATGAGCTTCAGCTTTTCTACATCACCCACTTTGCCTCATTAAAGTTCTGCAGAAGTAGGCAGGCATCCATTCACCGTGCTCAAAATCTTGATTTGGGGCTAATCAGCAGCAGGAGCCTGCAGTGCTGTGCAGGACCCTGGAATGTGTCAGTGCCCAGCAGGCACTGCACTAAGCAGCTGATTTCTCTGTGTGCACCTATAAAGGCCAGACCTTGAGAAGGTGAAGCAGTGCACAGGTAAGTCACCTGTGGATTTGTCTAGCTATGTGTCAGGAAGGTTGCAGTGCTGTGTTCTCTTGTATGTTTAATGAGCAGCATGCTGTGTTACCAGAGTTGATCTTCCGCTCCTGCTCTAAATGACTGGCTGCCTCCTCCAGAGCTGCCTGACTGGGCCAAGCACTGCAGGAGACATGGTCTTAACACAGTAGGAAATTGTGATCCTGTTAGACTGTACCTGCAGAGCAGCTGTAAATCAGGTAGGTCTGGTTCATGGTATCAAGGAGGGGAGCTCAGAGGCCATAACTAGAGTTATATAATATAACTAGAGATAGTTATACTATATAACTATAAATAACTTTCCTCCTCATTTCTCTTCAAGCCAGCTTGAAGTCTTAGTTTCCTGCAGTATATGAAAAAGAGATATAGGATTGAAGGGCTATCTTTTAAAATCAGGATCTAATCCTGGTTAACTGAATTTTATCCACTTAGTTGAGATCCTCATTTTAAGACATTCCTCCCACCCTGTGTTACCAGCAATAGACAGCTACCTCCTGAGAATTGGCATCCATCTATTTCAGTGTTTTAGCTGAATTTCCTCTCTGGAGCTTCCCACGGAGAACTGTGGTGTTACAGCAGCAGGGGAGAAAGTTTCCTTTGCTGCTGCCCTCAAATCTGTGGGGTTTGTAGACAGCAGAGTGTGGAAGGGTGTGAGTTATTGGGCACTAGGGCTCTAAAAAGTGGTGGGATGGTGAGAGTAAAAGTGACTCCCCACAGCCAGAAAATCACACCCTTGCCCCCAGTTACCTACTCACTATTTCAGTGTTAGCAGCAACAGCCACCTGATTTCTGGGTCAGTGCTGTGAGGTGGCACAATTAGGAGAAGCTGGGCTTTACTCACTGCACTGCTGTTTTCTATCAGCCCTAAAGAAAGAGTGACATACTGAGTAAAGCAAACCAGAGAATGGACTGGCCCAGTGGTGCCAGTTGAATTGCACCAAATTGTATCATTTCATGTGACTGGACAATGTGGGAAAGAATAGTGCAGAGATGTAGCAGGGAAAAACTAATTAAATTACAGTCAGGGGAGATTTATTAGCCAGATATAAAGAAATGAAGTGCTGATTTATGCCTATCTGGAATCTGTCTGTGTTTCTAAAACATGTCAGGAGGATGTGGTTAGGAGATGTTAAAGCTAGAAAGCAGTCTTTAAAGTATGTTCCAAGAATAGTAAAATCTGTGAAATTTCACATAATAGGGACTGAACTAAAGAAACCACAAGAATTGCCTCCCACACTAAGCTCCCTGGGACAGATTCACTGACCTCTGCAAGCAAAAAAGGGAACAGAGAGTATCTGCAAAGTCCTCATGAAGTCAATATAGTAGTAAGAGAAAAAGGAGCCTGGAGGACTATCAGGCTCTATTTTTGTCTCTGCCACATAGCAACTGTGTGATCTTGGTCAAATCAATGAGGCCCCTGTGCTCTTGACTAATCAGTGAAGTTTATCTATAAAGCTGAGAACAAAAATTTTCCTCAACTCCTATTTCTAACTTGGTCTGCTTGTCTTGTACTTTTCCATAGGCCTTGAACAAATCAGTACCATGCAGGGAAGGTTACTTAAAGGTTGATTGTCAAGTGCTTTTGTATCTTTGGACAAAAAGCTCCCTGTTCAGTGCTACATGTTACTATTTTTATGAATGGCAATTAGAATTTAGTATTATAGAAACATGAGTGGGACCAAAAAAATTAACGCTACTGAGGACAACATGAGCATCATCCACTGTTGTTGTTTTCATTCTGTCCTTTAAAACAAAACCAAAAACCTGCCATTCACTAAGCTGAGGAGGAAGGTGCCAATTTTTTAACATGAAGTGACAGGATATGTCCAGAGGCAGTGGAGGAGCTGGTTTTGCATTGGCAAGATTTACGATAAGGGATTCGCATGAGTGCTGAGGCTAAAGAAAGATAAATCCCTAAAGGAAAATTCTACCAATAATTGAATTACAAAGCCATTATCATGTGCTGAACAAAGCAACTTTATGGCTTTATTGTGACAGGATAAAGCTTGTTAGAATATTTATGCTCATAGGACAACTTTGACATCAGGATCTTTAGGAGTACATTCTCTCTTCCACTTGAATGTTGCAGCACTTCAGTCTTTCTGTGTAATGCCGTATATGTGGGGATTTGTTCAAACTGGGACTAGTAAGAAGGGATGCTGAGAGTCAGGAGGTATCTTAAATACATAGCTTGTTGAGAACAAAGTCATCTGCAGAATGCAACTGAGCCACATGAGCACTTTTCATGCTGAGTAGTCAAAATGGATTTTCCAAGCAATGTGTCACTTTTCTGTTTGGCATTGCACTACAGCCACATCTGAGCTGCTCCCACTCAGCACTGATAATCTCCAAATGGCCAGAACTGTGTGGATCTCCTTCCATCCACCTTAGCAGAGACATGTCTTATATCATTTGTCTGCCAGCCTTTGCTGCATGAACAAATCATACCTGTTTACCCCCAGAGCAGGTGAGGTATTCTCACAGGAGTCCTAATTCTGCATTTGGTCACTTCCTCTGAGACATGGGAAAGCTGCATAAGGCCTCTGTGTCCATAAAAAGAATGAGGGACATTCACACTGTTTCTGTCTGTGAAAAGGACACGGTAGCATTGGCATTCTGGTCCATTTGCATCGAATATTCTGTAAAATAACCATGTCTTCTACTGCCTGTCTTAAAAAAGACATTTGATCCTGGCTGCTGTGAGCATGTATGATACAAGAAATACATATGAAAAGATTGCAATTGTGTTTCTTGTGCATATAGTCCCAGATAGAGTGTGTCTGTGTCTGAAGTCAAGCATCCAAAACCAAAGGCACCCAAGGCTACTTTCCAGAATGCACAAATCCTTGAGATGCAGCCCTTATTGTCTGGTGTTTCGAGTTCATTGTTTATGAAAATAATGGTGGTTTGAAATTAGGTGCAGCAAGTAGAAGCTTTTGCTTTCTTCACAATGATGCCTTTTTGCAGTTCTGAGTGGTCTGACTGCCTTGCAAGCCTCATCAGTTCCCAGCATCCATAAACAATTGCTTTTGTCCCTAGAAGTGAAAAAAAGATAGAAGAGGTGGAAACCCCAGGATAACAGGGTCTCTATTGAATTTTCTTGGCTCAGAGGAGCTAACAGGCCAAGGAAGCCAAGGTTTTAGAAATGTTTCAGACAGAGAAGATGGCAAGGGGTTGGTCACTACAGAAATACGCCAACATGTGCAATGGGCAGTGCCAGGCTGCTTTTGTTTAGTCCAGCCTAGTTCTAAACCAGGGAATGATTTGAGGTCTTTTCCCTGTGCTGCTTCTCACGGTGGATGTAGAATCTGCATTCAGAGCAATTACTGTGCTGTAGCCAGTGGTATCGATTTGTGAGGCTCTCAAGTGCAGATAACTACTTAGGAGGCTTGATAGTGATTAAAATTTTAGGAAGCAACTTTGTAATAGGACCGTGGGGGTCCTAAATTTTTCAGAATATAAGCACCTTCAGTGTAAAGGCAGTGCGGTCACTGCCTTGCACTCCCTTTGGCTTTTCTAATCCCTCCTTTTCCCAAAAGATTTTTTTTTCCTCTTTTTTTTCTTTTCCTTTTTTCAAAACATCCAGACAATTATGCCAACAAAACACTAAAAGTTAATCACAATAATGCAATAGGCACCATTCAGCAGAAGGCATTGCAAGGATATCCCTGGTGTCCTGAAGTTTCTGGGAGTATTACAGAAAGTCTGAGATTAAAGGGACGGACAAAGGACGTGCTGGCATTTTACCACAAAGTGAAAATGTAGACTGAGGCAAGAAGAAAAGTTTGTGGATATATGAGTGTTTGGTCTTTGAGAAGAGATGCTGAAAGGGGAAGAATGGATTTGAGAAATATGAGAAGAAAGTGCTGCCAACATAGTGAACAGAAGTTGCTCAGAACAGGGGATGGCAAATTTGAGGCTATTGTTTATTTTTAGAGAGATATCTGAGAGAAACCAGTAGCTGAGTGGGTCCCAGAATGCTGTTCATTTGTCCCCCTGCTCTTTGTAGGGTGCTTGGTTTATCAGTTGTTGAACACACAGCACTCCTCCTCATCTGCCTTGTGAAGCATTTACTGTGTGCACACAAGATAATGAAGTACAGGGGTCACTTGTATTAAGTTAGAAACACTGAGTTGGAGGATGTCGTGGGCCAATCCAGCATATAGTTTCTTTTTTCCACATGTGAAGCTTGTTTATTTTTGATCATTCTAGCTTTGGTTTAAGAATCAAAAGTCTGGTCAGGAATGGAATCCCTTTGTAATCAGTTATTCATTCTTTTTCATACTGACAGCATGGGTTCAAAACTTTTACTTATTAATACTCAGGCTTGTAGAAGTACATTGGCTTTCTCAGCTTCTAAGGATAATGCTTTTTTTCTTTTTCACCAGTCAAATGAAAAAGACAAGAAAACCCACTGATAAAATAGCTGGATGCTTGGCAGTGTTTTGATTGATTTGGTTGACACACTAAAAATTCAGGAATTCTGGTATATATCCTACAGTTCCTAACACCTTTTTTCCAGTAGAGGCTTTAGGAACAGGTTGTCCCATGCATGTAAAAGGATATGTCTGCCTTCCTAGAGAGAACATGTTCTCAGGGGCAGTACAACCAAAAGCACAATATTTATCTCCTGTATGTGCTCACTGGGGTCAATATTGCATTTCTGAATGTCTCCTAGCCTTTTATATATCCTGGAGTAAATAATAAGGCTGATGTAAGCTGTATAAAACATTTCTCAGAAAGAGGACTACTCAGGACATTCAATTACCCTTTAATTGCAATCCATACCTCATCTGTAATTTGTGTTTTTAAAATTAGGTAATAAACATATTTCAAGTTTGTTGTGTTTCCTGCTTTGGGACCTTTATATGATCACACGTGGGTGTCTGTACTGTGGGTGTCCAGACATCTTAAATTCCATGGAGAGAAATAGGCCTTTTTAGGATAAATTCTTACTATAAAGTCTTATCTAACACCATTCAGCTGATCCACAGTGCGAAACTGCCTATTACATCTCTCTGCCTGCAAAGAGAGTTGAGTGTGATTAGTTCAGAGTTAAATATCTGTGATGTATAACTGGGTAAGTTGAGTATTACTTTATGTGGCTTTTCTGGTGGCATGGAGACATGTATAAAGAAATATCCTAGGGCTATTATGGAACAAGACAGCATGATCCAAAAAAATGTGACATTACAAAAATGCTGGTCAGTAAGCTCTCAGCAGAATCCAGGTGGAAGTGATATGTCTCTGGCTGTCAGCTCTATACAGTTAATATTGATTTGAGCAGATCTGTATTTATATTTTGCCTGTTATTCACAACTGATTTTTCATGTTGGCATTTAATATTATGGGCCTGACCATGACCTTGTGCTGTCACAAATAAATTAAGCCTATTGTATATCAAAGCAATGAAATGTGTATTTTCTAAGGTAGGGAGAAAGATCTGGCAGATAGCAAGTCATGGATATGGCTCTTGATTGTACCTCAGATGTCCTATTTGACTTCAGGAATTTCCTCCTCTGGACTTTACTTTTCATATTTGTTATCACATTTCTAAGTTGCAGGGGTTGAGAGATACTAAAAGAATGGAAGTCCAGGGTTTATCACCAGCTGTGTTTCAGCTGTCCTTGTTCTGTACCCCCTTGGGACAACTGATGGCTTAATTCTACCTTGAAGTTCCTACAGTCCCAATACTGGCTGCTGTAGTGTGAGACTAAGTCATAGGCAGGTGGCCGCTTTCAGGGCTTGAGGGGTCCAGATCTTTATATGCTGCTCCTAAGAGTTTGATGTAAATTATGGCTCATAATTGACTGTCTTTTGGAATGGTCATAATCGACTGTCTTTGTCTGAGAAGATGCAAAAGATGTTTCTCTTGGGGTCAGAGTAGCACTGTGAGGAGGAAATTCACAAAAAATCTCAGTGTACACTCACGTGCTTTGCTGGAAGAGACAAAATATTAAAATGTGTGGAATATATTCCTTGTTTCTTTGAAGAGTTCACATCCCCATGGAGGTGTGTGAGGTCAAGAGGAGGAATGAACTGACAAAGATGTACTATGTCTTCTTCAATAGCCCAGTTCTGGGTGGGCTATTCCAATATTCCAGTTCCAGCATATAAGGCCCACTTAAATAAATAAGAATGAAGTGGAGATATGCCATAGTGCAAGCTCTGTCCTTCTGCAGTTTTTTTAGAGCTGTTTGTCACTGACATCTGTCTGTCTTGAACTGAATTGCAATGAGCAGGTTCAGCATTTTGGCCCTAAATCTGCTGATCATAGCAGGCATAATAAAAATGCCCTAGCAAGGTGCTTCCTTCCCCCCTCACTTGGTGTTAATTACCAGGAAGCAGAGATTTTAAGTGGAAGTTGAATGTTTAGGGGAATAGCACTTGCCATAAACTTTATTAAAAATGGAGAAGTAAAAGTAATGCCGGCTCAGAGTATTTTCTGAAATTTCAGTCCCCAACAAAGGAGAACAAAGCCTTTTCTAGCTAGTAAATGTATTTTGTCAAGCAAAGGTAAGGATTAATCAGGATGCAGTCTTGTTAACATTTTTATAATAGTTATTAGTTAATGCACATGATGATTAAGCACTAGAGGTGCCTCTGACTGCAGTCAGTGGGAACTGAATTAAGGGATAAATCACTGTTTGAATCTCTCTTCTGATTTCCTGAAAAATAATGAGGATTTGAAGAGAACATCTAATTTGTCTATTGCTGGAAATGAATGTGTGTCTTCCCTCATGCTTCTATTAACTAGGAGGTCAGGCAGCTAACAAGAAACTGGTGGTTTAACCCTTATCTTTAATCCAGGACTATGACTTGGATGATAGGATCAGGAGCAGAAGCAAGGCTGATTGTCAGAGATGCTGCTGAGGCAGCTGCACAGTGGGACTGGCACACAGAGCAGTCAGCAGTGTATCCATCAAACCACTGGCCATTTGGACTCCAGGGAATTGATGAGGCCACCATGCCAGGCCAGGGGAAACTCAACAATGGAAGTAAAGTTTAATTCCATAAACTCCTTATTTGCAGTGCTCAATGTCTTTACTTTGTTACTTGTTAATTCAGAGGGAACAAACAGTCATTTTCAATGTGACACTTCTTTTATTAATGGAATACTGCTTTTATTAGATCAGAAGTGATAAAATGTCTCAGGATAAAATGAGTTTTTAAACCTTCTTAATTAATGAGGGAACATTGATCATTAAGAGTGTCAATTAAGCAAATGTGCATAAAATGTCCAATATAAAGGAACAGCTATAATTAGTCTGCTGGCAAATACTATTATCCCATCAATTAAAGTGTTCTGTATTCCACCCTGAACTGAAATGCATCCTTCTGACCAAACCAGGAGAAACTTCAAGATTTCATGTGCCAGTGAGAACAGGAACAGGTCTCCAGGTGGAAAGAAGTGAAGTAAAGGGGCAAGAAATAAAGAATTCATAAATACAATTACATTTATTAGCTAAAATGTTAGAATTTCTTTAAAATATTTAAGTTAATTTCAGGGAAAACTCCAACATTCTTTCAAAACTATCAGTTCTTATCAGAAGTGAGGATGAGTTTATGTCCAGCTAAACAGGATCTCCTTTGAAAGCAGAATCTCAGCCATTCATGGTACAGGTTGTTTTTAATGCCCTTGTCTCAATCTGTCTTTTACAGGTCTATGATGGGGAATGGAAGAGAGCCTGACCTGGTGCACCTGGAGGCAAGGACAGTGGATGGTCGTAAGTACATCAGCTTCCAGATATTGTGATATTCTGGGCTCTCCTCATGTTCTTGTAACCATACAATACAACAGAAATCTCACTTCTTTTGATGATTCACTCATTTAGTATGAGGAGTTTGGCTGTTCCAAGTCAGGGCTGTCAGAAGAGAAGCCTTTCCAGCAAGGCATAAAGTTGGGTTAACCAGGCTGTGAAAGGAGCTGAGGGCATGGTAAGGAAGAGTAGGTGATAAGCAGGAACTGGAGTTACTACACACAACACTTTTATTTCTTCTTACATAATTTTTGTTGATGGGAACATGACACTGAAGAGAAGTTCCTGGGTCACAAAGTCTAGCTGCTGTTTGTTCACACAGTACATAATATCACCTTGTTCATAGCTTTATGGTTTTAGCAGACCAGGAGTACTCTGCCTTAGGTACTACCTTTGAATCAAAATACCAGATTAGAAACCTTTTAAGGACCAATCTGAGTGCATTCTTCACTGTTACTGCATTTCCTGTCACTGTCCTTGACTTTCATCAGCTCCTTTTGCTCCCTGCTTTGCCTCTTGAGGTGGATTTGGTTTTTTTTCCTATTCCAGGAGTTTCCTTTACCTGCAACTCCAAAATATTCTCCTAATTGGCTGTAAATTCTCTCAGGCATCCTCAGTTGAGGCTGGCTTTTCTCCTCCCATCCAGGCTTTCTCAAGGTTTATCTTTGAGCTCCACTGCCTTTGCAGATCTTTCTCCATGGATTTCTTTTCCACAACATTGGATTGCCTCAGGCAGGCATCACACTGAAAGCCCAGCTGCCAGAGATCTAGTAATTTTAATTCCATATTGTTTCCTCAGTAAATAGCAGCTCTCCTGCAACATAACAGGAAGTTTTTTACCATTTGCAGTACAGAAGTATTACTGATGCCTTCAATTAATTAATTTTTTAAAGGGATAAAGTTCCCCCTTGAATTGCACCTTCAAATGCAGTGGTGCTACTTAAAATGTACATTTTGTGATTGGAAATTTAAAAAAAAATATGAAAAGTTAATTGTAGGGTAATCTGGTTTTTAACTTATGGAAATTTAGCTTGAAAGAGAATTTTTTGGATGATGAATTTTGAAAAGAAACAGTTGCGATGGAAACCATAAAGTTTTAAAGGTCTTTTCATTTCAAGATATGCAGGATTAGTGACTGAAAGAACGTACTATCTCTATTTCTTATAATTTGTGATCTATGATTATTATTTCTCCTCTCAATTTCACTTACCTGATGTGGCAGCAAGGCTGGGAACATGAGGCTTTCTGTTTCTTGGACCGTGTAAAAGGAAATATTCTAACAGGACAGTGTTTATTTCAGCACAAAATACTCCTGTTAGAAGTCATTAAAAACTTGAGGTCACTGAGATGAAGCACTATAAGTGAGGTTGAAGGAGCTGTATTCTGGTCATGCATTTGAGGGACATTCAGCTCACAGGGGGCAGAGTAAGTGCCATGCTCCAAATGCCTTGAACAGCCTTGTTTGTGTTCTTGGGCTGAAATAACGTTTTGCACAGCTATAGCAAATTTCTGCAAAACACTCCTTGGGTTCCTAACAAATTAGTAAGCTTCATTATAGTTCTTAAAGTTGGAACTAAAATGCAGGTAGACGAAGCTGGCTTCACTGAGGAGTCAGGCACATTAGTAAAAAGAATATATTGGGGAATAACAAGTTATTGCTCATCAACTCAACACCAGTTACAGATTCTGCACATTTACATTGGCTTAGTTGTGAGGCAGCACAACTGAAGTTTTTCAGTTTATTCAATGTCTAAAATAAAACTAAACTCCTAGAACTAAAAATATAAATGTATCAGTGGTGTCAGACCTTCAGCCAGTGATAACCTCTGCAAATCAGTCATTTGGATGAAACTTCTCTTAATGAATCAGGACTCACCTCACTGGCAATAAAAGAAAATATGTTGGATTTTCAGTAAGAGTGTGCTCTGTTTTGCCCCATGTTCCAAGGAGTGTTGGTCTGTGCCTAGGAGACTGTGGTGGGTAGCTGGAAGCAGTAACCTTGGAACATATCACAGCATTCTTTGCCAGATATTTGGAAGCTCTGAAGGTCACAGGATTTTAAGGCCAAGACAGGCAAAGAGCATGCACATGGTCCATTAGTGTAGTTACCATGAGCAACTTGGTATGTGCAGGTCTCTTGGCTACTAGATCTTTATTCCAAGAACCAAATCAGTCTCCTTTTCCATTTTTATACAAAGTAATCATCACCCTCCAATGGATGAACAAACCTTTACCTCTGGAATGGAGCAGGTGTGTTTCTGCCAGTGGGGTAATGGACTGATGGGTGCTGAAGTAAGAAAAATAATTTATTCCAGACTGAGAGTAATCTGCAAATAATTTTCTTGGGTTTTTATGGTTTCTTTTTTTTAATGTTCTTGCATTTATTTATTTATACTTTGTTTGGAATATCTCTTTTGAGAGTTAACTAAGTGTAAAATTTCAATAAAGGGATTAAATTCAAGAAGGCAGATTTGCCAAAACAAGGCAGAGAGAAAAAAGGAAAGAAAGGGGAGTAGTATGTAAACAACCACACAATCTGAAGTGGAAATATAAGGGCTAAGCAAAAACCTGCTGAACTAAATATGGATAAGAAAAAGAGCCTTCATTTTTGTGCTGGTATCTTTTCCAGCAGAAGCTGAAAAATGCAACTGTGGCTTTAGGTGAGAAGTAGAAATGTCAGCCAGGTACAGGGTCTCCCTGACTGAGTTGTTTGAGAACATGTGTCAGCAACAGCCTTAGTACTGGGCTCTCCTTGCTAGAACACCAGTAACTCTAACTCTGCTCTCTGATTATGGTCTGTCTGTGCACTAAATTTATTGTGCTTATGAACAAAATGCAAAAGATTTTCAAGGACCTAAACAAGAGTCTCTCAGCAGGCATAAATCAGTATAACTTCAGTGGTGTTGATTTACACCTGGCTAGCAATGTTGTTCCTGAGTGCGTGTTCTCCCTACCTTTTTTTTTTTTCCCCTTGGGATCCAGAAAAAATGTGGACTCCCTCTGAACACACTGTGTCTCATCAAATTAGGATGCAGGTAGTGATGAGCAAGCTGAGTAAAGCCTGCTCAATGTAGTTCTATAGGTGGAGACAGATTTGCAGGGCTAATTGCTGCCATTTATGTTTTCATCCTGTTGTGTAAGTTTTGGAGAGCACCATGCGAATTTTCATCTTGTGGAATGTGAGGCTTTTGTTTATTTTTCAAAGGCTTCAGGCCCAATCCCTATAAATCTGGGAGCATAGTGATAAAACTGATTTTTCTGGTTGGAAGAAGTTCATATGAATGTTATCTCACATTTCCATTTGTATCCTTGGGTGTCCCTGGTGTTTCCCTTTGATTTTGGAGCAGGATCAAAGGCAAGCCAGCAAAGTCAGCAGGAATTTTGTTTTGTTTTGTTTGTTTGTTTTATTTTTGTCTGGCTTCAGGGCAACACCCCAGTAAGACAATTAATCCCCTACAGTTCTTAATCACACAGTAATCTTGTCTTTGTTACATTTGCCACCACAGCCAGCAGGTAGGTGATGGTGGAAGCTAAATCTGGGTTTGTTCAAATGCAACTTGAAGTGCTTTCAGAAGGTATAAACATAATGACGTGGGGTTCAGGCTTGTGAAGAATATACAAGATCCTAAAATTAACAGGCTTATCTCATCTGAGCTTGGTAGGGTTATCCCAGTAAGGCCTGATTCAAGCTAATTAGATGGGAGGTAATTTTTATTCAGGTGGTGCCTACTGAGGAATCCAGACTGCTGGTGCAAATTAAAAAGATGGATTCCTACAAGGCATTTGGAGACTAACTGGGTACCTGCTGGCCCTCCAGAGAATGGCAAAACTGACTCAGAGGATGTCTAAATGACAGTTTCTACAGACAGAAAAACAGTAAAACAACTATTACATTTATGAGCCATGCATTTGCTTTTGTAGATAAGTTTTTAAGGTTTTTTTTTAAAGTGTGGATGAAAGAAGCTAAGGGATTTTCTAATGTGCTGGCAGAAATTTAGAGAGCTCCTGATATTTAAAAAGTAGTTTTGTTTCCTTTGCTTTTCTTCTGCTCTCCTGATTTACACAGCATTTTTTCCTGCTGAAAGGTAATTTAGGTGCTGCTGTGATGCAGGTAGGACCAAAGTCTCACTTGGGGCCAGCAGACATGTTCTGCTTGCTGAACCACAGGGACTGAGCATCTGGCCAATAGTGCCTGAATCACAAAGTTGCACTAGTACTTTAATTTCTGTTTTCACAGAAAATTGCTGGGAAGAATGAAATAATCACTGTTGTGGAAAAAATGCGTAGGCAACCTAGCCTGGCAGTCTTTTCCTAACATATGTACAGTGGTGAATTAATTTCCCTGGTGCTCTAAACCTGTGCAGTGATTTTTTTTTTTCCCCTGATTGTGATTAGTGTTTTTTCCTTATCATGATTAGCATTTGTCCTGGAGAATGACATCTGTTAGTTTCTCTCATTATAGCTTTGTGTCAGAAATGGCAGAGGATATACTTCCCTAATAAAGAAAGATTTCTGATGCTGACATGCAATGAAGAAAGAGTAGCAGCAGGATAAAACCAGATTTGTGAGTAGTTAGTAAATGGGATGGTTTCGTTTCACTGATCTTCATTACTGGTTAATTGCTTTGCAGTTGCTGAGTCCTGAAGAGTTGTGAGCATATTCCCATACCATGCATGTTTCACAAATCAACATCCAGACCAGATGGAAATGGATGAAGAGGAGTAATTTTGTGTGTTTCTCAAAAAAAGGATTAAAGTTTGGGAGGACATTCAATGGAATTCATTGCCATTGGAGGTTGTGAATGCTGAAGGTGTACCTGCTCTGCTAAGGCAACCTAGACTTGTGTTATTTGTCACTGAGGAAGGAGGTTACAGGCTTGGGTCTTTCAGTGATGTATGTCACTGCCATGTTCTTATGGGGTCATTAGTTACAGGATGCCAGTCATGCTTCAAAAGCAGAAACGTTCCTAATTTCTAAGTTGCTCAGTAACAAACTGGGATGCTCCACAGAAAATCTGTGAGAGAAACAGATCATTGATTACATCGTATAAAACTCCTGATTTGTCCCCAGTGGGTTTATTGATAGAGGAGAAGACACATTCCTCAATGAACTAAAGATGGGAAAAATATAAGTTATACATTTGCACAGTACAATGACCATTTTCTCTGACTCTCCCTACAATCCAATAAGGTTTTGAGAAGACATACAAGTTTACACCAGGAAGCAGTGGATATCAAAGTTTGATATTTAATCCAAAAAAAGCACTTGTCAACAAAATATCCTGAAGGAAGTCCCACTGCTTTAGGAAGGGATCTAAAACTCTCCTGTTTACCTTTGCAGAGGCCAACCAGCCTTCAGTAATCACCAATAACCTTCCTTCTCCACCAGCTGAGCCAAGAGATGTCTCTGGGAAGGGTTAGATCCATTTGCATTGAAAACACACGAGCATGGAGCTCAGGCTAAATGGATAAGACTAAAATATTTCATGGCACAGGGTCCCCCTGGCTCTTAACTTTTTCTGTGTTAGCTTTTGAATTCTCTTTCACCACTGAAACAGATTAATTTTGTCAGAGGTTTCCCTTACAAGATGTCTCCTCCGTTCTTGTGTTCTGTGACTTTTCTTGCTTCCTCTTCAGAAATAGCTGCTATTCCCTGAGAAGATTCCTACTCTGGGTGTCTAAACCTGTCAAAAATGAAAGTATCTGGGGGTGTAAGAACTGGGAGTTGCTATGTTCTTCTCTCCAGGCACAGTGTGACTTTGTTGTTGTATATTAAAAACAGCAGCTGTTCTTGGAGGTGAGAGTTCTGGAAATGAAAAGCATAATGTCCTAATTACATATGGCAGGGAAAACATCTGTGCAGGAAAACTAATGAAATTAATTCCAGAGCTTAGCAACTGAATACATTAATTGACATTAATTAATGCTAAATTACAAACCTTTGCTAGTGGAGTCACATAAAATGTCTGTGAGAATGAAATGAAAAAAAAGAATCCTTGAGTTAATGTGAACACAGAAAATCTTCCCCTAGGAAAAAAAGTGAGAACCAGGCACTGCAAGAAGCCTGCTTTTCCTTCTTTCTGTCTCCTGTAGCAAAAGGAGCTTGTCTTGTTGTGCACATTTCAGTGTTTGGCTGTTTGGGAGATTAGCTTAAGCAATTTCAGTGCTCTGCCCTTTAGTAATATTACTGGCATTTTAGAATTGAACCCATGGAGAATTGCACTGTAAAAGTTCACAGGAATTGCCATAGTAAATCTTCATTGGTGATACAATCACTGCTGCACAGACTCCTGAGATCACAGCAGAAATAGGGATAGTCCCCATTCGTCCACTGAAGCAGGATCCAAAGAACCTCAGTCTCCTCTAACAGATGTCACCCTGGCCTGCTCTTTAAAATCTCTTGTGGAGGAGATTCCTTAATCCCCAGTTTTTTTAACAGCTCAGGTGGCAGTAGGACCATTTCAACTGAGGTTGCTTTGCTGAAGCTCAGGATTGGCACACATTTCACTCAGGAACTTTGTTGTGACAGAGAGACCCCTCCTGGAATTCTGTCTCCAGCTCTGGAGCCCTCAGCACAGGAAAGCTGTGGACCTGTTGGAGCAAGTCCAGAGGAGGCCACAAAGATGATCACAGGGATGAAACAGCTGGGCTTGCTCAGCCTGGAGAAGAGAAGGCTCCCAGGACACCTCATTGTGACCTTTCAGCAGTCTTAGGACAAGGAGGGGACATGCTGCACCACACAGCATTGTTGGGTGGTGGGAGAGACTCCCTGTCCCCCTCTTTCCTGGGTGCAGAGGGACAGAGGGATGAACAGCTCTGAAAAGGAACTTTCCTGAGCTCACAGGAATGAGCAGGCTGGGAATTACGTTGTTCCCTGCCCTCTCGTGGCTAATGTGGAAAAAATCATGTCCCTCTGAAAGGAAATACATTTTGATCATGCTGCCCGGGCTGTGTTCATTAATGTTTTGCAGTGAGCTGCGAAAGCATAAAATGTTATAAAGGCAGCCACTAATAATACTTAGTACTTTATATATTCCAAGAACCCTGCAAATGTTGGAGGAAAATCATCCCTCATTGAAGTTTCCTGAAGGTTCGTTACCCTGCATGCCTGTTTCAAGCAGAAGTCAACAGCCCTTAGAAGCAAGGAAAGAAATGTCAAATGATAGATTTTAATTAAAACCAAGATTAAATACAAGATGGTAAAATTCCAGCCATTTCTATTTGAGTGTAAGATGCTATTTCTCTGATCTGAAGGTGGTAATTATATAATACAAGGTGTCTCTCCAAGGAAAATGATCAGAAGTACTTCTAACATTAAATGCAATGTAGTGTTTCTATCATGTAAGTACTAATGTTAAAAAACCAGAATTGTTCCTTGTGTGGATCAGGTTTTTCATAAAACAAAATACAAATTCGTAATGAATCTGGAAGAGTCCAAACAGATTACTGAGAATCTGGTTCTGTATTCTAGGATAAATTGTCCCCATGAAGAAATTCTAATTGTTTTTCTTCAGGTGACACATTATGAAATGAGCACCTTGCAGTGCTTCAGAACAGGAGGAGAGGACATGCCACATAGTGACAGTGGATGAGATGGCTTGCATGGCTGTGAGATGGATGGCTGCATTTAGACTATTTAATTTCAAACTGCTAAGACTTCTTGTTACAAGAGAGTGTGGAATGATTGCCCAGGTCTGCCAGAGTGCATCTACCTATGTTGTCAACAGAGAATTAGATAAAACCCCTGAAGAGGAGTTGGTCTGAGGGTACTTTCCAAGTCTATCTTAATTACTCTACAGAGTGTAAGTGCTGTAGGAAATACAGAGGTGCATCTTAGAAGGTTCTCCCTTGGTAAAAATGTATAGCTCTGACATGTGATCTAAAGCAGGACAAAAGAAATAGTGGGAGGCTGAGGCAGGTAAAGAAGGAAGGATATTAAAGGAAGAAAGTAATCAAGGGTGGATTTACAAAGGATGCAGGGGAAAGAAGGGTTGTGTGGTGTTGAATGGATGGTCTCAATTCACTGCACATGAATCTGGGAAGCAAAAGTGCCACCTCAGCAAACAGCTTTATGGCAGTAGGAAGAATCTGTGCTCAGGATCTCAAGTGTATTGTTTTTGCTCTTTTCCTTTCAGATGCCCAATACATCACCTGCAAGATGCAGAACTGCAGTGAAGCTACTCGCAGCAAACCCTTTCCAGGCTACATTGACCATAACTCCCTGATCGTCCAGGGTGATTATGTCTTTGTTCAGGTGCAGAACACCCTCTTCTCCTATTTATTCTATTACTTTATACTATATTATTCTATCTTCTGTTATTTTCTCTTGCATTCCTTTGCATGTGTGTACATGTGTGTTATTTTCAACTGCTCAGACAACACTGGATCCATAAAGGCACTGAGTGGGTTTGTTACAATGCTAACTGTGTTCCTTTAAGCTCCAGTTTCTTGTCACTGTAGGGCCATAGAGTTCCTGCCTGAGGTATGTTCTCTGTGTGCTGGAGTGCTCTGTGCCACTCCTTGCAATCTCATCAGCACTCTGGAATTACTGCTTTAACCCCCCAGCTGGAAGTGCTGTGTCACTCATCTGCTATTACAAGGGAGTAGACCAAAGCTTTTTTGAGTGTGAGAGGGAAATAAGAAAGAAGGGAGGGAGTCAGGGAAAGCACCAAAGGAGTAATCAGGCTTTATTGTTATGCCTCAGTCGTGATTATAGTGAAAAGGCAGAAGATGGGATGTACTCAGCCAGGCTGTGTTCCAGGTGAAAGCTGGTGAATAGATTTGAACCACTGTGGGTTTCATTAGGCTGCTGCCAGTGTCCATTTAATGTCAGCTGAAGAGGAGGAAAATAACAACAGAATTGTAGGGAATGTGGAGGTGAACTGGAGATCATTAGAACTAAACTGGGCTTCCAGACAGTTTATATTTTAGCATGCTTGTGAGTGGAGGGAAGAGAGAGGATTGATATTTTACATTGGGTTAGTTGATTGCTAATTGGCTTCAGTTAATGAACTCAGTTTTAAACACCAGTCTAAATAATCCACAAATAAATCTGGGACATAAGCTTCAGAACAGCTTTTGTGCCTAGTGTATCTGAGGCAAAAAGGAAATGTTTATGTGGCAGGGAAAACAGGGGCGTGCGTCACTGTGCAGCCACACTCTCTCATTCCAGAATGACTCTGTGTTTGTGGCTGAGCTGACACAGGAGCTGGAGTGTTTCTCTTCAGCCATCCTGGCTGAGCTGGAGCTGGTGTTATCCCTTCTGCTCTTCAAAGGAGGAATAACCCTGTGCCAGGCTGTGTATGCTTGGAGGAATAGATGAACACCCTCCTTCTAGCCTTCCCTTCCTTCCTTGATCTCCATCTGGCTTTTCTGCAGCTAAGCCATTTGGAATGAATTAGTAGGCTTAAAAGCACTAGGATAAAGGAATGGGAGTTTATTTTCCTACTAAACTTGTTTTATTTACAAACCCACAGTTTCTCATTAAAAAATATTTCTGGCCTTCCTTCCCCTAACTTTTGCCCGGTTCCCTTAAAAAAAATGCTGAAGAGCTTTAGAATTAGAAATAGTGCTTCTTTTACTTAATCTTCTATGAACCTGGCCTCTGTGTATCTTGCATTTTAAACTATTACAGTGCATTTTAAAACACTTACTACTAAAGAAAATTCTTGATAATCTAAGGTATCAAGCAATTAAAGCAAAGTTCTGCATGGAGAATCTCTTGGAATATTTGTTCTTCAGTATCTTTCATCCAAGGATTTCAAAGTACTTTTAAGCATTGATTATACTTCAGCAGCACTGGAAGCCAGATAAAATTGACAGCTTTTTTCTTTCTTTTTCCCTCCTTTAATAGGTGGTAGAAAATGATACCTCACATTGCTCTAACCCAGAATTTTCAAGGTCTGCAGTCAGTATTTATGCATTTAAATATATGGGCAGATTCACAAAACTGCCAAATTGACCAAGCTTGTCCTGCCCTCCATACCTGTGAATATTTAGCTGATCTTGTAGCAGATACCTATGATGGCTTGTCCAGGGCCACACAGGAACCAAAGCTGGAAGCAGGAATAAAAATCAAGCCTCGTCTGCCAATCTGCTGGTCTAATCAACAGCCTCCAGGGTAGCCCTGCAGATAGCAAAGAACAGCGAATGTGCTGGTAAGGCAGACAAGAGCTGTGGTATCAGGGGGTGGTATGGCCCAGCTGAAGTCAAGACTTCACTATTCACAAGTTTTCACACGAGATTCTAGCTTTTTTCTCTCTTTGCTGAAAATGGGATTCCTCTTGTTTTCTTTTCAGCCACTGTCTGTTGGATCAATGTTTATTCCTCAGCTGTAACAGCGCTGCAGTTTAAGTCATTGCCACCACACCGTGGTGTTTCTCTTAACAGCTTTTGTTTGATATTCTTTCCCATAAAAAATTAAGAAAAACCTGATGATGATAACTTTCCTGCTTCTCTTGCAGCTGACATCAGGAGGAAGACCACATTATTACGTTTCTTATAGGAGGAGCCCATTTGCACAGATGAAGCTGCCAAAGTACTCCTTGCCCAAGGTAGGTTGCTAGGTGCTGCTAGAATGCCCATATGAGCCTAGAGATACTTTGATTGAACAGAAGATCTTGAGCCCAACACAAGTAACTGCAAGATGACATACAGTGACTGAAAACAGTATTCTTCTTTAATAGAACATTTGCAAGCAAGAAAGGGCTAAAACCAAAAGTCAGCACTTTGGCTGGTCAAGGACATGAGCATGAAATGTAGACAGATACCACAGCCCCCATCAATGACCATTTTGTTATAGTTAATTAATTCAGTTTTGGAGGGTATTCTGTTGTTTTTTTTTTTTTTTTTTTGTCTTAAAATTTCCCTCTCCTCTCACTGTCTTGTATGGGTTGCTTTTTGTGCTTTGCCTCATTAGTAGATTTTAATGGGAACCAAGCAGAAAGATGTCTTTGTGTGCCTACTCCATCTCTGGCTTAATTAGCAATGGTGAATTAGCACTGGAGCTTGAAAGGATATTTCTGCCTTCTGAAGCTGAATTTTTTGAAAGACCTATATAAAATGTTAGCTCCATTTTGAAGAAACCACCAATTTGCAGCTGGGGTCCTAATGGATTCCTAACAATGACCAAGGACTATTTTTTTTTTGGCCTTTTCATTCTTGATATAGTCTGTCTTAAATGAGATTTAAGCTGAAAGGTAGCAAATGAACTTATGGATTCTATATGAGGTCTAACATCAGAAGACAAATGCATTCCCAGAAGCTAAGCAGGGATTGTCAAAAGGAAAAAAAGAAAGTGCAAGGTCAGATTTTGACGGTGAAAATGTTCAAAGGGATAACGTGGCTCACTTCACAGCTGGCTCTCTTTGATTCCTCAACCCAACAGAGCTGTTTATAGTGGATTGACTGGGTGACCTTCATATGAGCAGACTGCAGCTCAACCCCAGCCCTTCAGTGCCTCCCCTTCCCTGCACTGCTGCTGGAGCCTTTACTCCTGCTCACACCTCTGGAAACCAGCTTGCAGGACAGTGAGGACCACACCAGCAGCCATGAGATCTTAGCTCTGACACAGGAGATCTTTTAGTCACATTTTGGAATAGGTTGCTTTGAAACTTCCTGCCCAAGCAAGAGAAATTACTCTGTAAATTCAGATCAGATTTAAATAGGTGTTATTTAAAGGAGCCCTTAGCAACTTAGGAGTTGCATGTTAGCATGGTTATTGTAAAAGCCAAATAAAAATTGTTATTTACAGACCATTCAGACCATCTGTAGAGACACTTTTTGCTTTAAAGTTATTGTTTCCTTTAGCCCACACTTACTTTTTGTCCACCTTCTCAAAGAGATCACTGGAGAGCCAGAGAAAATATGCTAGAATTAAATTGCAATGTGTTCCAGAGAACAAGAATTGGAGCAATATATTCATGTTATTTGACCCAAAGAAAGATGCTTTGTCACAATCTCAGAATATCTTCAAAGTCTGAAGAGCTGCATTTGGCTTGGAAGGAGCTACAGTGGAACTGTGGCTGTTTAGGAGGCTATCAAAGCAAAAGAGTCACTTTTATGAAAAATGCACAGAGTGTTATATTATTCAAGGAATTGGAACATACAGCTTCTTTTATGCTCAAATTCTCTTTTATCTCCTTCAGCTAAGAAAGAGGGGCCAAATATGGCAAACATTCCTAAATTACTTCCGGAACTGAAGATGGAAATATCAATCTTTTTCTCTCTGAGTGTCACTCTTCCTCAACTGTGTGACAGCAGGCAGCCTTGGCAGGTGATGCTGCTGCTCAGGCAGGATGGCCTACAGCAAATCAAACTAAAATATTATTCTTGTTCACATTAACAGCCTCTTAGCTACTTTGATTAAAAGCCTAAATAAACTTGAAACTCTGTTCCATTCAAGAAGATGCCTGCATGTGTGCATACAGGTTGTGTTAACCCTGTAAATAGTCTTTATTGAGACCTGTTAATCAAAGCACCCACTGGGGGCTTTGTCACACACTGTAATGTCATTCATGACAATCACCTTAAATGTACCTACAGCATGCATTTACTCCAGTTTAGACTGATGCACTTGGCAGACATTTGAGAATACTGAAGCAAGTCAAGCAATTTCTCTTTTAAAAAGATCTGTCTTAACTGGTGTTGGGTTGAATAGTGATGGGATCGATGCATATGGTACCTCTGTTTTAAATTCATCACCTGCTTTCCACCTCAGGATGGACATCCTGATGGAAGAAGCAATAACAAAAATAAATAAGATCCTTAAATACAGACCTTGAAAGAGCTGACAGCCCCAGTAATTTCACAGAAAGCAAAGGCAAGATCCAGCATCTTCACAGACATTTCACAGAATATTCTGAGTTGGAAGGGACCCACAAGGATCATCAAGTTCAACTCTTAAGTGAAGGGGATTGATCCCACAACCTTGTTATTAGTCCCATGCTCTGACCAACTGAGCTGGCAGAATAAAACTAGCATTACACATCTCTACTATTTAACTTGCCAGGAAAAATGTTGTTCCCTGACCAAATGCAAAAGGGGCAATTGTTTAGTAATTCAGAAAGCCTTGGCTTTTGGCAATTTGAGGAGACCTGATCAAACCCATGTACAGCTTCATGTTACTTTAGTCTTTGAAAAGGCAAAAGGGACAGATAGTAGAACTGCATATTAATGTACTTGCAGTATGTTTTGGAACAGAGAGAAAAAAGCTCAGGCTCTCAGTAATGCAAGGGGAGCCCCTAAAGGTGATGATGGCTGTTTGAGAAAGGTGCCTTGCTTCACATTCCTGTCCTCTTGTGTCTCTGTAAGGAGCTTATGCTATATCAAGATGAAGGCTGTCTTTTTGTATTATTCCTCCCCCTCAAGGAATTAATATCCGCCTTGAAAAAAACCCAACATAATATGAAACATAATATGATATGCTGATTAATTTTAATTTTCCCAATGTGGAAATGAAGAAATTAATGACGCTGGTCCAAGATCTGTTTGATGCATATATATTAATCCTTTTCTATCAAAGCTGTGCATCATTGCTGCATGTATTGGAGAAGGCCATATTAAGAGGAAGTTAATTTATCCCCAAAGGCACAGTTGGAATGCCATATTTTTTTACTTTCTGCATTTTGTATATTATGCCAATTCTGTCTCAATCTCTGTTCCCTAGGATTAAATTCCTTCAGCCTTACTGGAATCTTCTTTAGACTTCCATCTTCCATCTTCCAGCATGATCAAGTGCAGGAAGCATCTAGTGAATAAATTAACTTGTTTGCTTCTTCAGCATTTTTGAAATTGCCTTTAGTTTTCTCTAGTGTTGATCAAAGTATTTTTTTACCCCTCTTCCCCAGTTTTTACAAAACTGTTGAATGGAATGGTAAGATAATGAAAAAGTACATTCACCAGACAAACCAAATTTCACTTCTAATTTCTGTCTGTGTTTAAATGGAGGGGCCTTCCCATGTGTGCCCATATGCAGAAATTGACACTTGAGATTAGAGCTGTGCTAGCCAATGTTGCCTGGAGCACACTGAGAGCACCTGCTGATGTAGATCTACCAGCAGATTGAACCAGGGTGACAGTCTGACAAGAGGAGCCACAGACAAACAGCTGTGGCTGTAACTCCTGCTGGCACAGCTGGGGCTGAGAGAGGATGTCTGCTCACAGCCAAAATTAGTAGGACTAAGTGGGACTTATATTACTTTTCCTATTGCCTTGGGAATTAAGCCAATCTGTTCCTTCACAAAACAAGCCCATCTTCTGGGACATGATTTTCTCTAGTGCAAAGAAGGAAGTAAATCAAGAGTACATTCATCCACTCTATATTCAGATCCGAATCTGGATGAGCAGGCAACTGTTCTGAATCTTAACTCCATGGTGAATCCACTTTCAAATTTATAGATCAAATTTCTTCATTATATTACTTTTTTATTTTTACATTACAAGGCTTCATCTGGAAGTATTGATCCTCCCTAAAAAGCCACCAGACCCTGAATTTTCAAAGACTATTAGCAGAAGGGAGAAGTAGCATCAGCTTCCAAAAAGTATATTTTCTGATAAAGTTCTGTTTTGCATGTAGAAAGTCCTGGCTGAGATTCATGGAAGTAGAATAACTTTGGGATATCTGCCCAAAGCAGCCCAAACAGCAGAGTCTTCTGGGAATCACCTGGTACTAAGAAATCTTCATTTCTTTTCCTACCTCCAAAGATTTTTATGGCACCAAAGAACTCAGGGTGCCTGTGCTGGGCAGATAGAGCCTGGGAATTTCATTATAACAATCTCTCTCTTGGTGGCTTTTTCCATTGTAATGGAAAATAAAAGAAAATGGGTAATAATTTCTCCAGGCATTGAAAGATGGGATCAGGTTCAATAGTCCCTCTTTTTCTTTACTTATGCAATCTTTTCATTGCTTCCTGCCTGCTGTAACACAGAGAGGAAACAGAGTGAAACAAAACCTCACTCATAAATGCTAGTGATCTAAATACATTTCTGTTCTTTGTATCTAGTGAGCATTAGGGTTGTTTTTCTATTTTATTTCTTGGGGTGTGCTGTTTAGTACAGTGGTCCAGAGTCTTGGCTCCAGCCCACATTGTCATTACAAACAGTAGGTAACAGCAGATGTTCCCTCATTAGTTCCTGCTTGTGTCAGGTCCTGAGCATATTTGGCTTCTGAAAGCTGGGCAAGAAGCAGATGTTTCAGATTGGTTTTTTTTTTTTTTTTAAATTCCTACAATTTTAATATCTGTGATTCCATAGTCATGAGTGGAATCACTCGGATGCTGAATGGAAAAAAGGAAAAAAAAACCCCAAAAAACAAACAGCCCTCCCTATTCCCCAGACAAAACAATCATTAAAATGAAGGTGTTGTTAAGGGGAGGGAAAGTGCTGCAATATAACACTGTAGTGCCAATGTAAATGTTCAATTAACACCTCATCAGTTAATTACTGCTTTGAAAAATTGGCAGAGGAGAGCTGGTGTAAAATATTCCTGGATGGAATTACCTGCTTACAGTGGCTGTAGAGAATACAATAATAAAATGCAGCAGTATTGTCTACTGAGTTCCCTGTTAAACTCCAGCCTAAATATATTCCTTGCTGCTCCCCAGTTACTTTGGTGCCATGGGAAATGGCAGCACAGAGCTCCCTCGAGTAAGCTTCCTCTCTTTTGTTTCTCCAGGACATGCATGTCATCAGCACAGATGAGAATCAGGTGTTTGCAGCTGTCCAAGAGTGGAACCAGAACGACACATACAATCTGTACATCTCCGACACCCGCGGGATCTACTTCACCCTGGCCTTGGAAAATGTCAAGAGTAGCCAAGGGCTGGAGGGGAATGTGATGATTGACCTCTATGAGGTATGTCATAACTCCAGACATCTCGTTGCTATCTCAGGAGCTCACATGATGCCAGTACCATTTCCTTCTTGCACATCAGTCTCGTAAAATGCATGTGAACAGCAAAGCCAACAAATGATTAAACACAGAGTTTTACCCTTCCTAGATTTACTGCTGTATTCCCCAAAAGGTTCTCAGGTGAGGATCAGCTCATGGCTCTTTGGTGCATAGGAAAAAGTAGTGGAATAGTTCATTCATTTGCTAAGAGGAACTCTATCAGCCAAAATCCTGCTAGGACTCTATGGCTCTGAAAGCTCCCGACAGTCTCAATAGTATCATACTCCAATTTTTGTTGCATTTCTGGCAGTCTAATCTCTTGGTTTAGAAGTTAAGGAGAGACTGCAGTTTTCAGCTGTCTTTGTCACCTTTCTCAGCTTGAGCTATTCTGGGAACTTAAGTGGTTATAGATATGTCCTTTTGGGCTATCTCAGGAGCATGGAAACTCTCATACCTCATTTTGATGCCCCGTTTACCCTGAGCCTTTTTCTGAACAAATGTGCTCTGCTTAAGCTCATAGTAAAAAGGCTGATTTGCATTGTCTTCTATGACAACTGATCCTAAGAGTAGGACTTCTAATGTGCCCTTGTCCATCTCTTGCTCTGCTGCCTGTTTTCCTTCTGGAGACAAGCACTCAGCCAAGGAGAAATTCAATCCTCAGCTGCTGTTCTGAGGGTCAGGTTCTGTTTTCAGGTCTCCTGCAGGGTATTTTCTGACCATTTAGAATAAAGGTCATAAAGTAGATCTGAGTGCCTTTTAAGATGAGGATGCTGCCCATATTTCCCATCACTGTCTCAATATTAGCTCTGCTCTGTGGTTTTCCTTCAGCTGCCCTCTGCTTGGAAACCACCTTGAATTGTCCAGAGAGTCCAAGAGTTATACATCAGTGCAGATGGACCAGAGAGGATGGGCACTGCCATTTCAGTCATTTGGACATTTTTTACCATTAATCTCTCCACAGGGCTGGCAGCCCATGGAAAAAACTGTTGCCTCTTATTACTGTCAGCTGGGGAAGCAGCTTTGCTGCATTATGTAAAGGTGTCCTACATCCCAGGGGTAAAGAAAATATTTTGTTTTGTTTTATTCATCTGACACCACACAGCAACCTGGATTGAAATTGATGCAATCAGACTTATAGCATCATATCTGCTGATTTTCTAGATAGAAGGAATATTGGCTGACATGGAACCTGGCACAAACCTTCCTTTCTGTTTGATGTTCTTGCTGGAAAGGAACAGCCAGCCAGCATGGTTCTCTGAGTCAGATTGTTATAGTGATCTAGGGGAAAATGGAGAGGAAGGCAAGATAAGGAAAAAAAAAATCCATAGATAAATTAAAAGTAAGTGGAGAGATTGCCAAACAAGTCCTTCTCTGGTGGCAGCAGTATATTTTAAAAAGCATCATTATTAGAGAAGATGCCAGAGAAAGGCCTGTTTAATGCAGGTGTCTGTGTACATGTTTTTCAGGTGTTAGAAGTAAGTTTTACAGTGAACATGTTTCTGTGTGTAATTCCTAAATTGATTCTAAGTCAAGGGTAAATCTGCTCAATGCTGCTAAGTAGGGAATTGCACTGGGTAGAAAGAGAAATAGAACTTCTTTCATGGTGTCTCCTTGAGTTCACAAAAAGGCTGTCCTATTGACCACCTCCTAAAGTGAAGGAAGAGCTGAATCTCTGACCACTGTGTCTGAGTGCCCTCTCTGGTTCCTGTGTCTGCCCAGTGATGCAATATGGCTCTGTTGGAATGGTCCACAGCCAGACGGTGCTGCCTGTGGCAATCCATGACTGAAGTGATAACAGACTGTGAGGAGGTGTGTCTATAGCTGTGCTATATATGCCTGTCACTCTGGAACTTACTTTTTTCTAGCAGTATGTATGTTGGCTGAGAAGTATATTTGATGTATGGTGATGGGGAGTGAAAAATGTCTTTAGAGTTGTGTGTTCAAGTGTCTTGTATGGATCTTTCTGAAGCTGTAGAGCAGCATTAGTATCTGCACACAGTGCATTCAGGGTGGTGAGGATTCTGCAGTTCCTATGTGGGAGCTGATGGAGTGCTTTCCTCTCTGACCACTGGTGGTCATGCACTTGCTTGCCTGGGTCTTTGTAATGACTGTGTGAGCAGCAGGGCTGAACAGCTCTCTGTGTGTGTCAGGGTTGTGTATATGCAATTGGTCTGTCTCTCCCTTCTGAGAGTACACAAGCCTGTGTGTGCAGGTTTTTTTTAAGATAAAGCTGTCCAAGACTGACAGAATAACTTTGCTTTCTCAGGAAAGGATTCTGAGTCCCAGCCCATGACTAGAATCATAAAAAGAAAAAAAAAATCAGGATTTCAGAACACTTTTATTGCCTGATATATAAAATGCTCTTTAATCATTTATGGCCAGTATTTTGTAGGGGCTGTATAATAGAACAATTTTGGGACAGCAACAAAGCAAAGTACAATTGCAACTATAGGCTCTAGCCTCAGGTAGTAAAGGCAGAACTGTGTTATTTTTCCATCCCTGTCTATTCATGCAATATCACTGTGAGACAGGACTACCCATGTCTTTTCAGGGTGCCTTTCTACTACAACAAAGAAATCCTGAATAATTAGTTGGGTGGGATCAAATAATCCACCTGGGAAATTGAAAAGGTTATCCTTTTTCTGCTTATATCAACAATGAATTAGTTAGCTATTTAATTTAAAGACTACTTCCCATTATAGCATGCCATGTCAAAGTCTTTATGAACTTCAAATGAAATTCAGGAAGGTGCCATTTGAATGACTAAATACATCACAGTGCTGTACCAAAGCACTGTACACAAGTAGTCTCACAGCACATGATTAAAAATGCAATAAGGTCCTGTCCACTGGTAGCTGTAGCATCCAAATCCAGCCACATAATTAAATGGGTTGAGCTGGAAAAAGCTCTGAATCTGCTGTGTAACTCTTTGCCATGCCATGTCGTTTAATCTCTGTGATTATAAACTCTTGATGAATGATTCTGTCTGCTAATTCTACATCATAAGCAGGGGTGAGGTGGATGACTGAACAGATTTGCTGGAAACCAGAAAGTTTCTCACTTTCCCCCTCCTTCTCCTGATTTCAGTTCCCTTTTTATTGCGGCACTCAGATTACAGAATGACAGCCTAACAAATTCATTCTCAGGCTGCAGCAGCTATTGGGCTATTGATTTTCAGTGTGCTGAGAAGATGGGAACATTCTGCAGTGTGAGTTGTGGTTTGAGGTTGACTCTTTTTTTCTCCTCACTAAGATACTTTTAGGCTTGGTTCCAAAGTGAATCTGTTAGCGTCATGTCTTTGCAAAATCCTCCTGCAGGTCTGTGGATTTAAACTATTGGGTAAAACACCAGGAAAAAGTAGAAGGATGAAGACCTCATTTCCAGCTCTGTAACAGTAACTAGAGTTCTGTATGGCCTTGCTTGAGTCACTAGTTGTTTGCTTTCCTCAAAATACAAAACCATAATAAAAATACATCTGTGCCCCTAGTTATCTGTTGAAGCACTGATAATTATGAAACACATTGAGATCCTTAGATAAAACATCTGAAGAAGGATGGATGAGAGTAGAACCATGGAACTGCAAGTTTATGTGTGTGTGTTGCTGTTTTCTTCACAAGGTCAAAACTGCTGCTGTTTCCTGCTGCTGCTGTGCAAGAGAAAAATAATTGCTGTACATGTTTCATCTTTCAGGGGGAAGGATGCCTACACAGTTGAGAGGTTGTCACTTTACAGATAATGCTACTGACATCTTGCCATGTTCCCATGATGATTCTGAAATACAGTATTTCTTTCCCATTTGTCATTTTTACACCTGTGATGGCTTTATCTTTTCCCCAGCACCCCAGCTTGCCTTTGATGTACATTGGCAATTCTGGCCCTGACACTGGCCACACTGACAGAGCCATCAGAGCCCTGGTGGGTTTGACAGAGAAAAAGGGACATGCACAGAACCTGCATGGACTTGATCTATTTTTCAGCCATGTCAATTTTTCCTAGGTAGCAGGGATAAAGGGAATGTTCTTGGCTAACAAGAAGATTGACAACCAAGTGAAAACTTTCATCACCTACAATAAAGGGAGAGACTGGAGTTTGTTGCAGGCTCCGCACACGGATCTGAGAGGAAATCCCATTCACTGTCTCCTGGTAAGTACCTGAGGGGGGAACTTGGGGCTGCTAATACCCCAGAACAATCTTTTTTCTGCCAAGTAAAACAACAAAAAGAGGGCAGCTCCCTTCTCTATGCAGTGTATCTCATAGAGTGCAGTGCTTCAGGCTTGGGCTGCCAGGGGTTATTGCATTGTAATTTAGGTTAATTTAATTTGATTTCTGGAACAAATGTGCGCATTGTGGATCAGCTACCTTCTGCAGAAGTGCTATGTCCCCTGCAAGAGCAGGGGAATGGATGCTGTGTCTGGCAGTCAGTTCTCTGGACACTAGATGGGAGGAGAGAGCTGCTGTAGCTCAGAACTCTGAGACACAGTAACTGGAAACAGGCTCAAAGGAAAAGAGAGCTCAGATTGCTTTCAGGCTGCTCTGTTGGCATTAATATTTATTAACATTCATCATTTTCTCTTTGAGCTCAGAAGTGAGAATCGACACATTCATCCAAATATATGTGCAGCTTTGTGTTGGTGTAAATTGTATCTATCTCTGTACTTATTGATATAGATGCACATATAGCTAAGTCTTTAATCATCATTATATGCAAACAGTTTCCAAGAGGGAAAGTGAAATATAAGTAATGTGAATAGAATTGGAGAGCTCTACAAAATTAGAGAGCTTAAACTGATCTTGACATATTTTTCAGCTGCTACAATCTATTCACAGTAGTGGGATAATGCTCAGAACCCCTGTATATGGGATTCCAAATAACTTTTATATTATACTAGTTCTAATATAGTTCCAGGCAGAATCAGGGACACTATTTAGATTGTTCTTACTGCTGTTGTCCTGCATGTTGTTTTCCATCTAAAAAAAAAAAAAGGTTTATCATTTTGAGGCATTAGAATCTGAATCAGCATTATATTTTGTAGCTGAATGCTACACTAATCTCTTAACTGAATGTCATGCACTATTGCAAGAGCAAAGAATAAATATTTGAAGCTGTTCAAATAATTGATTTTTTGATTGAGCCAAAATGCAAGCCCTTCATTTTCTGTCCAGTTTGGAAAAAATAAATAGGAAAGACTAGGGGTAAGACAGAGCATGAATTATTTCAGAGCATGAATAAATTTGTTTAGGTTTGTTTTCTTCTTTCAAATTTTTAAAAATTTTAACTAAGTGAATTTTTAATTACATGTTTCTATGAGGTGAAAACCAAAACAGATAGCATGCAAAAAACTTTGCAGGCATAAAGCAATTCAGCTCTTTTGAAGGGACTATGTAAAGAAGCCTTTATGTTTCAAATAGATTGTATAATCTAGTTTTAACTCAAGTGAACATATTCAGTAAAAAAAAAAAATTACATCGTGACCTTCTCAAATTATAACCAATTTTATCAGAAACTCAAAATTTTTATTATATGATATGACAGTATAATATTCTAGAGGACTGGCAAGGCAGAAGAATAAAAAAAAAAAGCACATAGGCAAGTAAAATAATGAAAGTAGACTTTATTTTTTTTCCATCAACTTGAAGTTAGAGTGCTTTAGAGCTTAGAGGTCTTTCCTGGTGTTTTTGTGCACTGATCATGCCAAGTCTGACTTGTCATTCTGGTTATAAGTGAGCCAGTGATACTGCTCTGTGTGGCCCTTATGGAACAGTTGTTTGCAGGAATTGGGTATTTTATACACAAGGCTATACCTGCCACTGTAGTTGTCCATTATATAATGGAAGCAGTCATATATCTGTGTGTGAAACAGAAATTGATAGTTCTTATGGGGGGAGAGAGAGTTATGGCTCCCTTTAAGTCTTCCCATCCATACTGTATCTGCTGCTATATCCATGGGCACCAGAAAATGCAATAAACCTCATTTAAAATTAGACCAGATATGCCTGAACAAGCTGGATTCCCTCGAGGGTGATGAATTTGAACAAGCCAGACAAAGGGTCAGGAGGAGGAGCAGAAGTGTGGGAGCTTGTAAGGACACAGGGAGAACTGACCTAGAGAAGCTCATTGTTCTCTGGGGATTGCATTTACATCCTTGCAGATGTATCCTATCCACTGTGCATAAACCACTATTTAAACATTAGTTTGTTTTTATTTTGCTCTCTATGCAACCATGTACTTTGAGAATTATTTCCACCTGTGCAAGCTCAGTGGATGTTTGCCATGCTGTTTACATTTCTTAAGTGCTCTGTGACGAGCTGGAGTGTTGGAATTGTTCTGTGATTTCAGGGTGCTAAGGGACAAATCCTCAGTGGACTTTAACCTTGTATCTAAGTCTGTCCTTTGATAAGGCCAGAAGAATATTTAGCCATTTTTATTTCCTCTTCCCCTAACATTGAGTAAAACGGGTAAGAGGCCTCTTTCATTTGTCTAAGCACTCCTCCATGTTTAGGTTTTCACCAGCTTTTGGAATGGCCGAGGAGCAGGAAACCTCAACTGAGCATTCAGAGTCTCAGATGGTCAACTTGCAAATTTGAAAGAAAGTAAATAGCTGAAATCTGAATTAAACCTACTCATTAGGTTTTTACAGGAACAGGCAGTCTGCCTGTCATAGAAAGGGAGGGATAGAAGTTCAGAAAATGTACCAAGCACAAAGTGAAATAGAAATTCTGCAAGAGAGACAAGCTATATAAAAATCCTATCTGAGGTTCACGCTTAATGGTGGGGAAGATGAAGGCAGAATATGGAATAAAAAATTTGTAGAAATTATAGAGAATAAAGCACAGAAGTTGTGAATGGCAGGGAAGTTTTTGAAACAAAAGTACTTGAAGTTTGCATTCCTGGAAATAAGTCAGGGATCCGTAAGGGTTTTCTGCTGAGGGACAATGAGGAGAAAAGGAATTTTTCCCCTGCTCTGAGGCAATTCTGTTCCTTGTCAGTGTGACATAGCTTAGCATTTAAACACTTCACAAACTCCACTCACCTCTTTAGCCACCCCTGCATCACTAGTTTTACCTCCTTATGTCTACTGCTCCTTTTCCTTCTAGACATAACTGTTCCTGACACCATCCTGCTTTTCCTTATGGCACAGATAAGTGAGTTCTTTATAGTCCATTGTACGTGCAGTTGAGTTCCCATCCTTGCTGCACAGCAGATTCTAATGCTTTCCCACTGCTGGTTCTCAGCATAATTGTCTGCAGCAGTAGCTCAGCACTCAGCAATGACATGTGTTCCAGCTCATTGGCAAAATGGGACCTGCCATTTCCCAGTGACACACACAGGGCTGTGGGCTCTGTGCAGCTGGTCTCCAAACCTAAACTAAGGGAGAATTAAAACAGAAGTACATAGCAGCTAAGCTGTTGGCTAAGGAGGTTAGGAAGGAATCTGGTTGTAGCACAGGGTGAGCCAGACATAACCATCCCTCTACTGACAGTACACTTGAGGTGGTTTTTCAAAGGGACTCAGAATTTCTTTGCATTTTTTGAGAGACAGCTCTAAATAATGAGGAAGGAGGAAAACAGTGAAATTCCATCTAATCTCAGGGTTTTGTTTTTCTTGTTTATACCACTTAATACAAGTGATATCTGACAAATAAGATGAATATACTTAATCTTCATTAAATAGCTGCCAAGGTATTTTATTCCAAAGATGCTGGTTTAATTTGATGCCATGTGTTGTGAAGTGGTTAACTGAGGAGTAGTTCTGTCTGGCAAGAAATGAGCATCTGCCTGGGAGAGTTAATCAATTAGCTTTCAAGGATGGACTTGTGGTTCAAACACAGGGCTGAATCTCAGGAGAATCTTGATTCAATTTTTGGGTCTATCTCCAACTTCCTAGGTGACCTTGGGCAAGTAATATATTTTCTCTGTGCCTTGCTTCCCCAGACATCTGTTTATTCTCTGCCACATTTTTTTGTCTTTTCCATAGGAATTTATAAGGATTTCAGTACAAAGACCCTCTTCTCATAAAGGGAGACATTTATGTCATCTGCTACAGAGTATTTTAACCATCTAAGTGAGGTGTTTTGAACATCTCTCTTGGAAGTGTTTATCTCTTTTCATTGCTCCTTGCTATTGCAGGTGAGCAAATACTGTGACTGCCCCTAGGCTGTGGATGGTGACCAGAATTGTGCTATAATATTTTCTCCCACTTCTGATGAGGGACAGCCACTAATATCTGGTTTGTATTGTGTCCTGCCATTGGAGACAGTTCAGGTGGGCTTTTCAGAAGAGCCAAAAGTGGGTTTGTGGATGTTTATGAAAAATTTTACTAAGGACTGATGAGCTTCCTGAGGGGGGAGCATAACAGTGCTGGCTTGAAAATATTAGGAAGCAAGTAATGAACTCCAGCATGATTTTAAAAACTGTGGCAGTGAGCAGAGCAATGGGCTATATCACCTATGCTTTCTCTTCTAGCTAGAGTTTAAATGCTCCATGCTATGGTTGCCTTTTCCTTAGTGGTTGTGCAGCACTTGGCACAGATGGGAACTAGGCAATGACAGGGAAGCCCAAACCTATGATTCTGATGATAATAATGATTTTGGTAGCCTGTTGGTAACAGAAACCAAACAGAACAGAGACAATTGAAGAAAATTCTGAAAAACAGTGAGATGTCTGCATGTGAATTAAGCTATAGGAGCTGGAGGAGGAACACAAAAGGACCAGCAGAACACAAAACAGCTGGAAAAATATCTGTTGATGAGCTATATAAGGACAGAGATGGAGAAGGTGTACAGGGTAATGAGAAAGAGAATGCTAACACAGCCAGGATGTGGGGTGGCCATGGGCAGTAACTTCAGGTGTTTGGCTAAGAGTGGAAAGGTTGGTTTTCACACCATACCCAGTTGTCACCAGAGACTCTAAGCATTGCTGCACTCCAACTGTAAGAAGTCATGCCACTAAAAAGATCATCTATCTGCTTAGACAGATATCCTTTTAATACTGGAGAGATATATTCTATTTCTATATGCTACATCTGTGAAATGAGATCAGTTTGAAAGGAAACCTCTGGTAGCACAAAGATTGAATCTTAACAAGGTCTCATCTGAGTTGGGAATTGGCTGAGTTGCCATTAAGGTTCCTTCTTCAGAATGCTGAACTGGGCTTGGAGTATGTTAGTTTTAAAAATATGTTTTCTATTTAGTCTTCTCACAGCCTATCAAGATGTAGAAGGAAAGAGTTCATGCTCTTGCAGTGCTTTTCCACTTCCTGCACTGATGTCAGCTCGATTTGCCCTGCACTCAGTGTGGTGCCCCGGGCTGCTCTGGCGGCTGCCCTGGCAAGGCTGTCACTGGGAGTTAGGCTGTCACTGGGAGTTAGGCTGCTCCGTGCATTGCACTGCCAGCTCATGCTCCCTGCTGCACAGCCCACATCCCCTCTTCCTGCCTCACACCAGTGACAGCTCCCATCTCTCCTCACCACCCTCATTTGCCTTTGCCTAAAGAACCCTGCCTTTCTCCACAGAGGAGTTGTCATTTCAGTCATATTCACCTAATTTGAGATGGGATGGATAGGTGGTCTTCCTCCAGTGACCTATGGGGCTACACACCTAGCCTTTAGGCAGCTGGTATTATTCAGGAAAACCTGCCTCCTTTGAGCCTGAAGGTCCCTCTGCACAGCCCCTCTCTCTTACAGAGCTGGGCAAGCTGAAGCCATGAGTTTTGCTCCAGTTCTGTTCCTGTATGATGTCTGCCTTGATTGGGTCAGTTTGCTTCAGGTTTTCTTGTCAGCATTTTTCCCCTGCTCCTCCCTTAGCATGTTTCATGAAGGGCCCTTCATGAGGTTTGAAAGGAAAAAAAATTCTGGAAATAAAACCCAAGTGAAGGAAATAGTATTCAGAAGTTTTCAGAAATTATTACATTACAGATTTGGAGGGAATTGTAATGGCAGCTTTGAAAATCTGCCCATCTGTCTTACCTTCTTGCTCAGCTGATTTATTCTGGACCACTCGTGTCTTACCTGAGTACCCAGCACACAAAATCAATAGCAAATAGGTAAAGTTTCCACGGATGTATTTGTATTGAAATCTTAAAGGTCACATCCAGATGGGCAATGAAGCTTTGCTTTAAAGTTGAAACTAACACTTTCCAGTCATGGTACTTCTTTGTATTTATTGTAGTGCATTTCAGAACAGTCATACAGAACAGTCATATGTCAAAAAGAGTAAAGAAATGGTATTAAACAAGTTGTTTTTTTTTCTTGATTAATTAGTGGTGATTCAGCACCACACCAGTGGGGTTAAATTGCTTCTTTTTTCAGAGATAGGTTGGGTAAGATAGCTGGGGTAGTGCTGCTCAGAGTAATTTCATATCTGCATCAATCTGCATGATTGCTTCTCAAAGAGTAGGAGCCAGCAGTCAGTCCTTACCATCACCTGCCTGTGCAAGCCTGGTCCCCTCCTTTGAAGTACAGCCTCAAAAATCTGGTCCTTGGAAGAGGGTTTCAGCTTGGAGCATGTGTCCCACTGGGAATGGGTTGTGTCAGAAAATGATGTCAAAGTGGCTGTGCCTGTCTAAAGGTTACTGAACGCAGTGATTAGGTGGAAACACAGAAAGACACTGAATGTTTCTAAGCCTGTAGAAATAGGAGCATACATAGTTGTGTCTGCTTTTTACTTTTATTTCCTCTTTCTCCATAGCCCTATTGCTCCCTTCATCTTCACTTGAAGGTCTCAGACAACCCCTACACCTCAGGAAACATCGCCAGCCGAGACACCGCCCCCAGTATTATTGTAGCTTCAGGTATGAAACATTTAAAAATTGCCTCTGATGTGCAAACCTGGACAAACTCTGCAGTTTGTGGAGGGTGTTTGGTCTCAGTGGGGTGTCACAACACCAGTGTTGGGAAAGGAAGCAGGCTAACAAATGAAAATCCTTATGGGCCTTCATCTTGTCATATGTTTTTTATGGAAACTGCCCTTCAAGACAGAGGATCTCATGTCTAGTCCTCTACTCCTGTGAGCATAAGATCAAATCAGGGCATTTCCTTTGCAAGTGAAGGTGTGTAGAATTCTATATATTGGGTCTTTTATGTATATTTTTTCAAACTGAAATGCCTTCCCTCTTCCTCTTTCCCTCTCATTTTCCTCCCAAACCTAGAAGTTCTACAACAGCAAAATAAATAATTACATTTACTCACCTGATTTGCTCATTCTGCTGTTTCTGAGAGGGTCCCTTCACTAACCAATGCTGATCTTACAGGTAATATAGGCACTGAACTATCAGACAATGACATCAGCATGTTTGTTACTTCTGATGCTGGGAACACTTGGAGGCAGGTAAATGGCACAGTCACTGGTTTAAATACGAATCATAGGAAATGTTATAAAAGTAGATTCAATCTGCCACTTAATTTTTGTTTCATTTGGTACAGGGTAGTTTTTTGCAAACCTTTTACAAAAGAGTAAACTTCCCTTCTCAAAGGTACAGAGATGTTCAGAGAAAAAGACTGAGTATGCTGTTAGATTTCATATAACAGAAAATTATTTTTATTATTCTACTCAGAGTTTGACTTCATTTTAAGCCCATAGCAAAGAGAACAGAATAAATATGAGTAATAAAGGGAGAGAAAGTGTTACCTTTCACTGTTGGACATACCTCTTGCCAACCAAACCATTTTTCTTTTCATCTATGACTAAACCTACCCAAAAATCTGCAGTTGCACTGGTCTGCTTTTTCTCACTTCAGCTGAGACTCATTTCAGCTGAGCTGAGTTGTGCAAAGTTAGTTGTCCATATAAATGGATTATTTTGCCTTGCTCTTAAGCTAAAGCAGAAAAAGGCAAAATTCAGTTTGCCTTGTTCCACAGCCACCTACCTCTCAATTAATTGTGGAAAGAGACTGGATGATGAAATTATATCTAGTTCCTAATATTTAGTGGAGTCTCACCTGCTAAGAAATAACCTCTAACGTGCTTATCCTCTGATCAGGAAATTCTGTTATTCCTATTTTCTGAATGCAATATCAAGTCATGGAGAGAAAGAGTAAGATTTTCAGACTAACTAATGCTGCTGTATGGACTGTAGAGCAGATGTTTGCAGAAAGTTAATACAAAAAAGACACAGGGAGAGAAAATCTTTTCCAATATTTGATAATCCAAGAATCTAATTATTTTGCAGTGTTTGACCAGCCTCATTTTTCTGTCTAAATCAATTATTTGAGATGGGGCCAGACATGTGCAAACACATGAAATTCTTCTTTAAACAAAAATTTGTCATCAGAAGGAGGGGAATTGTTGATCCTTGCAAAAAAATTATATTTCTAACTTTCTGTCAAGCAAGAGAAGAATGAATTTTCCATGGACCTGGAAAATCTGGGGGAAAAAAACCCCAAACAATAAAAAACCAAGTCCAGGAAATATATCTATAATTTCCTCTATTTTATTATTTCCTTAGCACATCACTGTCCTGTATCATGATCCTACTTAAAGAACTGTGACATTTTCTTGATATTAAGAGTAATAGGTTTAAATAAACACTTCGGTTTTTTTCCCCAGATCTTTGAGGAAGAGCACAGTGTTCTGTACCTGGATCAAGGTGGTGTACTCGTTGCCATGAAACACACATCTCTGCCTATCAGACATCTCTGGTAATGCCTCCATTTCTGCTAAATGTCTGCTGTCCCTCTTTTCAGATGCCAGCAAGTAGGCAGTTATTATGCATCCAGTCTTCTGCAGCTATAATTTAGAAAGTATTAGTTAAGATACTGGCAAACATTAAGTCAGATAAAGCTAAGAAATCCTGGAAATTACAGTTTACATAATTTTGGCTTGGCCAGATCTAAGATATCATCAGTGTAATTCCACAGCACTCCAGATTTACCACAGCTCGGCTTCTTGGATTTGATTGTTTATTATATATGGTTTATGCCTTTGTCTCTCATTAAGTTACCAAAGTAGCCCTAATTTTCAAAATTATGGATGAACTCGCCTTCTGTGTGGCAGGCAGCGCTTATGAACCAGAATTTTGTTGAATAGATTCAGGATTATGTAACTGATAATGCAGAAGTGCCTTTGCCAGTTAGCACTCCTGAGTGAGGAGGTAGAATATAGCTTTGTGCTCTTTTGTATTATTTACTTCCACCACAGTTAGTCTCATATCAGAATCTGAAACACCCAGACCCAAGCCTTAAGAAATAATGAGTGGTTCTAGGCTTTCACTTACACTCCCCACAGGGAGGACTGCTGGTCTGAAGAAACTGTCATCCTCCAGAAAACTAACCTCAAAATGTTTTATACTGGGGACTCAAAAAACAGATGTTCAAAATCACTTGTTTATTTAAAAAAAAATCTTATGCTTAGGCTACATTTTTGCCCTTTGAGCATCAATCTTAAACATAACTACTAGTTTATACCACTTAAATATTGGCCATGGGTTAGTAGTATGATGCCAAACAAGCTTGATCAGTGCTGTGATTTATGATGCTTCCCCAAAAAAATAGTTATTTAAAGGAATAAAAAATCAGAATACAATAAGAGAAGCTGTTTTCCACTTCTCTATAGCAGCTTTAGTGGACTAGAGAATCTCCTTGAGTAAAATAGGAGAGTAAGGAAATAAGACACTGATTCTGCTTTCTCCTCTAGGTTAAGTTTTGATGAAGGGAGATCTTGGAGCAAATGCAGTTTCACATCCCTCCCACTGTTTGTAGATGGAGTTTTAGGGGAGCCTGGAGAGGAAACCCTCATCATGACGTAAGTGAGCGTGCCATAATGGTGCTGTGGAGGGAAGCACACATTGTCTTCTGGAACAGGGGCATTTCTGGTACCAAGCACGGAAGCCAAGAGTGTGCAGTCTTCTGTTGCTACATCATCAGCTTATTTGTGATACAACTGAGGGATTAGCAACATGGTTCCTTGCAAGCTGCAAACATATTATCACTTAGTTTATCAGCATGAAACCTGGCCCCTCAAATTGATTGTGATATAAAGCAGAGTTACTATTGACAGATTAATATTTGTAAGAAAAATGGTGAGGTATTTTTATAACTGTGTTTTTGCTGCTACATTCTTCTTTTTTTAATGAGACACAGATAAGTGAAGACATTCTTTTGTAAAAATGAATGACAAAATGTTGCCTGGAGGCTGACTCATGAAAAATTATGTTTAGTTTCAATGTGGTATGCTGAGTTCTGCATGATACATAAATCTGGACTCACTATGCCAGAAACTGATATTTTATCTGAGATTAGATTTGTAAAAACAGAAAGTATTTCTGACTGACCTGTAACAAGCAGAATATGTGGCTTGGAAACTAATCTGAGTTAGCTCAGCAAGATATATGAAGAATGTTCCTTCAGGTTCTGATTTTAATTTGCATGGAAAGGATTCCTAAAGCTTAAAACTTAGATAAAACTCCTGAAGGTATTACTGTCTCCAGCCCCACATCAAGTCTTCTCTTGACCCTTCACGTTGAGTAATTTTGGATATTGTCATAAGTGGGAGGGTCTTACAGAACAGAATAAAAGCTACATGCAATTTTGCAGTTTCTAATAGGGTTATAGATATTTATTTAGCAGGCTAAGTTTCACTTTCACTTTGTCAGTCCAGTGAAAATGAGTAGGACTCTCACTCTTAAAGCAGTTGATCTCTGTTGGAAATTGTGGTGACTGTACCTCTGTACCTACCAGACTTCCTTTTATTGTATGTTCTTCCTGCTGCATTGTGTAGTGTGTTTGGACATTTCAGCCACCGCTCAGAGTGGCAGCTGGTGAAAGTAGACTACAAGTCCATTTTTGATCGGAGATGTGCAGAAGAGGACTACAGGCCTTGGCAACTGCACAGCCAGGTGAGAAGCAAGGATGCTGGGATGTGATCTGAAGTAGCTAATGATCCTACAGTTCAAGATCAGCACAATCTTTCCCAACGGTTTGGTGTGTCAGCTCGTTCCTTACTGTGTGGGTCTGTTGTGTTGCACTGGTGTGTTGCATCAGATGGAGGCTCTGTGATCCCTGAAGGATGAACAGCTCTCTTTTGGGTGTCATCCTGCACACAGGCAATTACCTCAGACTAATGCAGACTTGAACAATACAACAACAGCAGAAGAACTGCCACGGAGGCCTGAACTCCTTCACTCTTCCATCTCCCATCCAATTTCCCCATCCTTACCTCCTTTCTCTCTTCATCCTTCTGTGTCCTCAGAGACCATGTCTTAAGACCATTCTAATTGTTTCACATTTGTTTCTCCCATTTCTGGCCTTCTTAGACTCATTTCTTGCTCACTTGATTTCATCCCTGTTCTGTCTCTCTCTGCTGTGGGAGCTGGGCACTTTATTCCCCAATTCATTGGCCTCCATGCTCTGCCCTGTGCATCCTGGATGCAGCTGCTGTATCTCTCTCTGATCCATGGAATTCATGCCCAGCAAGGTGAGGTGCTCTGCACAGTGCCTGCACCAGCTCTGCCAAAACACAACAGCATATGTTTCATTGGGTCAGAATAAAATATGGCCCAAATTCTGTGGTTATATAAACACCACAGGCTCCACTAAAGTCTAGAGCAAAGCACACATTTCTATCATCAAAGGTTGTCTTTCTGTATATATCTTGCTGGACAAGAATTTAATAATGAATATGAAATGAAAGTAGCTTGACTCAGACTAGCTGCTCACACAGGCGAAACTCTACACTAAAAATACCAGTTATTACTTAGATCTTTAGATGCTGAAATCAGTACAGCTTCCTTGAAATTCCAGGAAGCACAGCATTTTGCACCAGTTGCTATTCAGGCCCTTTTGTTTCGTGCCATCAAATCATCAAATCAAAGCCATGAAAAAATTTTCCACAACGATTTTAACAGCATAAAAGGCAATAAGTGAGATTCTGCTGTATTTTGTTCTTTACTTCTTGTGCTTGCATAAGCAAAAATAATAAGGATTTTGCAGTATTTCTTTGAGGATGTTGGCTTTGGAGCTTGCAGAACTACTTTTAGGAAGGCTTCTGTGTACTCTTGCCTTTTGAATTCCTTTTCACTGAGATTGCAAGGCTGAGCCTTGTTCCCTAGATAGAAATATTAAGCAGGGTGCTGAAGATAGGAAGTTTTAGCATCTACATAACAAGTCAAACCCCATAAAACCAAACTCATCCATGGGAAGTATTTACATAAACACACATTACTAGTTTGTACTGAATAAACACATTCCCGGAGAGGTCAGACCAAAGAAACCTGTTCTGTGCCTCAGATTGCAGAGGAATCAGACCATGTTTTCAGTTGCTGTGAAATGAGCCTGTATCAGATGTTTATGGGCTTTGGAACAAATTCAGAGCCGAATAAGATATATAAGTAATCTCAGATAATTTCTTATGTGTACTGGAAAAGTTGATTTCGTTTCAGTTAGAGGTTCAGTAGCTTTAATTAACTCCAGTGTACTGAGATGACATTTGGCTTCCCCTCCCCTTCCCCTGAGTAACATCTCCTGCTGCACAGGCGTGGAAAAGCCGGGTGACACAAATAGCCTGGGGGGCGTGAAGGAAATGTTTCTGGTTTTGTCTGCAGGGAGAAGCCTGCATCATGGGCGCAAAAAGGATCTACAGGAAGCGCAAGTCAGAGAAGAAATGCATGCAAGGGAAATACGCCGGGGCTATGACCTCGGAGCCCTGCCTGTGCACTGAGGCTGACTTTGACTGGTGAGCAGTGACAGAGGGACTGGGTGCTCTCACACAGCACCACGGTGTCGAGTCTTATTTTCTCTTTGTCAGGGTTGGGATTAAACGTGTGAGTATTTTTTGTTTATTAGTTTTTATTTATATTATGGTGTTACAAATTGTGAGTTTTACAGTACTTCAAGCTAACAATTTAAAAACGAAGCTTTTTTTGGTTTTTTTTACAAGGCCTTTTAAGGATAAACTGTTCAATTAAGAAATTACACAAATTATTTTTACTTTTAACTTAATAACTAACTACTTGTGGTTCACAATGCAAAGTTTTTTATTTAATCATATAGTATCACTCAAATTCAGGAAGAAGGTGAAGAAGAAGGACTAGCCTTCAACCTAGAACTTCCATCTTGTTTTATATATATTATTATCTTTTAAAATCTTAAACTCCAAGTTTTTTCACTATGTGATATTACACACTTCTATTCAAACTACACACTCATAATCTCAGTTTTATAATTTATTTTTGGAAGCCTTTTCCATGGCCTCAGGTCAAATGTAGTGTTCTCCTGGGGATCAGTGCTGTCAGAAGGTCTAAAATTCTTAGTGACCAGGGTTCCAACATCACGGGGATCCTTAGAGAGGCTGTAGAAATTAATAAACATATAGGTATTGAAATAGGGTGCTCCCTGATAGTGCAGGTATGTTAAAAGAAGGAAAGGTAGAATAGGTATCTGAAATCTCCTAAGGCTCCCACAAAATCGATGCTGACCATTTTCCAGGTGACAGCTCTGTGCATCAGTAAGATAACAGGTCAATTTAGCACATCTAACCTTAGCAATGACCAACAGTGGCTGAGAGTTGTCTAAAGACATGTAACAGCATTGTGTAAAAATAAAATAAATTCTTAACTCATACACACATATGCATATAAAAGTAAATATATGCATATGCAAAGCATGCCTTCAGCTTCTAGAATCAAGTATCTAGGAAATTCCTGGGTCATTTGTTGCATCTGGACCATCATGTTTGACAGCACCCAGCAGCCATTGCCTTTGCGATTTGAGTTAATCTCCTTCTGAAGCCTTTTCTTCTCTGATGTTTGCTATGGGAAATAGAGTCCATTGGTGAGTTGTGCCATGGTGTGATAAAATTTTCAGCTGCTGGTTGTATTTCAACATTACTGCTGACTCACAGCAATTTGCACAAAAATGGCAGGGAACCACATTATTGAAATCTCTTTCTTACCTCTTTTCTTCAAGTCTCAAATTCCTCAGTATCTTGGATGAGAGAAATGTTGGCTCTTTGGCAGTGCTGATAAACTCCCTTTGTGCCTTACCCAGATCTATGTCATGTTACTAATTAAACCCAGAATCTGCTACATGAATCCTGAAAAGGTTCATTTCATCAATATTTTGCATGGAAATTTATAGCATTTCTCTTCTCACTCCTCCATAAATATAGAATATTTTTCCTGTATAAAATCACAGAATCTCAGGAGGCTTTTATATTGTGTCAATTCTCTTGCTCCACACAGTAACAGTTATGAACATATTTTTCACACAGATTCTCTCACTATGGTTTCTTGATGATTTCCTCATTTTCCATTTAGTTCTTTTCTAGGGAGAACATCTGTGTGTAGTTCATCATTTAGGTGTCCAAAGCTCCTGGATTTCAATCATTTAATATTTCTCTAGTAATATAAAAAAGATAACAGCCTAACCAAAAACCCCAAACCATCATTAAAATCAAGGAAATGCCCTGAAGATTTTGACCCTCTTACAGGGCATGCAGGACAATGCTGAGCCAACCTTATGGCCTTATAAAATAATTGATGCAATTGACTCACAGTCAATTAGTGTTTAAATCCCTGGCACTAGTAAAGGGCACACATACCTGAAACTTCTGATAAAAAAATGCTTTCCTTCCAGCACTTCTCTCTGAAAACGAATGTATTTATTTCATTAAAATGGACTGTGTGGGTTGCCACTATAAAACTTGGTTGCTAGGTACAGAACAAAAGTACCGGAGTGACATTTGCTGGTGGAAACATGCTTTTATTTCTTTAATCTCTTAAGCGAAAGCTTGGGTAATGGGCATGTAGAACAGGTGCTCACAGTTCACATGTATGAACAAGACACCTCAAATCTGTTGGAAGAGGCAGAATTAGGACCTTTCTGACCAAGGAGGACCTTTCTTCTTCTCATGGAATCAGTTTTGGTTTAGACCAGACTCTCGTGATCCCCTCCAGTCTCCCTGAGCTCAAGTTATTCCTACAGTCTTCAGACCTGGATTTCTACTTTTTCCATTTAATCTTCCTTTCCTACTGCCTCTGATGAAAAATACTGAAATACTGCTTTAAGCATCCAGTTCAGAAACATTTACCAACAATACTCATCAGGAGCATAATTTTACTTAGATATGCCAGAGAAGGACAGAAAAGGAGAAAAGAAAATGATGAGAAAAAAAGCAATTCTGCCTGGTAAGAAAGGCAAAGCTGCTGCTGCACCACTGTAACTTTTAGTGCCTGCCTTGTGGAACTCTGCACGAGGCTTCACTGCCAATCCACCCTGCAGAGATGGAGGGAGGTTTGGAGGAAATCAGGGAATGAATTCTTGCTGTGGAAGGGTGCCCTCTGTGGAGCTCTTTCCTTTTCAGGAAGAAAAAAGCACTTTCATCATCCTCACTCATCACATTTCAGTACTTTTGAATTCTTTTGAATTATTTTTTTTTCGTTTTTAATTTTTTTTTCAGGGGTCTTAATTGAAGGAGATTGAAAGGCACATGTATCCCCCAGATAGGGAGAAGCTCCTTAGCTGCCCACACTTGATTTTTCAGTCTTGAAATAAATTGGACAGCTTTTGATATTGTCAGTGGTTACAGAACCCAGGTTTGTATACAGAATTGAAGAAAACAGCAATCCCTGTCACTGTGCTGCCGTTGCTGTTTAAACACTAAATTTATATGGAGAAAATTTTATTATCTAAGCTTGTCAGAGATTGGAGTAAAAAATTATATCTCTGTGGTCAGGTAAAAAGTGAGAAAAAGTGTTATGGCTGTTAATCCTGTAAGTCTTTTTATATCAGTTCAGGGGAAAAATACCAGTTATATGACATAAAGATTTTCTAATGTTTTTTCTCTCCTTGTACTATCACAGAAATCCAGATTAATTTCAAATCTGTATGCATTGGTATTCCTTTCTTAGGGAAAAGGGTGCATTTATTTATTGTTCTGCTCAGCAACAACACTGAGTGACATTAGAAGTGACTGTAGTTCCTCCGGCCTTGGGACCTGGCTTCTTCTGCAGCTGACACTTTTATCCGGGCTGGAAGGAGGAGTGGCAGGGCAGACAATTTTATCCGGGCTGGAAGGTTTAGGGGCAGGCAGGGCAGACAATTTTATCTGGGCTGGAAGGTTGAGGGACAGGCAGGGCAGACACTTTTATCCCGGGCTGGAAGGTTTAGGGACAGGCAGGGCAGATTCTTTTATCCCGGGCTGGGCACAGGTTCCCGGCTCTCCGTGCAGGGAATGCGGCTCGCAGCCAGAGGGCAACAGCGCTTCAGGAATGGGGGACCCGGGATGTGCAGGAGCATCGGCAAGTCTGTCCTAGCAACGGCCTAGAAACGAGAATCTCCTTCTTCATTTAATTGATTTGGGTAAATGGATGACACCGTTACTTGGGTGTTATTAAAGCATTAACTTACCCGGTTTCCTCTCGTTGTGTTCCTTCCTGCCGTCTGAGCATTATTACAGCGATATCTCTTTGGCAGAAACACCTCCTAGACACAGATGGAAACCTTTGGATGTGTTCATTCTTCAGCCACCTGTCTCCAGGTCCTTCAGTAGGAACTTTGAGTAAGGTGTCTCACTGTCTGTCCTCCCCCTGAACCTGCTGTCATTAATACTGACAGCTTCTTCTGTCAGTATTGCCATCCCTCACACCTTCATGGGGACTAGGAGCCTGTTCATACTGGTGCTAGTGGTTTTGGATAGCCAGAGAGGCACAAAGGTGGGAATCAGGTCTATTTATTTATTTCACAGATGATATCAGCAAGGATCTCTCTGGCTCTTTTTATATTCTCTGCACTTAAATTACAGCCCTGGCTGCTGGGATTACTTCCTATGCTAAACCATCAGAGTCCTGCATCAGGAGAAGCTGCTCTGAAAAACCCTGGGAGGAAGGGGATAGACACTGAGTGCAGTTGGATTCTGCTGGTTTTGTGTGTCACCAGCCATCAGTTCAGATCGTGCAGGTGCCAGCTCTGATATCCCCCTGCATTTGCCCCCTTTGGTTATGGGTTTGGTTAGCTAACAAATAGTAATTTAAAATGAATTTTCAGTTCATTTTGAGTGCTTGTGGAAAATGCAGATTCACTATGCAAAAACTACAGTGCATGTCTGCATCTTTAAGGGCCTGGATATCTACTGGGCATGGATTTACTGGAAAGATTCTGGGGATTTTAGGTTACATATTAACATAAGCTGGTATAGCTTGACTCAAATACTACGATGCAATTATAATTGTACAACTTTGTAGATCCACAGTTCAGACTGTAGCTGAATCCATCCTTCTCTGAGTTAAATCCCATGTCAGGTCCTGTAGAACTGGGGAACAAGCACAGCTCCCCTCTAACACAAATCTACACTTGAATCATGGATAAATACTAGACAATAGTATTAAATAAATAAAAAGGTAGTGAGACTTTTGCAATGCTGTGGCTGTTATTTTTTCCCACCAGGGCTTTTGGAAACTGCAGGAAAAAAGGTGACTGTTTTCAGAGAGAGCTCAATTCCACCCCATTTAATGTCCAAAATGTTTGGAAACACAGCATGCAAAAACACAAGGAGCATTGTCAGCTTCTGGCATAGTGTACCTTAAGGTGAAGCTGTTAATCTTAAGGAATTTCTATGATTACATGCTAAGTCATATCTTGATTTTTAGAAGCTATGAATATGGCAATCACTCTGAATTAACTGGTTATTTCTATATCTTAGAGCAGTAGGATTTTAATAATTTCATGTGAATTAACAGTTCTTCCAAATATGTTTGTCAGTTCTCTTTTCAAATTACAAACTTGCTTAGGGGATTTATTTTCTTTGATTATTACCTATGCTGAAAATAACATTAGATAAAGGAATTTACCATGAGTATTGAGCAGAGATACAGAATGTCTGGAATGAATTTGTATCTAATTACAGAAAAGAACTTGCAGTTCTACTTGACTAAGACAAGATTCCAGTTTAAACCAGTAAAAGGGTAAAAACCATAATCAATGAGAGCCACAAGACAGGCTGCTTCATACTGATAAAGCAATCCCTGATGGCAAACGCTCCTCTCCTTTTTAGGAGACACATTATCTGTGTCACCTGAGTTCTTTTCAGGCAGGCACAAAATATCATCAATATATGCAAATTCCAATTCCCAGTTCCCAGGCAATGACTCGAGGAGCTGATTGCAGACTGAGGCTGATGCCTTCCCCATCTCCAGACTTTGCTGTACTGGCTCGTGCTATGGACATCCAATTGATGGTAATGCCTCTTGATTGCTACAAAGCCTGTTGTGCCAAATTGTAGGCAGCAATTTGTTGTCAGCATCAGTGTTCTGCATGCACCAGCCTGTAGCCAAGGAATTCATTAGATTCCAAGACTGCAGAGGTGAACGGGTGGCTTCTGCATCTGTGGAGGGATATGGAGCAGCAATTCCTGTCATTTACTGGGATGATATTTCTGTAGGGCCTTAATGAGCCAGATGATTTGCAAGCCTGAAAACAGCACTGTGAAACTTATGTGCTTATAACTATTTCTGCTGTGGAAAATCCTAGGATTTCTTTCTCTTGACTTTGAGAAATACGACCCAAGTACAGTCAAAACTAGTTAAGTACAGCTTGGCTTGCCCAGATTTACAGATAGGAATAGAAACCAAAATAGTAGCTTGAATCCAGACATGTGCATAGTAAGAAGGCCCAGACTACTGCAACAAATTGGATTGTGAGTACTGATCCCCTCTGAGGCAGATTTCACTGTATTGGTTTGTTTTGTTTTCACCTGATTACAGAACAGTGTGTGTGTACAGTGTTACAGCTTTTTAATTAGAGTCACACATGATAACTTAGGAATACAGTGCTGAAGAGTGTTTACAAAGGAATTACAAAAATACAGGAGTCCCATTTGTATGTAAATATTTGTTTTCTCCAAGCAAATCAGAATGGTGTTATTCTTCATTACAAAGTGTATTCTGCAGCTATAGTGTTCTTATTCCAACAAGGATGATTATAGAAGCACATGGCAGTGAGAGAACTGGCTGGCTGATGCTTCCAAAGCAATTAAGCAGCACTCAGTTGCAACCATCTGAGTAAATAGATTGATGAAAATTCAGTCAAAAAAAAATGAGTAAAAGACCGTTTGGGTCATCCACTTCATTGCTGTTTCCTGGAGTATGTTCTCCATTACTTATTGTAGATACCCCAAGCATCACAGCTGCCAAAATGTTCCTTTGGAACTGTCATGCAGTCTAATATATGTTTAAGGTTTTTTTCAGGTCATTCACAGTATTTTTTTTTTTTTTTGCTTAATGTCATCTTTTAATTTTGCCACTTTATGATTGCCTCAAAAAATATTTTTTTTTCTTTATTCAGAAGAAAGAAGTTGAAGCAGAAGTAAAAACTGGTGACTGAATTATTTTTGATGTCTTTTCTTGATAACCAGTGCAAAAAACTTAACATACATAAATCGAAAGCGATTATCTCCTTTTTGTCTTGTCTTACATCTTGGACCAGTACAAATACTTAACATTGTAACTTAACAGTACAACACATAACTTAACCAATACCAGTTCTTAACATTGTTTACTAGTCACTCACTATTTTTTTCTTAAGTCATCATGCTTTTTCAAGACACTTGAACAAAGTCTTCATTAAGCTAAACACTCTTCTTGTTAATATTTTTATATACCTATCTCTTGTGTTGATGATCTTGTAGCTCTCACCTGGCCATGGACTGATGGCTGTCTTGTGACAGCTCTGGGAGGAGCTGGAGCAGGGGCTGCATTAACTCTGGTCAGGTTGTTGGGGGTTCATCCATCTCCTGATTTTTCTCTCTGCTTCTTTACATACATATACAAATATGAGCCCTTAATCACATAATCTAACACTGCCCTAATCCTCTTTTCTTGGAAAATCAGGCTACTCAATACGAAGACATTAAAGATAATAAGTAAAACATACTTGGCAGAAAAGTGCCATCTAAGATCAAGGATTGTGTTGCAACTGGAATATTGGAATGGAGTTGATGGACTCTGTGTAGCAGTTCTCAGAAAAACATCCCATTACTTCTCCATTATGAGCTATGGAGAAGGCTTAGTAAAAGGAATAAGAATGATTATCCAACCAAGCAGTCCTCATTATTCAATGGCTGGAAAGTAAACCCATATCTAAATGGAATACTGATTAAAGAGATTTTCTGTTTGTTGGATTTTTTTTTCCTGCAATAACATTTTTTATAGAGTCTTTGTTTACTTGGAATCTGAAACAATTTGAAATGTTTTTAGTGAAACCAAAGCAAATTTAGTCATAGCTAAACTCAAACTGTGACAAAAGATTAAAGTTTGACTCATTGTTTCTAACATGATTTTTGGTAGCATTTTCTCTTCCAAACAAAAAGAGAATTGAAGATCACAGAATTCTTCCCCATTACCAAATATGCTGTTAATGCCTTCAGGCGAGGGCTCTCTCAGGGCTGTAAATTTTCCTCTGCATCCTGTGTGATACTGTTTCCAAATGCAATTAGCTTTATAGCCCTTCAGTTTTGTAAGATATGACTGAGACAGTGGTGATTTAACTGAGCTTAGATTTCTGGGGTTGGGGTTTTTTTTTGTTTGTTTGTTTTTTTTGTTTGTTTGTTGGTTTTTTTTTTTT
>VXBI01010260.1:80308-126814 GCA_013397375.1 Toxostoma redivivum
GTTATGTTATGTTTGAGCCTAGATGTAATCCTGAGAGGTACTGTTAGTCTGCAGAGAGAGAGGAATTGATGTAATACTCATAAACTACCTGCTTTGGTTATTCTCTTTTGCACTGAGATTTATGCATGATAACTACCCCAATTAGCTGAAGTGAAATGAAGAATCTGTTCTATCGTAAAAATAAAATCAGAAATCCTAGTACACAGACGGAGGAGAATCAAAACTTGTATTAATAGTAGAGAGCACAAATTAATACTGTGTTTGTTCTTTTGGGGTTTTATGTGATGTTTCTTTTAATGTTTCCAACAGTGATTATGGATATGAACGGCACAGCAATGGCCAGTGCTTACCAGCATTCTGGTATAACCCATCCTCCGTGTCAAAAGACTGCAGCCTTGGACAGAGTTATCTCAACAGCACTGGGTAAGTGGCTCACCAGGCTTTATTTAGCGAGAGCACCCATATGGGTTTAGCCCAATGACACCAGATTACACCTACTGTCGATGTGTCAGAGCTGGCTGGAGCCCAAGGAACACCTTCATCACCACCTTTGTTGGGTTGCACATCTGTCACTCCAGATCTCCATCATGTATGGCTCAGGCTTTTCTCTGAAAGATGATGCCTTAAAGAAACTTGGAGGGAAACTGTAAGGCCAAATCATTGATATTTCTGAAAAGACTCCTCTTAAAATCCTGTGAGATCAGGTGAGGCAGAAATACTGGAAGATAAATTAGTGGAGAGAGGTGAAACTGACGTATATGTGAAGTAATAGATGGGAAGCTAGCCTGAATGCTGACAGGTTTGGCCCTGTTGGAAGTCAATGGAAGATGCAGTTTAAGTTAAGATCCTGACAGACTTCATTTATGATGCAAGTGATTAAACAAAGCAACCCAAGCTTTGGAAGGTTTGCACATTGAAAGATGGGCAGAATTCGCTTTTTGCTTCAATTCTCATTGTTCTAGCCCTTGAAGGTTACATCTTTAGAGACACTCACCTCACAACTAATGAGAAGTAGAGAACATGTGAGAAAAATTGTTAAACTCTGCCCAACAGTGTAGTAATTGAATACAATACAGTTCTCTACGTGTATATAATTTATTTATAGTTATTTAACTCGTAATATATTTTATGGTTTAGGCAATTTATGGTACCTTATATGATATAAAGGTACTCGTAACATATCATTTTATGGTTTGGGCAATTTATGATACCTTATAAGATACTCTATGCAGGAAATTATTACAGGGCATCAGCAGCAACATGAACTGCTGGTGTGTTGGGCACATGAGGAATGCTTGGCTGAGACAAATGCTGAAATACATGTGGGAATCTTTGTTTTCTAGTCTAAAGGAGCCTTTTCCCAGTTATCCCTGGTTTCCCCATCCCTTCCCAGGTACCGGAAGGTGGTTTCCAACAACTGCACGGACGGGGTGCGGGAGAGGTACACGGCCAAGCCGCAGCAGTGCCCGGGCAAAGCGCCCCAGGGGCTGCGCGTCCTGACGGCCGACGGGCGGCTCACGGCCCAGCAGGGCCACAACGTCACCTTCCTGCTGCAGCTGGAGGAGGTAGGCTCTGCTGCACAGCCCCTCGCCCGCGGGGCTGCCAGCCTGGCTCACGCCAGGCAGAGGTGAAGCGGGGCAGGGCGGTGTAAAGTCATCACAGCCAGCGTGGAGTTGGCTCCAAAATGTAGAGAGGTGAAAGGGCTGCCATAGCACTGTGGTGCCCAGGGTAATACCTGGGAGAAGTTGGTATAATCTGGGAATTGGAGTAATTTTGGATTTTCACAGGACAACCGAAGACTGCAGGTTTGAATTCTGATCCCCCACCCTTAACTGTGTTTTTTTGCTTCCTGCTGTTTCTTGAAACTGCATTTCTGTCAGTGTAGAGGCAGGCACGACACACAAATAAACACACTGCGTTTCAGAAGGCTAATATCCCATTTATTACAACAGTCAACTGTCTTTTGTACACTCTGCAGAGTTTACAGTTTCTTCATTGGTTACAATTAGTCAACATAACGTTCATTGGTGTAAAACCCATCTCCACCTCTGTTTCTCACAAGGCTTTTCTAAAAATACTTTTCCCCGTGCAGGTTTCTTCTTGCTTATCTTCTTCTCTTCTTGCTCTCCAGGCCAACAGCCTTGGTCAGAGAATACTTCTCAAAACAAACCTCATTCATTAACCCTCTCTAATCCACAGACCAGCTATGGGTCCTACTATAAATTTCCATATTTTTTTTTCCACTGACTTTAAACCAAAGATGACAAAAAGTTCACGTGCAGCTGGGTCTCCATCACACAAGTTGTTTAGGCATTTATGGGTGAAATCTCAAGATGTTCCCAGCAGGATTAAGTCTGAAATTCATTGATATTGGGAAGCTGATTTGGGCTCTGATCTGTGTTTTTGTTATATCTGTAACTTAACTTGGTATTTCATTGTTCTGCTCCCTCCATTCCTGAATCCATAGAAAAAAGTATTTAAATCTTTTCATCTCTTTTTTCTTTTCAGCAGTTCTTTATCTGTGTTTAATTGCAGGTGGACTAGCAGGAACATTCACAAAGCAGCAGTTTTCTTTTTCCCTAGTCTAATTTAATTGCTTTAAACTTCTACCCCTTTTCCTCTTTTACTGGCCAAGAAATCCTAAAACAAATATGCTTTAACACCAAGGGACAATGTACATATCTTTAGAGTATTTGAGGGACAATGTACATCCCTTTTTAGTTTAGAATATTCAAGGAAATTACTTCTGACCCTCTCCATAGTAAATGTCATCTGTGAGGAAAGATTTTTTTTTTTACATCTCTATTATTGATGCTTTCCCCAGCAAACAGGTGCCCTGATTTGTAAAGGCAATACCATATGATAAATCATATCTAACCCGAAGCAGTTTTTGACCTGAATGTTTATTTTCTCCAAAATCACTTTATTTCAGTACTGACAGTCATACAACATTGCTACTGTGATGGTGTGATAACAGTGTGAACATATAATTTCATCTGGTTAAATTACTGATTTCTGCATTTAAAGATGAAAAGGGAAAGGTCTGAAACAAGACTCAGTCTCCAGGCTTAAAAAAAAAACAAAAGAACTGCACTCTGCATCACCTTTCTCCTCTGAACAAACTTTTAAAACAGTCTGGGAGAAGGAGATGGATAATCTGAATACTCAGACACAAAACTATCAAAGAGTTATGCCAATAGTCAGAGGGAGAGACAATCACCCACAGTGTGGGAAACTCAGGACAAATGCCCTGCTCTTTCTTCTGTGAGTGCTGCAGCTCAGATGTCGTGTAACGAGCCCTGACCACGCTGTCACACAGGGAGCTGCTGTGCATTCTTCTGTCTCTTTCATTCATTCTGATCTTTTTGGGCAGCTCTGCCTCAGTGCGCACCAGAGTCTGGAAGCAACACCTTCTCCAGTATGAGATGGTGCCTCTCTCATGCTGGGTGTCAAGGAGTACAGAATGGATGTTTTGATGAGGGAGTGAGTTCTGAGGAGATCTAAAGGGAGCTCTTCTTCCACTGTATCTGCTAAGGAAGAGGTTAGCAATTGCTCTGGGGGCTGAAACAGTATTGATCAGCCTCAGCCTTTCCAATTACTCCCAATGTTAGATGAATCTTGACCTCCTGCTCCTAGATTTGTCAACTGAAACAGCAACCAACAAAACCTTTGGGTGAATTTTACCCAGTCTGGCAATGACTTTGTGTGGGTGTTGCAACAAAAGAAATATTCAACAAACAGGAATATTTACCCAGTTACATGCAAATTATAGGGGAATAAAACGTAGTTGAAGCAGCAAAACTGTGTGTAGACTAAACCATTTACCAATTTAACTGTTTCAGTGACAAAAAAACCCCCACCACTCACTAGAAAAGTTAAACAACCCATCAAAAGAACAAGCATCCTTCTATAAGATGGATATTGATTTCGTAGAATAATTGAGGTTGAAAGGGGTCTCTGGAGATTGTTTCATCCAACCTTGCATACAAGGCAGAGGTATCACAGAACAAGAATTTTCCAATTTCTATTTAGTTCTGCCCTGTACAGGTATATAGCACAGTACAATCCAGGATGTTCAGTATCCAAAAAATCTGTGCCACTCCATTTTTACTGAGGGGAGGGCATCAGGAAAGCTAAAAAGGGCTGTATATGTCACCTTGCACATCTTTTCCCCCAACAGCATGTGAAAAAAGCGTGTCCTATTCAACCCTTGCCCCCTGGAGTGGTGGGCAACATTTTAGAGTGCTACACCTGGTGAGGACTCCTCCTTTAGTGTGAGTGACAGCTGTTATCTTTTAGGGTGTGAAAAAGCAATGGCCTTTCCTTTTGCATCTTATCATTTCCTGTATCCCTCTGAGACAGTTTGTTTGAAGCCTTCAAATCTGCAGAGCTGTTTCATGCACTGCAGCTTCCTGGCTCTCTTTTTTCATGTCCATGTTCCACTTGATCTACAGGAAAAAGAAAAAAAAAAAAAAAAAAAGAGAAACTGGTGGGCCAAAGTACAAGAGTTTGTTTGAGATTTGTACTCCTGTTATCTTTGAAAAGAGGAACAAACTTCAGAATTAGGTTCACTGGAGGCCTTGAAAATTCACTGCATCTTTGTAGTGGAGGAGATTGCTAAGAGGGCAGGGAGAGACCAATGGCAGCAGTAAAAAGCTGATGTTTTCACTCAGGTGTGAGCAGTAAAAAGCTGATGTTTTCACTCAGGTGTGGGATTCAGGGGTAGGAACCACAGCACAGTGGTTCCTTGTAGAGCCTGGTTGTGCCTGTGGTGATGCTGAGAGCCATGACTGTGCATTCTGACAAAAACACAATGTGAGCAAAAGATGCCCCAGGAGAAGCAAGGACAAGGCATTCAGAAGTGTTCTGCTATTGAAGAAGACACAAAAGAAAATCATCACTGAAGTCTGTGCAAGTGGAGGGAGGGCAGGAACCAAACCCAGGAGCACACTGAGCACTGCTGATTTCTGAGAGCTGGGATTCTGGCCCAGTTTCTCTAACCCTGGCTCACATGAAATTTTCCTGTGAAGCATTTATATCTGGCAGCATATAAATATCATTAACAGCAAACCCAACCAAAAGGTCATATTTAAATTATTTGAATGTAAGAATTCTTTCAAAAGTGATCTGAATCTCCTGTCACTTTTTAGAATTTCTGTGTGACTTCCTCTAAACTGCTTGCAAGGTCACCTTGTGCTTAATATTTATGGTCCTATTATTGGAAAGGTTTGGCCAAGTTATTTGTCCAATTAATCTAGGTATAATCATAGTGATATTTTCAGTGGGTGACAATAGCCAGGAATCAGCAATATTACCTTTACTAACTATCATGTGTTGTATTTTATGAAGTACTTTGGAAGTGTTTAATAAGCAAGGCATTGTACTTAAGCTGGGAATTTTGCTCTTAAATTTCCATGAGATAAGCAGAATGCCAACAGCATTTTTGTCCTTGTGTGACAGCACATGAGGAAAGTAGCTATGCTTAAAAGCAAATTTTTCATTGCCTAAACATGCTGCCAGTTTCAAGGTTAATCCTTTGCCTTGGCCTGGGCTACATGCAGAGACCCAGGGCTGGTACCTCTCGCACTGCAGCATTCAACAAGTCAGGTTTCTCAGCCTAAAACTCTGAATCCTTGCTTTATTTTTGGACAGCAACAAAAGAAAACCAAAATGCAAAGTTACAAAGGCACTTTTCCTACTTGAGTTATTCAACCCAGTGTCCTTGACATGTTTTGCTTCTCTGTTGTAGAAAATGGAGGGATTTTATTAAGTGTGTGTTTTTTCTGTGTGCCTGCCTGATCACATGGTCATGTAGGTCTCTTGCCTGTCACAACCACAATTGTTATTTGTGTGTTGGAGTTATTTGGATGAACATCAGACACTTGTGCTGCTGCAGAGACTCTGAAAGCTGCAGCCTCCAGAGCAGCCCTGTTCAGCACAATGGCTTTCAAACTTGTTTCATCTGATTGCTCACACATCTTTGCTGAGGAAATGGATGGTAAAGACATTCAGGGCAGGAAGGTTCAGGGCTTTGACTGTTTCATTACAGATAATTCACAGAGAAGCTGCCTCCTCTAATTTATTTTTTATCTTGATAAAATGACAGCCAAAAATCTTTGACATTCCAGGCCAGTTTCAGTTCTCACTTGGCAAAGTCACTCCCCTGGGAGTAGATTTTGGCTTGCTTTTAACTGCTTGCTGCTGCTATGTGATGTTTGGATTAGACTAATGTGTGGGGAAAGCTAATTTGTTCCTACACTTGAGGCCACAGGCTAGAATTCAGGCAATATGAACTCATTCCTGAACCTCACTCTGAGCTCCTGCATGACCTTGAGTAAGAAACTCAAACTTTTTGATGTTTTGTTCCCTCATTTGAAAATAGAGCTTTGCTTTCTGCCTAGTACCCCCCATGCCTTGCATTTGTGTAGTGATTGCTGATAAATCCAGAGGACTCTCTCTTACCATGTGAACATACAATGAAGCCCTGAATTTCCTGAGGACTGCCTTGGCTCTCTGTAATGACAATGTTGATACGTGGCTGTACAAGGTACACTGTGTCTCGGGTACATTTAATGAGCTTGGGGATCCTGCTGGGGACACGTCATTAACATTTCCCACCTCAGCACTACTGTTTGGTGCAATTCAGTATTCAACTCAGCTAAGTTTCTGGAGATGAGCTCAGCATTAGGATTGTTTCGATTGCTGATGTACTCAAATTAAAGATGCAAAGCTAGTAGTAATTAAAATCATAGTCTTTTTTCTTTTTTTTTTTTTTGTGATGTCCCACTGTGTTCCCTCTTTTGATATCACAAGTTTGTTAGTAATGATTTCAGAAATATGAAACCTTAATCCTAATTTTCAATACACATGTTGAATCACGGCTGTTCATCTTACTAGCTCCTGTAATATCTCACTACACTCCTCTAATAACACACAAATAACATAGTATGTACCTACCCCATACTACTGTCATCTGAATTATAATTGCGTTTTTTTATGATGACAAGCTGGTTAGGAGAAATCAAAGCCTTCCATGCATTTTAAATTCATTGTTGAAATTCCATGAAAATGCATGAAAGTGGACCTTGCCTTCCTAATGACACACAGAACTACAATCTTGTAATGCACGTCCAGTCACACATGTTGAATTATTCTGCATAATCCTGAGAGGCTGTTACTGATTCCTGTGGGGCACAGGAGATCTAGTACTGTAAAAAGAGCTCCTAGCTGAGTTGAGCTGGCACAACTGGCAGTCAGGATGAACGATTTGATCAGTACAATTCACTATTTTGTGTTGAAAAAGAAGTACATGTGAAAAGTATCAAGATATTTGGCCTACTTAAAGGCACCTTTATATTCCGTTTCTGATTTGAAAAATTAAGGCCATCTCTCTGAAAGCAGGGATTTACACAGGAAACCATGTTTTTCAGTTCTGGTCAAGTTGGATCTGAGTTTCTGTTAAAAATTAAGAATATACTTTAAACAGATCTAGATTAAAGGTATGCTATGTGTAGATATTCAGTTCCAGTGAAAATGTCTTTGATGAATAATTTCTTTTGGTGACAGAAAAATGCCTAAGAGGGAAAGGGGTTAATCTAAAGAAAGCACAGTGAATTAATTCATGAAAACCCTCCAACAGCAGCCGTGTCTGTTTCTTGCAAAGGATAATTAAATCTACTGTCAACATCTCTAAGGAGGACACAGAAGTTGGTGCATAATTAAAGACTTAAAAATGCAATCTGAAACATGGGAACCAAAATTAAAAACCTTGAGCTGTGTTTGTTCCATTTTTTAATACTTCCATTTAGATACAAATACTCCAAGTCAATAAGGAAAATGCATTATTAAAACTTTCAGGGCAAGATTCCAATGGCATGTTTGAGAGAGAAAATCCTCCTAGATGGGTCTCACATCTCACATCCTTCAAAATATTGAGAGCTGCCTAAGAGTTACCAAAATATAAAAGCATTGTTGCAAACTGTATGGGATATTTCTTGATATACCCTGAGGCAGGAAGCTTCACAGTGTTTTTTGGTAATGTCCAGGTCTTGTCTGCACTCAAGGCTCCTTTGGTCAAGATGCAGGAAAAAGGTGCACTTGGCTTAGGAGGCAGGACCAGGAAGGAGGGAGAGAGGAGTATTTTGTACATTCTTGAAAAAAAAATGGACATTTAATGAGAAGATCCCTTAGAAAATAATAAATGTCTGATTTACATTTTGGTAACTAATATTGTCTGGGCAGATAAAGGGTTTAATATGAGGCCTTGGGAAACTTGTTTTTAATTACGAGAGCTTCTTTTTTGGCTAAAAGTTCTTAAGGTTCAGCATATGCTTAAGTCTTTGGCTGCACAAAAGCCTTTGTCAAGATTGCAGTGTACTTCAGGTTATATCCAAATTTGTGCATATTGCAGAGAAAGGGGTTAATCTAAAAAAAACCACAATTAATCCATGAAAACACCCCAACAGCAGCAATGTCTGTCTCCTGCAAGTAGTGCAGGGAGTTTTGTATCTGCCTTAATTGGGCTAAAAGCTTCAGAAAGATCCTACTGTTGAGTATTGAGCTTGACAAAATAAAAATGAGAAGCCTGGAAAAAGCAACAGGAGGGGTTTTTGCAAGATGTATGGATAGACACCAAATTGTTGCAGAACAAAACTTCTCTGGGTAAAACAACCTCTTGCAAGTGGCTCTGGAGAGATGCCAGAGACAGAAACAGCTGGGTTGGTTTAAATCAGGTGTGGCTGTGTGGGAAATGTTTGGATTTTGGCTCATCTACTTTCTCTTCCTGTCTTACTCTGCCGTGCTCTTACTTGGCACAGATAAAATATTAGAACAAGTCAAAACACAGGCTTTTAGTTTTCCTGACTTTTCTCTCCCACTTTCTAAGCTAGAATTTTAAATGGCAGATTTTCAAAATGTGGCATTTTCAGAGGAGTGTTATAGCCTGGATCTTAATAGAAAATGCATTTCCAGTTCAAAGGATTTTAAAACAGGAAAGGCCAAGACAAATGAAAAAGACTAGGGGGACAGCAGCTAAAGCTCTTCTCTAATTAGATTTTCAGTTGTTTCTGTAGCATCTTCTCTACCTAGAAATGGAAATCAAAATCTTGCATGCCTTAGAAATGGCTCCTTTCCCTGCCTATACCTGTAGACAGTGTGAGTTTCATGACTATGGACAAAATGAAGACAAGAGAAAAAACAGTTCATTAGAACACAAATTTTGACACTTGCTGAAATTAGGCTATTCTAAAAGGCTGTCACCTTTTTCATCTTCTGCTGCTACCTCAGATATGTGGAAGAATATTCCATGACCTGAAACAGATTTAAGCTTCATGACCTCGAATATCCTCAGAGCTGTTAAAACCAGCAGGGGAACTATGGTGGCACAGTTTTAACCCTGATGTGAAAAGCTTCTGTCCCAGCAGCATGGCTTCACTGTTCAAAGACATCATCTCCTTTTGAGTATGAAAAGATGACTAAAACTCTAATAATGATGGACCTGGAGGAACTGGGAGAGCATCAAAGGGTATTTCAGAGACCTTTGTATTTGGTCTGAGTCCAGCACTGGACTTGAGATAATAATAGTTCCCATCTGAAAGAGGTTCAGAGGTCATGTGTGGTCATTTCTGGCTGTGGAATAGATTCCATTTGGTGGCTTCTGTTGGCTTAGTCAAACAGAACACCAGTGTCCAAAGCACTGCATCATGTTTGAAACTGCACATCTTCTAATAACTCAGGTCAACAAAGGACATAACTCTGTTCTTAAGACCATTTTCCCTGCCACACCTTCAGTCTGGGATTCTCCATGACAGAGCAACACAGTTATTTTTGCCTCATCTATTTGGAAGCAGCAGAGCTTCCAGCAGAGTGCCAGGGCGGTGTAAAAAAACCTTCAGTCTATTAAAGGAGAGCATCTGGGAAAATTTGTTGCTCTTGCCACCATCAGGTACAGCTCTGCTCTTTTTGCTTTACATTCAGGCAAGCCTCCACTATTTCTGCCTTCACAACAAGTTATAAAAAGACTGAGAGAACATAAAAGGAATATAACAGTTCTGTTACAATTTCCTCTTATAGTCACATACATTCACATATCTCTTTCTGTTGTGGAAACCTGCCTGATGCCAGCCATTCACATGGGTACCTTTCGTTCCAGAAAGGGAATTGGGGCATCCAGAGGACTGTTTCTCTCTCAAAGGAAAAGAGGGAGAAAAAGGAAGAAAGAAAAGAAAAGGAAGAGGAAACAAAGTAAATGAAATCTCCTTTCAGCCAATTTTATGAAAGGTTATTAATGATCAGCTATGAATTTTCCATCGTTCCAGATAGTGGCCACTGCTTCAGTGCACCAGGCTGTGGAGGTGCTCCACAGCAGTAGCCAGCAAGTGTGAACATAGCCAGCATGAGCACCATGCAGAGCCACAGGGGATTTCCTAGGGAGTGAGGATGTTTGCAGGTAAGGCAAGATGCTGGATCTTCAGCAGCCATGGTTGTTTGACAGGTCAGTGCAGGCTGTGCCTCTGGTACATCACACCTTGTACTGCTCTCTGCTTGTCTCAGTCGCCCTGCTGATCCCTCTCTCAAAAGCAAAACAGAATTTGTTCCAGTCCTTTCTCTTTCACCCCAGGGAGACCTCCAGAGATCCCTCATTCAGGTGGATTTTGGAGATGGCATCGCTGTGTCATATGCCAATCTCAGCTCAACAGAAGATGGGATCAAGCACATCTACCAGAGCGTGGGCATATTCCGAGTGACCGTGCTGGTGGAAAACAACCTGGGCTCTGACAGCGCTGTCCTCTACCTGCATGTAACGTGTATGTATGCTCACACCCCTTCTGCTCTTCTTTGGGAATTCTGCTTGTTGCTAAGGGTGACATTTGGAATTTGGCAGCTGGGTCCAGAGTGGTGGGGAATGATGAGTGTTCACCTGTCCTCCAGACAGATCGTTGATTCCAGATGAGAGGAAATGTAGATTCATTAAGGAAAAGACCTCTAAGATCATCGAGTATAATCATTAATGTTTGCTTTTTAAACCATGGTTTACCTCTAATTTTGGATAGTCTAATTTGGGACACCTCAAAGGACTGTCCAGCCTTTCTGAAATGCACTTTCATTATCAAGCTTACACTTCCAGAACAACAAAGACACCCAGGGATCTTTAACGATTTTTAAAAGCGTTGAATTTTATTTTGTGTGTGTTTTGCCCTCTAATGAAACACACCCACCTCTGGGCTGGAAACCAGTGCATTTCGGTGTTTCTGTTGTCATAGGAACCAAAATCTTTGTATTAAATAATATTGCAAAAAAAATGTAATCCTCACATTGCTTTTCTGCTATTCTTTTTAACATTTTTATACTTCATATATGTGTGATTTACAACTGGAATATATCCCAAATTCTTGGATAAAACCAACATTGTATTACGTCATATTTATTCTAGCACATGATTATGAACACAAAGGGTCAATCTATTTATCAAAATTTTGCAACATTCCTAATGGATTTTGTTTGGGACCATAATTTTCTTCATACATTGGGGGTCTTGTTTGTTACTTATGTTTTCACTGTGTGCCTCTGTGCCAGATTAACTGACAAAAAAGAATTACATTCAAATTACAAAATTATTACTGAATTACAAAACATGAAATTACATTTACAGAAATATTGTTTACCATCTACCAAACTAACTCCACATATTGTGTAGATGATTTGGCATATTCCCTACACTTTACCTCTAGTTTTGGGGTTAGTTCACACAGCATGAGAGCAGCTGCCTTTCCAGGGTAGGAGAGCTCTTTAATGGAGACCCATTGTGTCAACAGATGGGAACAGTGGGAGGCAGGAGTGTGGGAGGTGGGATTTTTATGAAGAAGGACTAGAGGAGCAGGAGCAAATACCCACCTGAATATTCCCCTTCAAAAACACCTTTGGTTGGCAGGTGTCCAGCCTTCAATCACTCATAGTATATTTTGGTCTACAGCTGCTCTAATTCATTTTCTTGAGATACTGAAGGCTTATGAACCATTTTGATTGTTTAAGCTGTACAAGAAATAAACAATATTCAGATTTGTTTGTGTGACTTAGCAGCTGATAGTGTATGTTTCTGTGCTTTGCATAGGTAATTGCCAGCACAGGATTGAAACACTGAGTGATCATTGCAGCCAGGCCCAGAAGTGACAGCTCTAAGGGATATGTCTCACCTTTCTCTGCATGACAAGAATTAGGGACTGTAAAACAGGTTATAAATGAGCATGGTGCCACTCACACTAGCAATAAACTTGCTGAGGACAGGGATGTACAGTAGATCCAGCCCTCTGCAGAGTCTAACCCCCTGATCCACAATAGCTTCTAAATCCTGTTGGAATGCTTGCATTGCCACTCAGCCCTCTGCTGAGTATTCTGCTTGGGGTGTTTGAGCTTGGCCTTTGGGGAGCTTTTCGAGAATATCTGTCCTTAAAATAGACACAGAAACACATGCTGTGTTGTAAGATCCACAGGCAAGCAATGTGCAGGCTGAACATCCAGAGTTTTAGGAAGGGATATAAACTGGGTGATCCCTGCTTATAGGATTAATACATGAGTGTCTGCAGACAGGGGCCTTCTAGCACCTTCCTTGCCAGCACTCTTCCTGCAGGAAAAAACTAAAGGCACTGAACTGCCTGTGGTCTCAAAGATCAAAGTAAAGCCTTCATCCCATGCTCTCCTCATCCTGCTGCAGCGCTGTGGCCAGTGCACAGCAGTGCCTTTCCTGCAGCTGCTCAGGGATATAGAAATGCAGGTTGCTGTGGGACAGTATAAACTGTTGTATGTAAACTGCTGGAGCCAACAGACTATCTTTTAGCCTTCCTGACAGGTCAAAATTTTCTCCTGGAATGTTAGTTATGGATTTGCCTGGATGCTTCAGAGTAACATCACTGGTGTAAGTGAGCCTTTTAAGAAGCTTTTCCCATTCAGTTTTCTGGAGCTTGTACAGTTTTTTCCCCTGGGATAAGTGAAGGCCATAGCCTCCATAGCCCTGTATGAAGCTCAAAAATTAATTTTCTTGAATCCTCTTCAAGCTTAGCTGGAAGAAAGCAGTCTCCTACCAGGAGGGCCTATCCAGAGTGAGCTATCCCCATCTGCTGGCCAGATCACAGCTCAGCTTTCCAGCCTCCTTGACCCAGCTGTGCTGGGAGATGCTCAGGCAGAGTTGGGGTGCTTGAGCCATTCCTTCATATCCCTTCCTAGCCATTGTATGGGGAAGGTCTGAGGAGGTGCTGGGCACTCTGCTGTGCAGGGTCATTTGAGATCTGTTCAGAGCAGTGATGCAGTAATGTTGGAGAGTATCAGACTTTTCATGGGCTCCATCATTACAGTTGTCACTGCATTTAGCTGGGGAAATCGCTGTTTCTCAGGTCTTAGGGTCTTGCTGAAAGCAGGAACAGCATGATGATGGAAATAGATCTGAGCAGGAGGATGCCATTAAAATCATAAGGGTGAAATTGTGGCATCTCATGAATTCCAAGAGTGTTGACTGCTGCTTAAAAAAGGCAAAATAAATCATGGCCTCATGTAGAACAGGCTTTGGTTAATCTGATCATGGATAACTCTTAATTGGGCTGCTTTAGTTCAAGCAGTGTCTATGTCTACAACCCAGAGAAAGATGCATTTCAGTAATAAATCAGGAACATTGGTCCTTATCCTGGCATTGTTTATACAGTGATTCAGGAGAGCTTCTTTCCTCACTCTGCCTATTGTGTTATACAGGATGCTTTCTCCAGAGTATGTGGTGTTCATTTAGGCTGAAAAGCAAGGTCTAAGTGGTGATTCATGCATGGGGTATATCCTGAATGATCTTCCCTGGAAATACATCAAATTCTCTAGTAATGCATCTCAACTCCATATGAACAATGCTAGGCTGTGGTTCTCATCACTGGGGAGCTCACACATAGAGGAAGTGTAGATGTGGCCTCAATTTGTTTAAGGAACCCACATCCTCATGTCACCTGAGGTTTCTTTATTTTTCTTTCCCTGTCACTCAGGACAATTGCTTTGTTCTCTTAGTGAATAGTCAGAACACATTTTAAAAATAATCTATAGAACAAGATTTAACAACAAAGGCCCATCTGTTTCCAGAAGATGGGAACTGTGTAACCCTGGGCAGAATGTCACTTGTTGAATGAATTATGTTCTGTTTATACTGAAGAAATAAAAGAGTTTATTGATGAAAAGGAGGGAATATAAGGTAACGTTAAAATGCAGACACTCAGTGAATAGCTGCCTTCAGAAAGAGTTTCTGAAGTTCACCAAATCATAGCAGTTTTCAAGCCAAGAGACTTCATGTCTACTGAAGCCCTTTGTCCTGCACATTCTTGTCTTCCCAGTGAAGGCTATATTCACACAACAGGTCTCTGTGCCTATTGTAAAAGTCATATAAACTCCTGACTTTATGACATTCATGCAGTAGACAGTCCAAGTTTTTCAGCTCCAGGTACAGGGGTGGCTCCTGTTCTCCGAGGAACAGACTGAAGCCTTCCTCTCTAGAAATGATACCAAGCCAAAACACTGTGCCATGTCTGCCATGTGATTTAGGGAAGACTTTTCTTTCTTAGACCGGTGGATATCCCACCCAGGTTGACTTTCCACCTGCTGCTCCTGTTTCTGCAGGCCCCCTGGAACACGTGCACTTGTCTCTGCCCTTTGTCACCACGAAGAACAAGGAGATCAACGCCACAGCAGTGCTGTGGCCAAGCCAAGTGGGAACACTTACTTACGTCTGGTGGTTTGGGAACAACACAGAGGTTTGTATTCCTGATTGACTGAGGTCAGAATAATCCTGGAGGAGCTCTCTGACAGAAGAGGGAGGGAGAGAGGGATCTGGGAATGCTTCTATGTAGTCATATATGCAAGAAAATTATAAATCAAATACCGAGATACTAATGGTCCTTGGAGGTACCAACATGGAAATGTAAGTAGTGCCTTGTGTTTGTGGCTGTGACTTAGCTGCAGGGTTTATTGATATTTCATGCAAGTTGCCAATAGCTTTCTTCCTTAATTCCATCCAAGGGGAACATAGTTAACCAAAATCTGGAAGAGTTTCTACTATTTCTCTTCACCCTCCTTTCTTCAGTAACAAGAAGAAAAAAAAGTAAGGGCTTTGGAAGATTTTTTTAGTAAAACAACCTTTCAAGCTGAAGCTGTTTTTATATCTGGAACTGACCTATGCTGAGCCCCAGCACCCTATGCTAAACCACATGTGCAAAAGGACCTTTTTATCATGTGCTACAAGTGGATGAAATGGTTCCCAGCACACCTCCCTGCCCCAGGGCTCTGCTCAGATGTGAGAGTATCATCCATCACGTTCTGCTGCCTCTGTGCTTGCAGTCTTGGTAAATCTGTACAGACATTAGAACTGTTACTTCACATATAATTGTGGCTAAAGTACCCAGAAACTCTAATTAGTTTCTGAGGGGAGAGGTTGTCGGATTTTGTAGAGCCAAGAGGGACCTTCATAATCACCCATGGTTCTCTTCTGCATAATGCAGATTGGAGAGTTTGATCTGTACCTTCTGCTTTATTTAACTCTTTGTGACTAAGGCAGAACCTGACATTTTGTTGATGTTTTGCATTAATAATTCTCCTCAGATGATGGAAAATGCACTGCTTCTCCTTCTGACCATCTCCTCCAATTATTTCCCCACAGTTAATTATTCTGAGCTTTGAACTCATGCACTGTGTTTTGTAGTCTGAATTTATCTAGTCTGGGATTCAAGCTGTTGCATCTTGTTATGCCTTTTTGAGTAGATTAAAGAACTCTGTACTATCAGCAATCTTCTTCCTCTAGGGGTACTTACAGGCTGTGATTGTCACCTTTTAGCCTTCCCTTTGATCTCCTTAAACTCATAAGTGATCAGGGTTGGTCTGATTCTGTTCTCATTGAAGTGTGACTTTTACTATAGACTACAATGACAACAGTTTGACTTAATATTGGGTGCTTTGAAGATCTCACCCAGAGTTCATTAACAAGTGGAAAGAGAAGGCAGAGTCTGCTGGAGGACACAACTCATTGATAAACTGGTTCACAGCTAAAGGGATCTGTGTCCTCTCGAGCATCAGCACTTACCAAAAACCATCTCTGTATCTAAGGATAACATGGGACAGCAAATGTAGGATCTTAGTTTGGCTGGTTCTGTGACAACTCCCTTAAATAAACAACTTAAATAAAGCACTTACACTAGATTTAGGAAAGGCAGGTGCTGCCTGAGCAGTGAGTGTTGCAGGCCTTTATATCAGGATCTGGACCTCTCTGGGCAGTGAACAAAGGTGAACATTTTACATGGCATCCAGAACAACCAACATGCTAAGTAGAAAGGAAGCACTGGAATCTTAAAACACAGCTCCTTTGGAAATTATAGGTGCCTTACTCTGAGCTTCAGGAGGACATCCCTGTCTGGGATTTGTGTGCCCTCTCTAGGAAATTAGCTGCCATGTCACAGGGCCCCTCCTGAGTCTGAAATTTCCAATCTAACTTGGGAACTAACTTCCCAAACCATCCCAATAGGTTGGAGAGCCAAGCTCATTTTTGCTTTTCCTCTCCAGCCAAATTAACTGAATTTTTCCTTTTATGATGTATTTGCAGCCACTGATCACATTGGAAGGGAGCATCACATTCACATTTTCTGTGGAAGGGATGAACACCATCACTGTTCAGGTCTCAGCAGGAAACACCATTCTTCAGGACACAAAGACTATTGCAGTGTATGGTGAGTTCTTCCCCTTGTATTTCACACAGGATTCTCCATAGTCGACATTTAGAGAGCCAGGTTAGCTGGCAGCAACAAGAGGTCTTTATTCCAGAATGCTTTGAGTGGGATTAGAAATTGAATTCCAGTGTTACCAGTCCAGCATAATATCTCTGAAGGCCACTGACTGACATTAGTGCAGACTGACATGATTGCAGAACATCGATCTCCTTTCCAGAGCCCTCTACATGTGCTCCATCACTCTTTGATCATCCTACATGATTGTCAAAATGTTAGTTTGTTTTGTAAGCTGGTTTTCCCCCTTCTTGGCCAGCAGAGGCCTCTTAACTCACACAAAAGCTGCTCAGCTTGAAAGATAAATCAATGCTGTGTGCTGCAGTTCTGCACAGAAATCTGTACTGATTTGACACTGTTCTCATGCATCACAAGCAGTTAGGGCACACAAATACCATATAATGTAGATGGAGCCTAAAACCCACTGGGAATCCCAGTTTTAGATGACAGTGATCAATGTGGGCACCTCTGTTAACAGCAAGAGATTAGGTACATTTTCCAAGGCTAGTCCTCTCCCCACATTTATCCCTGTTCCCTTCCAATTAAGATCTCTAGTGTTTGGGGCACATCTGTGAGTCCAGTCACAGCTTCCTACACAGGGTGTGCCTGCTCCAGAAGTCAAATTGAAGGTAACATTTCATTTACATTCCCAGCACAGCTCCCTTTGCAGTGCTATTCATCCACTCAGGTAAGGACTGATCACCTTTTCCAGTTCCAAGGCACTCAGGTGATGAATCTCCCAGATTCTCCACATCTCTCAGGGAGTCTCTCAGGCACACTGCTGGATTCCCTCGCAGTCTGTGCACCATCTGCAAATTGATTAAGCAAAACATGAGCTGCACCAGGTTTCACAAGGTTCTGACCCCTCTCTGGCATTAAGGCATTTCAGTCTTTACTCACCACTCTGTCATTGTGTCTGCAGAGAAATTTCAGTCCCTGAGGTTGTCATTCTCTCCAAACCTTGATGACTACAACCCAGATATCCCAGAGTGGAGAAGGGACATCAGCAGAGTGGTCAAGAGAGCTCTGGTGGAGGTAAGCTGTGTGCATAACCTGTGTTGCAAGGGTTCTGGTTCCTGATTTGTTCCTTCCTTAGGACTGGGTCAGCTGTTCTCTCAAGGTGTCTCTCTTTCCACCACCCAGAAATGGAGAATTGATAGTGTTTGAGGCCAGCATCCTAAATTTTAGACTGGTGAAATGATCTCATCCTATGACAATCTGGTGCCCAGAGTCAGCCTTCAGTGTAAAGCAATGCAGTTCTAGTGGAATTGCAAACATGCTGTAGAAAACTTGTGAGACCAAAAATGAAACATTTTTTACTATGCAGAACACCACAGCAAGTACTTTAAGTCCTTCATATAAGCATGAGGCTCACAGGGCAGGATTGGATGCTGGTTTTCCCATCAACACTGTAGAGAAGTTCTGAACTTCCTTCTTTACGTTTGGGACAGAATGTCACCAAAAATACTCTAGTGTAGCTGAAGATTTGGATTTGAAATGGAGGAGGTAAGAAGAGTTAGAAGAGATGGCTGGGGTTGCTCAGCTCAGTAGAAAAATAGTGCAAGGAATTGTTTGAAATAGTGTTTCTACTTTTTTAAAAATAAAGATACTCAGATTTTGAAAGGACAAAAGGCTTGTCGATGTTATTAGCAAGCTTAAGTGTTATTTGTGGCATCATCTGTGCAAAAAACACCAGAAAAACTGTGTACTAATCAGGTGCACAAACTTTCCTGGATTGTTTCTGAGATTTTTTTCTGATATTTTGTTAAAAGACAGGAGGAAAAGGAAAAAAAGAGAATTTTTCTGGAGCTTGATCTTCTGACATATTTATGTCTGTATCAAGTATTCAAGGATCCATTTATCTTCAGGATGAATTTTCAGAATATAAACATCTCAATAAAGCAAAACCAAACCATAAAAAAAGAAGAATTGTAAAACCACAGTACCAAGGCTGCATTTCAAAAGTGGAGCAGTGAAAACACAAAGCCTTTTCGTTATTTGCTTGAAAAAATAAAAATTGATAGCTAATTATCCATCTTTATACAGCTAAATGATTCACCTTAAACAAGCCTTTGTGAGAAGTTCCTGTAAAAATTAAAGATAAACCCAGTAGATTTCTACAACAGTTAAGTAAAATGTATAAAAATGAGTCAAATAACTAAATAATTCAATAGGAAATTATAGCTGTGCTATAGAATTTTTATGAACTTTTATTAAAGTATTATATTCTTATTACAGAATATCATCAGACTTGGATAAAATTCTGCATACAAAATTATAGTTCTGTACTAAAATCTGATCTTCACTCTGAGTAGGGATAATTTTATATTATCACAAAATATCCTATTTCTTGTCTTGATCATAATTATTTGCTTGCATCATTGATTTTATGATTACTGTCTCTCACTTTTGAAAAAAAATAAATTGTTCCCAGCCTCTGAAAATTAATGCAATGCTGTGTCTTTCTTGACACCTTAAAGCAACCTGTCAGGCAAGCACAAATAATGCAAGCCCTGGCTTCACAGAATTCTCGTAAAGAAAATAAGAGACCTTTATATATTTATAAGGGTTTTTATCTAAATCCACATTACAAAACAAAGGAAAATAAAGAAAGGGAACAAAGACACATGCTTTTCCTTGGCATGGTGGAGGGGATTCCACAGGGTTTTCCCCAGACTGGCAGCCGTCACGCCTGGGTTATCCACAGGACAAGCTCAGAAAATGGTGATTTATGATCAGTTTTGCTGACCCTTTGTCCTGCATCCACCATTTCCTCCAGTGAGCACCTCCTCCATGTCTTTGCTCCTGAACTACCATGGAGAAGAATTCCTGAGATTTAGGTCCAGTTAATGTCTGAGAGGCTTCCAAGTCCTTACTGCAAGGGAATCTCTGTGGTGCATCTGTGATCTGTCCTTGTATTTGAAGGAACTTTTTTACACCACTTTAAAAGTGACCAACTAAATTCAGCACTTCAGGAAAACTTCAGGTTAAATCAAAACCTTGAGATTTAAGTGCCTTTGGTGGATAATTCACAGCAGAGAGGCAATGGAGGAAGAATCATCAAATTATATTTCTCCTTCCTTTGGCTAACAAAACTTCCTGAGGACCAAACGAGGTTTTTTCTGGATAATAACTCTACAATCTGATTGTGTAGCATCAGCTGAAACATAAGACTGGAGATGTCCCTGGTAGTAATGCCTGCAGGGTACTTTTTATGTGTCAAAACTAGGGGTAATAAAGTCCTAACTTAAAAATTTCAGCCAATGAGACATACAAATAGACCCTACATGGTGAAAGTACTGTGATGAAGCTCTCAGCATCCTCTCCTTAACAAAGAAGCTCTCAGCATTCAGTGCCATCCACACTGTTTCTGTCTCCATTATTTGTCTGTGTATCAGGCTACAGGTATTTCCAGCAAGCATGTTCTGGTCTCAGTGCTCCCTGGCCTGCCCACCTCTGCTGAACTCTTCATTTTGCCATATCAAGATGCCACAGGAGAAAAAAAAAGAACAGCAGCAAACCTAGAGCAGGTATCGTGTCCATTAATTGGAGAAGTGTATGTTTATGCATTTCTCTGTGTGTGTGTATATATGAGATTTATATCTCTGTATGTGTGTGGGGTTTGTATGTGGTTGGAACTGATAATTTTGGTAGGAATGCATCTGATTCATCTTATGCATCTAATTCATCTGGGGTGTATGTTGCACATGTTGCATCCTCTTCATGTTTTTTCTTTATTTTTCTGGTTTTTTTGGAAGTTAGTTGGTTGGTTTGGGCAGTTTTTTTGTGTTTTTTTCTCCCCAGCATTGGACACAGGCTTTGAAGCTGTCTTTAGGAGTCTAGATGTCCATTTGTGTTCCCTTAGAAATGCTGTTTACTTCATGGAAGCAGGAAGAAGGAAGGAAGGATTTAGGGGATGGTTCCTGCCAGCAGGAACTGTGGAGTAGCTTCATGAAGCAAAGTTTATGACACTGTCAAGAGTCTAAAAAGCACTGGAGAGACAGAGCTGGGTGGTAAACCTGGGCAGTTCAGAACTTCTTTAGTTTAAGGCACAGGGATGGGATTGCACAATCTGCCTGCCTTCTTCATGGTGCTGGAGTGGGGCTGAGCCACTGTGGATTGTTTTCTCTGTGAATTGCTGAAATAGGTTATGATGACTGAAGGACTCTGTCTCTCTGCAAACCCAAAAGTCCCTACCAACCAGATGGACCTAGCAGGATTGTAATTGAAAGATAAAACACCATGCTGGCAAAAGTCCTGAAATGTCATAGAGTTATGGAATTGTTAAGGTTGGGAAAGGCCTCTAATGCCATCGAGTTCAATTGATAACCTAGCACTGCCATGTGCACCACTAAACTATGTCCTCTTGTCCCAGAGCTCCTTTGCTGGCTCTCAGTTTATTAGTTCAGATTCCAGGGGCAAAGATAACTTTGGCCCTGAGGGAAGCACAACTGTACCCCTGCCTCTCCATACTCATGTCCATGCCTCAAGCCATGTTAACTTAGCTGTGAGCCTCAAACCTCCAAGTCACCCATATTCTTAAGCTTTCCCTTGCTCAGCATTCCTAGCTGTCATATTTTCTTTTGACAAATGATTTTCTTCTTCAATTTTCACCACCCATGTAATAAATAAAAAATATGGATATATACTGCTCTGCAAAATCTTTCCTTCCTTTTCTCCTTCATTTCCCCTTCTCTTCACTTCCTTCACAAATTGGCAAGGAAGCCAGTCCATAAACTTCCAAATTTACATCTGACCCAGATCCATTCTGCCACTCAGCAGCTTATTCCTTCTCCCTCTTTTTATGCCACTCTTTTTCTCTCCTGTAAATACAGAGTCTTTGTGGCTGTGCAGAAAGGAAGCCCTGGCAATGCTCTCATGCCCTTTTTATGGACAAGAAGAAATGTCATTTTCAGTGTGACTCCATCTACATCTCTGGCATCCTGCAGGGTCCAAATAGTAGCCTTTGGAGGAGAGAGGAACTATTTGCCATTTGCAGCCAGCTCTTTCCTGTGAAAAAAAACCCAGAATGGTCAGAATGTTTTTTTTTCCTGGTCTGTGGGTGCTGCATTCCCCTTCCTAGTAACTGTAGTAGAAGATGGTGGGGTTTTCAGTGAGAACTCCCAAGGGCCACAAAAGGTGTTTCTGCCCTCTGCCCTGAAGCACATTCTGATACTGCTCCTGTTTTGTCATCTGTTCTGCCTGTCATTCTCCATTGTGCCTTCCCCAAAGTGTTTCAGAGCTCATTCAACAGCCTCTCCCTGTGCTGGGATGGGTATTGGGAGTCAGATGTTTTGATGGCTACAGCCTAAGTTGCTTCTGAGGTACTTCTGATGTACTTCTGATGTATAGTGTTCTTTTCTGGTAGGAATAGAAGTCTGTTTTGTGCTCATGGGCAAGGAACATGGCTAATTCAATAGCTTACTCCAAGGCACGCATGTGAGTTTGTCTTGCAGGTGCACACCCAAAGGAGTTACAGTTCTGAATAATTTTTTTTTTTTAGTTTAGAAGAGAAACTTCCAAGTATACAGGGAAAAAATGGGAATAGTTTACACAAGTAGTGCAGGGGAATAAGGTACCTTAAGAAAGCAGTTCATTATTGAGATTCCTTTCTTCAACACCTGAGCTAGATCACTGTTGTGCCATGGGTAACCATGAGGGCTGTATGTGGTTTCATGGACTTTCACATTTACCAGTAAATCTCATTCATATTTAATAACCATGGGAGACTTACATTTTGCTGTTTCCCCCTGAGGTGGATTATGCTGTTCTGTTTTTATCTGATACATACTCATTTGGCTTTTTAAACATACTTTTAGGTCTTTCTGTCTAGCCACTCATCTCTAGGTACATAATTCCCATTGACTTCAGAGGCACTTAGATGTCCACTGTCCCTTGAAAATCTAGGTCTTGGTTTCCCATTTATCAAAGTCAGTAATACTCCTTTTTGCCATGTTTTATGAGTCTGAACACAGTAGCCAGTAGTAGTGGGACTGCAGCAGTGCCCCATTTGACAAATGTACATTTCCATGCAGTTTTCCATGAGGGTACTGCATTTGTGTCTCATGCTCTCTTTGAGATTGTGGTTAGATGGTAAATGTCATTTTCTTGATGTATCACTTTCAAACAATTGTCCCAAATTATTTTTTTATGTATCCATAGAATCAATTATTGTCATATCTGTTTGCATTTAGAAATATGAACTCTGCATTCCTAATATTTTCCATTGAAAACTAAAGTGCCTTTAACAAGTTTGACTTTTAGCTGTTGACAGCTAAGCAATACTGCTATATCTGAGTCTGGGGAAGTTTTCTCAATGTGCAACATAGGACAACTCCACCTAATATATAAAAACATAAATACAAAAAAAGTTCTTGATCCACTCCACTTTCTGTAGTCAGTGCAAAGTCATTCTTCACAGTTTCCTAAAAAATCAAAAGGCCTTTTCATCTTTTCATTCTGCAGAATCCCAAAACACATTTGCAAAATCTTGTATTTATGACAGGAATATTGTGGCTTTCATTTTTTTTGTTTTTTGGGTTTTTTTTGGTTGTGTTTTTTTTTTTTTTTTAATTTGATCATTTCATTGCTCTGCTTCACTTAACAGTAGCTGAGGACAGGCTACCATCCTGTTTAAAAATGTAGAAATAATTGGCAGTTGTCAAACATTGGTCTTTGATTTGCATGCTATGACTGCAACAACACTGACATATCCCAAATCTTGCAAAAACAGCCACACAGAATTGCCACTGGCCACATGGGCTAGAGTGCAGTTGTTACACCATCTTCATGGACGGGCTTGGTGAATTTGACGATTACAGAATTCAGATCTGGTACTTCAAAAGCAAAAAATTCTTTCTTTTCGGTGAAAGGCAAAACTCTAATAGTAACATTTCAAGAAAATGAGTTATTTTTAGCACAAATCCAGTTCAGAATGAATGCTTGGTAGGAAAATATTCTACTTAAAATTCAGTAGAGGGCAGTTACGATTATTTATTTCAGTGTATAGTTTTACTCAATAGGAGGATTCTGAGGATTTATCTTTTTATTTATGCATTTCACAAATTATCTTCTTTCTATGTTGTTTGCTAGTGGGGGCTTTTTGTCAAACATAACAAATGCATTTTCTTTTAGTCAAATGGAATGTAAGCAGAAGGTACATGAGAATTCTCAGGTGATGTTTTCATATCAAGTAAAGGTTTCAGTGTTATCCTGAATTTCTCTTTAGTTCTCCATTTGGGTGCTTTTCACTGGCCTATTCAAAATTACTGTAAAATAATGCAAAACAGGGGTAGGAGCAAATAGTTAATAACATTTTAGGCCATTAATCTTTTCTCTGAGAAGAGCTCTCAGCAACAGACTGGGATGGAGACTCTGGCAAATGGTAACATCAGCTGGTTGGTAGCCAGCTGTACTCAGTAGTTGCAGCTGTGGCCAGTGTCTGTATCCAGCCAAAGAGATGGGAAATTACATGGATGACTGAATATCAAATGGACAGTGATGAACTGCAGAGATTAAATACCTCTTGTGAATTTAAAACCATTGATAGTGGCATTCAGGAAGCCTGTAAGCATATACCTCTTTCCTTAAAGCAGATTTAGTTTTACAACTGCTTCATTGTAGCTGATGGAGCTTCTATCTTATTTTATAGTTTGGGGTTTTCTTTTCACCCACCCTCCTCAGCTTTAGTGTTTCAGTGTATTTACTTTCAATACTTCTCTTTTCTCTGATGTATTTCAGGTGTGCCCGTCACCAAAATTTTTTTAGCAACAAGATCATGACAGTGAACGCCTTCAAATCTTACAGAAAATTGTGCTGATCAGTCCTGGAAATTAAATTCCAGGAAGAGGCTGATATATGGGGTAAATCATCTAATGTTTACTGGGAGAGATTTTTTTTAACATCTGTGCCTTTAAATGAAGATCAGATCTTCCACTGGTACTTAGGAGAGGATGGGCCAGTATTAAGAAGTGTAAAGGCAGATGAGGAGAGGATGGAATAATACAAACCAAAATACCTTGTACCAGGGACTTTTTTTCCTTAGCAAGTTTTTTTTAATAGCTGCTTGTGTGCTGTAGGAGAGGCTGTGTAAATCTCTTGTCTTAATACCTTTGAGTTAACTCCTGCTATGTGACTATCAGCCCTCTCTCCCTCATCTTTTGCTCAGTGTACAGAGCAGCCCTTGATTCTCAAGACTGTTTTTGGTTGCCTTTGTTCATCAAAAGTGGATCCTGGCTTTTATGTCCAGGTTCTCTCTAGGTTCATATCTGCTGTTCCATTCTTGTCCCAGAGTAACCACAGGAATGTCCTCTGCCTCGTGCTCTCACTGTGTCCCTGGGTACTCCCAGCAGCTTGAGGTTAGCATCTTTCATTAAAGATCTGAAGAAATTCCTGCTGGAGCCAGTGAGTCAGTGCTCTTTTCAGTGCTAAGGCAAGCAAGCTTTAGAGGCCCCATGTGAAGTGTCCAAGGTTATCCAGGGCAAGTGGCACAGTTTAAAGTATTCCACATTGGCCCTGACTCCTGCTTCACTTTCCCAATGTTGGTTCAAGTTTCTTCCTACTAAATCAATGTGCATAATTCTTTCCTTAGTTTTTTATTGATTTGCTCAATGAATTGAAGTGTAGCACTCATTAGTTGAGTTCTTTACACAGTATCTATAAAATTATCAAGATTCTTAGCTAGTGCATACTGGCACAGTTGAATCACATTCAATTAGTCTAAAATAATTTACATTAGGGGTTTCAAAAGTCAATAAAGGTATGGGAAAATGCCCTTCTCAGTGATAATTCTACTTCTTGGTTGACATGGTTCTTTTACAGTCCTAAATCTGACAAAATGCTAAGAGAAGCCAAATTAATTTTTGTTTTGTTCCATTTTTAAATTGGAATCTCTTTTTTTTCCACTCACAAATTGTCTGTTATTATTATTCATTATGTGTCCTTTGATGAAAAATGATACATGAGGAATAGTTCCTATTACTGAATTATTTTTGCACATCATGCTTAATTCTGCAAATGAAGCAGATAAAGTCAATGAGGCTCAGTTAAGGACCAAAACTAATTCTGAGAGCTAATTATTTTCACAAGAGAGACTCTTGAAGACTATAAATTAAGAGGTTGCTATTCTAAGAAGTTTTGTCTTCAGCTAAGTTAGTTGCATCTCCAGGAGGGAGAGATGAAGAGGGGGAGGCCTGAGGCCAACCTGTTCCCCAGATGAAGGTCTGGCTGTTCACCGGAGCTCCATTGCTATTTTTGAAACAGGTCAAAGTACTTTGATGTTTCCTTTTCTGCTTTTTAAACCAAAATGCATCCATGGTATCACTTTGAGTACAGAAATAAAGGGAAGCACAAACCCCAAAATGTTCACCATCAAAACCTTTTTATTACCTCAACAACTGAGATCAGCCTTTGTGTGGAAATTTAATTCAGAGACACTTTATTAATATTGTAAACAAGTCAAGTCAGAACCACTCCTGGGTTAAAGTCTGATAACTGAGCTAGAAATAGGCCTGGTAGAGTAAGAAAGGCAGAGGAGTCTGTTCCCCAATCTCAAAGCAAATGTCCTGACACCTTTCAGTGCACAGGTCCCCTTGGGACCATGTGAGGACACATACATTGCCAGGTCCAGCTTTGGAGAGCAGCGTCCAATCCCATTGTGAATTTGCCCTTGAGGTTTATGTAAGCTGCTCACTGATCTCAAACACTGGCTTTTGTAAGCCATTATGTATTGTTTCTATTTCAGATAATTTTTAGGAGTACAGAAATGCATTTTCATTCTGTCTATTTTGAAGAGAATCTTGTTTTCCACATAAAGAAAAATGAAAATATTGCACCAAGCAAACTAACATTTTATAACCACGTCTGAATGCATCTGTTCTTCCCTCAGATGTGTGTGTCAGGAATCTCCAGAGCTGCCTGAGGAAGGCAGATGTCTGATTCTGACTAGAACTTCTGGCACTTTTGAAGATCTTAGGCTGTTACTCACTTTTTTCACTTGTTCAGATTCCATAAAAATCAAGGTAAAAAAAAAAGCAAAAAAAAAGAAAAAAAAAAAAGCTGTACACAAAAAGCCACTGGGAGAACATGTAATTAATCAAGCCAAGGAAATGTGCTTTATGCTCTGTGCAGAATGAACAGTGTTGGTTGCTGCCAGTTTTGACACTTTGTGTGTAGTCCTGGAACAGTTATGGCTGTTTCAAGCCTCTGCTGAGACACTGACGGTCTCAGGCAGAATTTTTTTTAGTCTGAGATGAATTTGTACAGGATGTTATACAATGAAGTCCTCATTCATAATCAAGTAACAAAGCAATACAGTAATAATAAATTTCAGTTGTGACTCTTTCTGTCTTTCTTCCTTTTCCTCACTACTTCACCCTTACTGCCTCTCTCCTGTTGTCCTTTCCATTGGCCCTCCAGAGACGAATACCTGCTGACTTTTCTCTCACACTCTTTGCCTGCAGGCAGGCCAGGGGACATCTCACTGTCCCTTCAAGTCATTAGTGCCCTGCCTAATCTCTTGTACCTTCTCATGCTGACTTTCTCCAGATTCACCCATTCTTCCATTTCTTGCCCAAATCCTTGAAGCCATTCTCCAGCACTGCACAGCAACCTTTGCTAACTGCAGACTCAGTTACATAACACAGTAAGCCTCTGCTTGTATAGAAGGGATCGTGTATGCTCTTACCTCTGCTCTTCCCTGCCATTTTGTGCAGCTATCAATGTGTTGAAGAGGAACAACACACAATGTGGTTGTCTCCTTTCTTTAGTTTACTGTCTTGTATTTGGGTCTTTTGGGGTTTTTTTTGGGGGGGTGGTTTTTCTGTTTTGTTTTGTTTTGATTTGATTTGTTTTTTTCCAGAGCATCAGCTGCCCCAGCACCATCAGAATCTCAGAGCAGAAAGGAAAATTCCTGCAAGGAAAATTCCTGCAAGGTTATGGAGGAGAGCTGATGGGTTTTAAGTAGGACTGAATACAGCCAGGATGATACTTTTCCCACTAATTCCTTGGGCCATTAATGTACCTGGTTTACAGTGTACCAATCTGCATCTGTTGCTCTAGTTTTAGAGATGAAAAACTTTTTATAGTTGTCAATCTTGGTTATTAATATGCTCAAATCCTTAAAGAGGGCTGTAATTTGTTTCCCAGGCATTCTTCATGTACTGCACATCTTTGTGTCACCATCCCTGCTGCTCTGAGCTCAACAGATGGCTCTTTGAATGCAGGTGGTATTTTTTCTTGCTATTGGAAGAAATATATTTACTGCTCATTCTGGCACCCATGAAATAAATTGTAACTTTAAAGAGATCTGTTTAAAAATATAAATAAAATGCCTGTAAGAGTTATTGCCAAATTGATATTGGACCGAAGGCACCTATTCAAGTGATCAGCAGCCAGAAATTAAGTGTATGAGCCAAGAGTATTGAAAAAGCCATTAAGAATGTTAAAAAAAATAAAAGAAGGAGATAAATCTCATACTATGATGAATGATAGCCAAGGAATCTAATCATATCTGGGTAGAATTTACTGAAATAGCTCAACCAGACAAAAATGAAGAACATGGAAAAGATGGTGTAAAAATTATTGGAATGTTCTTTTTTCCGACAATTTTTCATTAATCTTCAAGAAGGAATAAGGATTTATTTAAAACAAATTGAATTAAGTGGTGAGCACTAGAATACGATTCCACTTGATCCTGATTTTATGGCTATAAAAACACATTCTCAGCAACTGCATATTAAGGGTTATGGGGGATGTTTTTCCAGTTTTCCAGCCACCTCTCCCTAATAAGCCAACCTGGAGAACTGTGACTGTTGAATTGGAAAATTCATCTCTGTTGTAAGAAAATGTGAAATATGTGAAACGTGAGGCAAACGAACATACAAAAGATACACAACAAACTGTCAACACCATGTCTGTAGGCTTCCATTCCTTGATTAATCTATCTGGATCTTTTGTTTTTAATGTCAACATGTCTGGAACTTATTGCCTGTAGTGAAGTGTGATGTGATGTGGAAAAAGTGGATCTGTGCATATTGTGACAAACTGACTTTAAAAAAAGACGTGTTTGCCAACAGATTGGACCAAAGTTTGGCTACTTTACTGTACAAATACAGATTTCATGGGGTCTTATCTCAGCAAATGCTCATCTTTTCTGTTGTGTCCTTAAAGGAGGAGTAATCTGCTTCATTTCTGCTAGGGCTCTTGTGGTGTCGTCAGTTGTGGAAAGACAATCTGGTGGTCTGAAAGCTCTGTGGAATATCTCCCCCATGAAAGAGAGTGGGTTATGCATGTAGCCCATAAGAAGAGATGGAACATGCATTTTGCTTAAGCCACATTCTGTAGTCAGTAAACACTTCCAAATTCAAGCTGGTTCTGGTACATATTTAAGGATTAGGGAGCAGCTGTTTTGAATCTCGGAGCTGGATGAAATGAAATTTGCTTTTAGAACTGGAAAATTAACTGCCAGCTGTGGCAAGGATCTAAACCATTCATTTTTATTCAGGTATATCACATGCTATAAACATCCTCTACAAGCATGGAACTGGCCACTCAGCAGTCAAGAAGTTGTTCATTAACAATTGAAATGGTCCTTTTCCCTTGAACAGCGAATGAGTTCACTGACCAGTGCTGCTGCTGGCTGGTCCTGTGGCCACTTCCACATGTGGGTGGAATGATCCTGTGGGGCTCAATCCCCTTTTGGTGCTGGGCTGCTCTCCCACAGAGGTGTGACATGGCACCTTGTTGCTCACTCAGTGCTGAACTATACACAACCACTCTGTCCAAAATCCTTCATTGTGAGGTGCTAGGAATCTTGTGCTTGGAAAGTCTCCAAAATCTTTGCTTTGCCTGCAGCTCCATTTCCTAGTCACCTACTGGCAATTTAAACCAATTATCAAGAAACAAATGCATTTCTTTATTATCTTATTTATTTATTTATTTATTTATTTATTTATTTATTTATTTATTTATTTCCTTGTTGGTTGGTTGGTTGGAATTTTTCCTTCCCAGATTTCAGAAACACTGATCCAGAAACTGAATCAGAACCTGGTCCATTTTGAGTTGAAGCCAGGAGTTCGAATCCTTGTCCATGCTGCCCATTTATCAGCAGGTGAGTATCCTCTTTCTGTGCATGCCTTCTGTGTACCACTGCAGCACAGCAAGCAATATATCAATGGTAGTAGTGTGCTATCAGCTGTATTTTAAGCATCTCTTATTTTTATATCACAATAACAACATAGTGTATGAGCAGACATTTTAATATCTCACCTTTCTATATCATGCCGAAAAGATAGAGTGGCTTTTGCATTTACAGCTAAAGCTGTAACTTTACATTACAGTCCTTTTGTTTCCTTAGGTGCAAGAATTTACTGGTTTTTTGGAAATGTGGTATAAGTAGCAGTAGAAGTGTGCATTTCTTGTTTATCTCTGAAATACTCAACAGCTAATCAGCACCATGGCATTTTCAGCCTAGGTCACACAGTGCAAAAATTACCTGCCAGCCTTGGATATGTTCTGATATTCTAGAGTCAACAAGCATTCAAAGCAGCTAAACACTGCTCAAAAGTTGTTCAGCAGTCTGAAAGACTAGAATCAATATAGATATGCACAAAAATAAGATCAGGTAGTTTGGACTTTAGTCCTATCTCAAAATAAGTAATCTCCAAAGTCCTGATATTTAATTACATATGTCACTGTCTATTCTGCATGCTAAAAACTCATTTTACAGCACAGATCCTACTTAATTATTACAAGAGATGGGACAAACCAATGCACACTCTTAGGAGTTCATTTTCCCCAGGCACTGCTGATAATTCTGATCAGTTGCTATCAGCTTCTTTTGATAATTTGCAAACTCAAACCCTCAGTTCATTTGTACCAGCAAGCTGCTCACCGAAAAGATTTTTGTGGTATGAATGGGTCTACCCAACCAGATGTCAGTCTACATGCTGCTTGTAAGCAGTAAGAAAAAGAAAAGAATGTAATGTGACTGTATTTAAATCCCCCCAAAAGAAAGGCTTGGGGTTTCCAATATTTCATTTTTGCTAAACAGAGCTTTCTAATATCTGTCCTGAGAATATTGCTGTATGCTTCTGCTTTCTATTACCTGTGGAACAGATGACCAGATGCTTATTTTTAGACAAGTTAGAACCAAAAGCATATAAGGTCAGCTTCAAAAATGGAGTTACAGGCAATTGTTCATAATTTTTACCAAAAATGCATGTTTTTATTTGTATTTATACACAGACACCAGGAAGGAGTACTTTTTGTCCATAACAGGTGCAAACACTCATTTTTTCTGCAAGGTAGGCTTTGCTGTACTCTCTCAAAGCCACCAGTGAGTGATTGCTGTAACTGGACTCACAATGTCCCATAGGAACCTTACAGGATTTTGTCTCTTGCAGAAAAAGGATTCAGTAAGAATGCAAAATGAGCTTGGATGGCCAAACTATGTATTAAAAACCCAGAGAACAGCCACTGTGAGGTCTTTGAGGAATTATGTCTCCTTAACAAGCTGCAGAGGTCATGTTCTCTGTCTAAGTAAAAGAACCAATTTCATGATACCAAAACTTGTGAATAGTTCAAAAATTGACAAAAAGCCATGAGAGAATTACTTCTCTGCTGAAAGCTATTGTTTTAGTTGCTAGAAAATAAGGACTGGCCTTTGGAAATCCAAGCTTTTATAAAAAATTAAATAAAATGAAGCGGGGAAACCTGTAACACAGCATAGTGCCAGAAGCAACCCTTAGAAAATACAGTCCCAGGGGATGCACATGCCCAAAGGTGCTGCTCTGGGCTATGTTACCCCTTCTTTCCCAGCCTTTTCACTGATTTTATGTTGGACTCTGGTAACTTTGGGCTGTGGCTGGCTGAACCACAAAGCTCAGCAGGTGTTTTTGGAAGTGTACACACACTTACATGTGTACATCTACATTTATGTTGCCATGTCTCAATGCACATGTGTATTCCCCTCTGTGTATGCCTGCCCACACACAGCAGCATTTTCTGCAGCAGAGGACCTGCAGGGAGCACAAGTGCAGGTATCTAAAGTAGCCTGGAGTGGACATTCAAGCAGAACCTTCAGAAATGACCCTCTTTGTGTGTGTGTGCACATTCCCTGGAGCACAGAAGAATGACAGGCATCGGTCTCAGCACATTTCAGACTTCTGCCTTCTTTGTTCAGACCACACTGGAGAAAGAATTAATTTATGGCAATTATAGACAACAGATTGCAATTCACTCATCATGTTCATTCCTTCTTCTCATGAGATAAATAAACCAATGTACCCAACCCAACAGACAACAACTTCAGCTCTAAGGCAAAGGAAAATATGCCAATATTCTTCACAAAGCAGTTAAATAGCTGTTTATTACTAGGCTCTCAGTACAGCATTAGAGCAAGAACATTGAGTGATACTGAATCTGAATAGGCTGGAGAGCCACTTTGTCATCCTACAGAGCTGCAGACCCACAAAACACAGATGGAGAGGGGACAGAGTGGAGATGTGTAAGGAATTAATATTAACGGATTCTTTCATTCTGGTTCCTGATAGATGTGGGAATGCTCAGGTTTTTCACTTCTCTTTGTACATGTTGGCTTTATCAATCTGGGTGTGAAGCTGAAAATACGTCTGCATGTGATGTGTGTGTCTTTGCTTGTGTTTCCTTGTGTCCTCTGGCTCTGGTTTAGGAGAGCTCTGCTCAGTGCATGTGAAGAGGTGCAGGAGGGGGAGGGGATGTGTTTGGCAGCAGTTTGAGTTGACTTTGACTGCCTTGCAGACGAGGGCACTACCTGGGCCATGTTCTGTGTGTGAGGATGTGTTTGCTCCTTGTCATGGCACATCTGGAGCTCTGTGTCTGTCTGCATGAACAACTGACTCCTCTGCTCCTACGTGTGAAACTGCTTCCAAACTCACTGCACATAGTACATGTGTGTGAAAGTGATGGAAACTCTGTTTAATACCATTCACTTTTTATTTCTGGGAAATCCATGCTTCTGAATGAGTTGGGTGGCCTTATTTTGGGAGGGATTATGGCAAGATGGTGAGCAAAACTCTGAAGAGAAATACAGAGAGGCTCCTTGTCTGATTAAGATTGGTTTTGGTGTGCTTTGGTTTTTTTTCTTGAATCTGAAAGAAAGTCCTCTAAGGAGAAAGCTGTGGAACTTCACATCGAGAGCACCACAGGTGATCTGAACTTGGGTTTCTTCCCAGGTGGATTAAAAAGGGAGGGAAGCCCAGGAGATGTGTAGATCTGCTACAAGTGCAGTAAGAGGGGAGAATGAATGGTATTTGTGGAGGGAGAAGCTTTCACTTCAGGCTGGGAGTGGCTCTAACCTCCTCCTCTCCTGCAGCTCCCCTGGTGGACCTCACTCCTAGTCACAGTGGTTCAGCCATGCTGATGCTCCTCTCTGTTGTTTTTGTGGGACTAGCTGTGTTTGTCATCTACAAGTTCAAAAGGTATGACCTTCCCTGAGCCATTTCCTTCTCTCCGTTGCTGCCTTTCGCTGAGGTGTTTGGGGTTTGTTTGCTGGGTTTTCAGTTTTTTTTCCCTGAGCAAGTTGTTTTTTGGTTTGTAAAAGCTTATACTACATCATCTGCCAGAGTACCACACAATGATGATTTCTGTTAATGTTTTAGGAAGATTCCTGGCCTTAATATATATGCACAGATGCAGAATGAAAAAGATCAAGAGATGGTCAGTCCAGTCAGTCAGAGGGAAAGCATACCTAATGTCCCTCAAAGTGAGCTGATGAGCCCTGAGCAACTAGTAGATGAGAAGTTGGAAGTCCACCCCATAGGTAAATAACTTGCAGCATCCTGCAGCTGGTCAGACTCCGACTTATAATTGGCTAACCTTTTTCTCAGCCTCCCCTCTTCCCATATTCCTGCACAATCCTCTTCCCATCCTCTTCTGCTGCAACATTAGTTTTGCTACAGGAAACCTTCTAACTCTTCCCTCTCCCTCACTGCCATGTGATGAAAGGGAGGGGAACAACTTTAGGCTTTTTCTCTCTCCTAGTTGCTCTACGTAGATCCCCTCCCCTTCTCAAAAAATCCTGCTGGCAATGTAATTTATTTTGCTGGGGCTGATATAGTTGTGGGGCTAAGCCCTATAGCCAGAAGAACTTCAGCCACCCTCACCTGGAACATGGAGGTGAGCAGGTGATTTGGTAAGTAATATCTAAAAGCTAAATATCTGTTGATGTTTTGACTGCTGGGATCTTTGTGCTATGCCAGACCTTGTTGCTGGCAGCAGTGTTAGTCTGGCTGATTCCCAAATAAACTGAGTAAAGCCTGGGATCTCAGTATTGGACAGCTGGGTTTATCCTCAGGCTGACTTCTCCCACAGGCCTCTGTGTTTGATTATTTCCAAAAGCAGGCTTTTTTAGGACCTAAGGTGAATAGATTTGGAAAGGGCATTCTGGGATCAGTCTGTTTTCTGTTACCCTGGCTACAGTAGAAGTATGGGGACAGAGCAGGGAGGTTTCAGTCTGGAGACATGTTCTGCTAAAGCCAGGACTGCTTAAGCAGTGCTCAGCTTCACTCATGAGGTGACAATTCTGCAGGTCCAGGCTGGAGGTACCCCTGCAAATAAGGACATGCACCTATTTTAGAGGAATTAAAGAGAAAAGGCTGCTCAGGGATGTTGTGGAGTGTCCTTAACTGGTGATATTCAGAACTCTCCTGGACATGATCCTGTGCAACCTGCTCTGGGTGAATTTGTTTTAGCAGGGGGGTTGGACTAGATGTTCTCCAGAGGTCCCTTCCAACCCCAGTTGTTTGTGATTCTGTGACTTAGGCAGGAGTGAAGCACGGTTGCAACTGAGATTCCTTATTTGCACAGTTTCATCAGCCTAAACAAACCTTAGATCTCACCTGAGGATGTTCCTAAAATCTATTGGAGTGTTTGCTAAAGCAGGCTTGGAGTCATGGCTACTGTAGTGAGAGCACAAGGAAAAGGGCAGTTAAAGGGGGGAGTGTGATGTGCCAAGATTGCAGCCTGTGAAACAACCTGGGAGGAAAAAGGAGAAAGGCTTTTGATGAAACTGATGTGTAAGCTGGAAGCTCCACTGCAGTCAATGCTATCTCTCCTAACCTGTTCACTAAGGAGATTTTTTAGCTATTAAAAGCTTTTAAGCAGTTATTGATCAGCAGACCTGGACACCCCTGCTTAGCGGAACACAGGACGGAGTGAGGGGACCAACCTTGCCATGTGGTATTCCCCATACAGAGCAACCTCAGGCCACAGTCCAGAACCCAAGGAAAGGAAATGCAACCAAGGTAGTCTGGACAGAGGACTTCCAAAAAGCTTGTGGATCACCAAGAGATTTCAAGCCAAGACCCAGAGCGGTGGGTCCTAAACTTTAACTTTTTTTTTTTTTAATTTTGGGTTTTTTGTTATTGTTGGTTTTTTTCCCCCTTAGAAACCTCCAAGGCCAAAGTGCTGTAAGATGCTATGAGAGAAACACCCAATTTCAAGTCAGGAGCTCTTCTAGAGTTGGGAGAGCATTGGACTTTGAGATTCCCCTTTCTAAAAGAATGCATTGGTGGTGGTACATGCTGTTCCAGGAGAAGGGAAAAATGTGTTTTCACGTGTCACTCAGACTGCAGTGATAAGGGTCAGTCACTGCTGGTTCTATGCAAGGTACCTTCAAAACTGTTCTTGCTGGTGGTGGAAACTTGAACCCTAGAGGGCTCCAGGATAAGACAAACCAAAAGCAAATTTTGGGGGCAGGTTTTCATTTGGTGCATCTATGGCATTTCTGGCTTTCTATAACAGCCAGAATTTTACACGTTTTTCAGCTGTGCTACTGGGCACTGCATTGAACAAGAAATTGGCCTTCTACAACTCCTTGGTTTGCACCTGTGACTGCACGATCCAGTGCTAAAATTAAATGTGTGAGATACACAGATTCAATTATGTATCAAAAGGAATCAGTCCAACAAACTTCCTAAGAGTGTTTTTCCATCCTGTCAGTGAGATGAATTAGAAAACTAAATCAGAGCTCATTGACAAAATGAGAAGGTCTGGACCTAAGTGTGAACAGAATAGAAAGTGCAAAGGCACTCTCCTATACAACTACTTCATCTGTTTCTGGAAATCAGCAATTTCTTTTTTAATGAGTTTTCTTTCTTTTGGGAAAACAAAGCAAGACGGTAATTGGGTGTTTCTCTTTTGTATGCTTGTTCAGAAGCCGCTTTTTTTTTTCATCACCTCTGACTGACATTCAGGGATCCTGCCTTGGAGGAATCAGAATTAATGTCCCTGCATCATTTAATTTTCTCTCCAAACCCTGGCAGCAAAACTCACTTTCCTATTTTCTGGATGTGAGTGGTTTAGGCACTTCTTTTGCATATGCAAAAGTTAAAGTTATTTATGAAATCTCCAACACCTTATCATTGCAAATGAGTTACACATTTCCTCTGAGGACCTCAACTCCTCCTTCCCTTCACCCCTCTGCTCCTGCCTCTACCTTTCAACATGGATGAATCATCTTCATTAACAAAAGAACAGGACATCATCTTCAGTGTTTGAATGACAAGAAAATATTTCTGGAAAGAATGTGTCAGTCTGGAACAGCTGAATCCCAAAGGCCATCAAGGTGATATCTGCAAGTTCTTCCTTGACTAAATATGCATGTTATTTACTGACTTTTATTTTGTTCTTTGCCACAGGAAGTATTTCCACAGCTGCTGAGCCCCAGAGCACAAAAGAAATCCCTACCTATGTAAATGGTTGAATTGTGGACACCAACATCTGTATCTAGAAAAAGGAGGAGAGCTCACTGCATTTGGACTTTTTAATTCTTCAGATGACAAAGGGTTTTTAGCTTTAAGCCTGTGCATGTGGACATTATACTGAGACCATAGTGGAACTGCATTGTACAGGTGTTCAATTTTAGTGGGGGGTGGGGGGGGGGAACTGGTACCACTATTCACTCCTGCGGCCCTTCCCCTCACCCTTTCACTCTCTTTTTTCTGATCTGTCTCTAATTTGTAGAAAATTCATAATGTTATAGGCCAAGAATATGCATGGGGGAGTCTCCTCTTTAGGGAGAGGGGTGGGCTGGGATGTGGGGGGAGAAGGGCTGGGGTGGTGGGAGGTGGGAGGGATGTTTAGGGTTCTTGGCTTTAGGTTTAACTGCTCTTTTAGCACTTTGGGCTGCGGGAGGGGTAGCCGCTCCGGCAGACTTCTGTAGGACACACAGAAAATCACACTGGAATTTTAAGGCACTGAAAATATTCTTGGTCAGTCTGGTTTATCTGTTTGGACTCTGCCCTTCGTTCCTCGAGCTGCAGCTGCTGCCCGTGCCCCACCCTGCGAGGAGGCTGAGTGTGAGTGTGGCTGATGCCAGCTGCCGGGCCAGGCTCCTTCCTGAGCAGCTCTGCCAGCCTGCTCACACCAGGCATCCCACTGGTAGTGCCGTGGGAGGATAACCTTGCCTCCTAACCCTGAACAGAACAAGTGTGCATTGCAGACAGGGGCTGGTTGCCAGCAAGAACTTACTGTACTTTGTGCCAGCCTTACAAATTCAGTTTTGGCTGAGAGAAAGCAGCACCCTCAGCTCCATGTAGTGCTGAAGGCTGAATTTGTCTGGGGAAGTTGCAGGAGATCTCTGCCTTTTCAGAGTCCCCCCAAGGCCTGTCAGTTTTTGGAAATGCACCCTGTCCATAGAATAGGGAGCAGGAAAAGGTCTGTGCACAATTTTCCTGTGGCTTTCTTTGGCACCCCCACTGGTTGCAGACCTGCAAGTTCCTGAAACTGTGGGCAGAGAAGGGAGAATTTGGCTTGGGACTGTTGCCATGCATTTTGAGCTTCAGCACCACAGGACCACTCTTACACAAGATTTGGTTTCTTACCAATAACTTAAGCTTGTATCTTACCCTGCAAGTGGAAATGAGACTGTAGGACATGTTCACATAGACTGTGTAAGGGAACAGCAGGAAAGCAGGATTAGCACACCTCTAACAAGTCCTCCAAAGACACTGGAGAGCTGTGTGAAACCCAGCCCATGGTCATTTCAACTGTTGATTTCCAACCCAACTCAGGTAATTAAACCTAGCACCAGGATTTTGTTTTGGAGTGTAAAGACAGAAATGCTGTAACCAGTGTACACTTGCCTAACTAGGTAGGTGGAGGCAAGTAGAGGCCAGTTCATAAGTGAGGCACACATAGGAAGCACCCTGCTTGCTGATACAGGTGAGTTTTGTTCAGTAGACATTGCCCATGGCAACTTGAGTCGAAACCAGGAGAAAGCAACATGGTCAGTGTGGCCCAGAGTCCCAGGGCAGGGATTTGGTGGTGGTGGGTTTGAATTTCTCCGTCACAAACCTGGCACAAACCTAAATCGACCCACTTGCTGGCAAAACAAAAATGATACCAAGGACATTAGTCCCATAGTAGTTAAAGGATAATCACAGTACAGAGTCCTCTGCCTCTTTCAGCAGTTTCTCTGAGGACTGATAGAAACAGCAATTTGTACGGCTTTGCTATTATGTCTGCAACTACAGCTTTAAGAAAGATGGGAAAGTTTTGACTGCAAGTGTATAATAGTCCCCACTGAAGTCCAACATTAGCCAACTTATTTTTATAGTAAGCCAATCAAAAAGTTTTCTTATAGTGTTGGAACTATTTCTAATTTTAAAATTACTTTTTTGGATGTACTTTTTCATCTTCTTTTTCCCCTTTCGTTAATACAATGTAGCGTAATGTATAATTGCTATTGTTTATTGCTTTTACAGTCATATTTATTAAACAGATTATGTCTCTAAATGAAGGCCCATGTTTTTATTACTCATTTTAGCCTCTGTCTCTGGTGGGAATCATTAACAATAATAAAACAGGAGGTAGTTGATAACATAAAAAAGATATGGATGTTCACAAATGGGGGGAAAATACAGTTCATAGAAGCAAGATGCCAATATAAAGATAACTTTCTCAGTCCTCAATATTTCTGTTTTCCAAACGTGCAAATATAGAGCTCTGAGCAGTTCTTTGGAACTCCAGCTCCATTCCCTGTCCATGCTTATCCTATCCCATACAGTCTCTGTTAAATGTTCCTTTAAATTTTTATTTTTTTTTTGGCTCTGCTTCTGCCAGTGCTGATGAAGGAAAGTCTGAATTATTAGCATTACTGATTAATTTACATGTGAATAAAATGAAGCCTAGGAAGTTTCTGTCAGCTTGCCATATGGCAGTGGATGCATGTCGCTGAGTGAAAAAAGGAAGAAAACAGAACTTCTCTGCTTTCAAGTCAGGATGCAGCCACGTCTTACAACAGAATCCTGGTTCAGTGTTCTTCATTTGTACCTCAGGATCTGATTTTATATATGCACATGGAGTCAAAGATCTGGGGTTTGGGTATCCTCAACAACCAAGGCTGTGGTATGACATATTACAGTCCAGGAGTCCTGGGTTTCCTCATTGGAAGAGGGCATAGTTTTCAGTTCTGGGCAGATCCCAGTGTAATTAACAATTATTAGCCTAGAATGTTCAAGTGGACACTGCAGCTTCTCCATCCAAGCTGGAATGGGCACAGTGCAGGTGACTCACTGAGGTGTGTGAAGCCATAATCTGCTTTAATAATTTAAGTACCCACCTGAATTAGCAGGCATCTGTTCTGGCCATAAACAGTAAGTCTGGTTTGGCAAGCATCTCTCTACAGCATTTTCAGATCATTCTCTGCAGCTTGTTCTGTGTCCTGAGGCAGAGACTGATTGTTATTTGTAGTTGTTTTCTAGTTTGTATAACAACACAGTAATTCACTCCTAATGGATGAACACTGTGAGAGTAAACAAAGAATACCAAATACTTATGAAATCCAATATAAATTTTCTCTGAGGATGTTGTCTTCCCTTGAGGGAACAAAAAAAGTTCATCATCCTTTGTCAGAAGGAGTAGGGAGTTAAAATATGGTTAAAAAGTCAAATAAAGTATTTTCCTAATTTTATATTGATGCTCTACCATCATCTTAACAAACAGATGAGACAGACATTGTGGCTTCAGGGAGATTTATACTTCTCTGTACAAATTTATACATTTAAGCTGAGATGCTGGATTGCTTTTCCTGGCTATTAGTAGTTGTTAGTGTTCAAATACTTTTGGGGACTTGGGCCTCAAACAATTGCTTGCTCTTAATATGTGACTACATCTGATTGCTTAAACTCTTTCTGAAAAGCAAGACTTGAAGTACTTGCTAAAGTGCTTATGCAAATGAAGCAGGAATTCCCAGTGACCCTGAAAGAACCCTGTCTTGGTCCTGTCAACTTCTGCTGAGAATTTCTGACAATTGCATTTAGTGTGGTACCCAGAACTGATAACAAGGGATTAGTATTTTATCTGTGTGCTGTCACCTCTCATTGAATGCATGAGAAGTTTTCTTGTCACATTATATCTCTAGGTACATTCAGTGTTTTAAGCATTACCCCTGATTGCAGAGCTACCATGTTCGTGGTGTTGAAAAAGAAAACTTTATTTTCCTTCAGTTAATGAGATGCTGTCCCTGCATTTCTCCATGAAACAGAATCATAAAGCATGTGAATAAATAATACTTGAGCTAAAACAGATCCTTTTAGTTTAGAGTGTTGGTATGATCTTGGCCATAATACCCAGAAGAAAAGACTGAAGTCAGATTGTTTTCTAATTGATAAGATCAAAGTGCTATCATGTACCAAGTCATTAGCCTAAGAGATGTATTTCATCTGCAGTTTTAACTTTAGCTTTTCCCTTTCCCTTTTTTCCTTCTGGGGAATATGGCTTTCTCTTACTGAAAGAGGGATGTAAAGGAAATCTATGTTGTATTTTTCTCAGTGTGAGGATTTCAAGATGTATTCCTTCTTGTTTGCATTGTGGTGCAGCCTCCCAGTGCTAGGTGCTGTGTGCACCTTGGCAGTAAAGGTGAAAAAATCAGGGGACAGATTTTTCTTACCACCTCTGTATTGCAGTTTGGGTCTCACATTGTAATCTTGGGCCATTTTGGTGAGTGGACCTTAATCAGACCTTCTCTAGACAGTCCAGAGAAAATAAACTGGAATCTCAAAAGTTTTGAGAGTTTTATACTTTTTTATGGAGAAGCCCTGAGAGACAAAGGTGCAAGAAAGGAATGTAGCAAAACCCTTGAGAAGAGAGGCACGATTGCCTGCCTTTGATACAACACAGATGCAAGAAAAAGCCCTCTCTTTTTTAAACAAATTCCTCCTCCAGCCTTCCCTAAACAAAGCTGGGTATGGTGACATTTCTGGACTGCAGCTACCCTTGCAAATAATTGCTCCCCAGCCCAGAGCGTGGGCCACTGGTGCCATGGACCTCATCCTCCCTGTGCCCCCACGAGGCAGCTGTAGGGCAGAGCTGGGAAGCAAGAATTGGACTGACAGCTGCCTCTGCTCTGGCTGCTTGCTGCAAAGGGATGAATAATGCATGCAGCACATTTAAATGTAATGTCACTGAGTGCTTTCAGGGAGAAAACCTTCGACAATTAACCCTGCCTGCATGAGAGGAACATCCTTGTTCGATTCCCTGCAATGAGGGGCTGGACCTGCATCTCCACCCCAGAAGGGTGTGGGTTCAGCACATCCCCATCTCCTGTGGGCTGCACTCCAGGCTGAGGGTCCCTCCTGGGGCTGAGGCAGTTCAGTGAGGGGTCCTGCTCTTGATATTTTGGCTGAAGCTGGAAACGTTCCTTAACCTCTGAAGCAGACTGCTCACTTTGAATGACCCCTGCCTGCTGTCACATGAGGTGAGTGGATGAGATTCAGCACTGTTGAGAATTGGATGGTGTACGCCATGTGGAATACTTACACCAGATAATTTCACAGTAAATAACTTTTTCCCACATTCCACACTTGCCCAGTCCCACAGAGTGTGAGATTCAAACCACTGTAATCCTCCTTTGTGGTCCCCTGAAGCTACAACTTGTCTAGAGCAAAGACCTGGGGTTTCTTTCATTCCTTCTGTGGCTGTATGTGTGAGGTGAAGCTGTTTGCTCAGAGCTGCAATCCCCTGAACAGCTGTACTTCTGTCTGTCTCTGGAAAGTGCTTGCTCAAGAGATCCAGAAGAAGCCATAATAAACACAGCCAAAATCCTACCTCAGCCCCTGCTGCAGAGTCACAGCACTGGACAGACTGGCCTCTGAGACATTGATTTCTTACCTAAAATCTTGCAGTTCATGGAATAGGTTCTTCCCTGTTGCTGCACCGGCTTGTGCAGATAAAAGTTTTTACCACTATAGATGAGCTTTCAGGAGTATCATTTGGTTAATTATTGATGTTCCATTAGTGACTAAAGGCCCTGGCACTACTGACTGTCACAGGATGAAAGACAGCTTGATCCCAAAATAATCTGCAGCTCAGGAAGGAAATTTTCAAAGCCACAGAAAGCGGTCAGTTTCCCAGATGATGTTTACACTCTGCAAAACGTTTCTTTAATGGACAAGAGAGAGGCCCCTTGTGAGTCCAGAGGCTTTCAGAGGCTTTTCTTCCTCCCTTGCAGTCCTAAAATCAGCAGCTGGGTTATGATCTCACTTGCCATCACGTTCAGCTGAGCCTGGGCCAGGGTCAGAGCCAGAGGGCTGAGCTGGGATGTGGCTGCAGAGAAAAGCTCGGTGGTCAGTCAGCCAGCAGAGCTCCCCAGGGGGGCTGACCTGCCCATCACATGGACTCATTTTGCATTACTGGGTTATTTCTCCTTGTGTTTTCATACCATATTGACCTGAAAGTTTAGCACACTGCCTGCTGCTTCCTCTCCTTCCATGAGGGTGCCCAAAGAATGAGCCCACAGCTTCCACATGGCCTTGGTGTTTATCTGTGAAACAGAAGCACTTCATTTACAGCAGTTTTTAAGGTGCCTCAGCCCTTTGATGCAGTTACAAGAAGAGTTGTTTCTTCTCAGGCACTGTCAGGGTTATTGGACTTAACTTCAGGGGAAAATAAACACTGGGTTATTTTCAGCAACACTTTGCTGCTTGAAGCACTCAGTGTATGTTATGATATAGAAGCATTGCATTTAGCGGCTCTTATCAAAAAAGAAATTATGATCCATCCATAGGAATCTATTTTGCCTCTAAACATTTTTATTCATTAAAAACAATGATTCTTTTCCCTTCGATTATTGCACTTTTTTTTCCCCTAATTTCAAAGTTCTGGTTTCAGAGAGAGGAAATTTACCTTCCCTCCTTAGTTTTACTTGAATTTTTCTTCGTCTCTGTAATATTTCTTCTAATTATCCTTTTTAATTATGATAATGAAGAAGGCAGACAACATTACTTTTTGATTTTTTAAACTAGATGCAAAAAATAGATTATATTTGCTCTCCTTTGATATTCTGATTTCCACATTGTGCGTATCAAAATACTAACATGCACTTTTCCAAAACTTGCAGAAAAAGACAATCTTTACTCTTGAGAAACAAACAGGTAACAAGGAGAAATTACAACTATTTTTATCTCTGAGGTTTGGAAGCCATTTTCAGATCTTGGTCTTTTCACTCATATTAAGAAAAAACATGCACAAACTATGGGGAAGCTAGGACTTGAACACCTGGGGAAATAATAATATAATTATCAATATAATTAATAATATTATTAATAATATTAATAGTAATAGTAAACAAAATAACAATAATAATAATTTTCAAAGCTTTCCTTTTTATCCTTTTTTCTTACTAGGTGATGTCTGAAAAGGCATTAACATCATGTCTGCAGGGAATCTCTACCAGCTATCTACAGATACCTGCTGGTTGGATTAACTGGACAGTAGGCAGCCTTTGATTTTGGCATCTTTGAATGTATGAGTGCTTTTTTTGAAGAGTACTGTAAAGTGTACAGCTAAAAGCAGACTTTTATAAACATGCAGAGGACTCCTTTTTTCTAATTCTGGTCATAATTTTCAAAAAGCTAAAAATGCTTTCTTTTTCTTGAAGAACAGAGGAGTTAAAAAGTTTTGTTACAAGCCTAGCATTGAGAGTCCATCAGAGTTATCAAGGCCCATTCTATACAGAATTTGGCATCAGATTTGAAAGCTGAAATTGTTTATCCTTTGGACATTTCCACTTGCAGGAAGTGCAGGTTGGTGTTTTAAGTGACCACTGCCGTGCAGCAAACCCTGGAAGTGCTGATTTCAAACACCCCGTGCTCACCTGCCAGGAACTCTGATCAGCCAATAAATGGGGGCAATAATTTCCACATTGCCACAGAGTCTCCTCCACAAGACTGCTCCAAAAGCTCCTGCCAAGAATATTCCTCCTCCCCTGTCTTTCCACGCTGACCCTCACTTAGTGACACCCTTTGCTGATTAATTGCTAAGACAGCAATGCTGAGGAGTGTTATGCAGCAACACCCTCTCCTCACACATTGGAAACTCCTCACTGCTGTGCTTGTAATAACAGATGTTTATTTTCCAAGCATGAAATGACATTGGAGAAAACTAAACAAACCCCAAAACAATATGTTATATTATTTTACTAAAAACAATGCAATTTTATTAAGAAAACAGAATGGTCTTTCTCTTCAATCAAAGAGTTCCAATTTGGATTTTTCCTATGACAGCCTTTTAGAAGACATTTACAACAAAGAGGAAAAATAAAAGCCCATTTCCCTTTATCAGAAGATTCTATTGATAAAATTTTCCAGACTTCCTCCCCTTCTGAGTCTTGTTCAATCCTAAAACACCAGCATATCAACAGTTTGTAGATTTGAGACAAGTAATACTGTCACTATAAATAATATTTATAATTGCAGCCAGAAGGTTCCTTCAAGGAAACAAAGCCTCTAAATCATGAGAATGATTATTACCTTTTTTTTTTGTTGTTTGATTACAGTTCTCAGTGGCTGCAAACATGGTCCTGATTATCATATTAACCAGCAGACACAGTAAAGAATCCCATTCTTAATTAACTTCACTAGAATATTTCCTTAGCCTGAAGACTCATAAGTAGATCTTGTTTGTAAAATCCCTTTCTGCCAAATAACCACTTAACTGATTTAAAATTAAGTATCTTGGTTGAGAAATTTCTCAGGGAATCACATTTGAATATTACTATGATATCACCTAGGGAAATGCTTTCTTCTCAGCTATTTAAAAAATAAAAAAGTAAATAAAACATTCTTCTCAATTGGATTTTTTTTTAAGTGAATTCAGCCCTTGTCCAACTCAGAAACCAGAATTCTTCATTTGCCCACTGACTGTAAGGACTAACCCTGTCCCCATCACTACATCAGCCTGTCCTCATGGACAGTCAGAACACAAGGCAGGAGCTGTCAAAGCTGTGCCTGCTCCAGCCTTTCCCATTCCCAAATCTCCTGATTTCAGCAGAGAAAGAGTGTGCAGTGATTGTATTGAGCACCAAAAAAACCCGCAAACGCAAAAACTTCAGGCCAGTTATTGCTTTGAGCTTGGTGGTGTTTACCTGAGCTGGGATATTTCCTTTGAAAAAGCATCTATTCTAAATTAAAGTACTTGTGTCTTTTAGGGGTAAAGATTCACTTTCAGAAGAAAGCAAATTATGTCAGAAAATTAAAAGTATTGTACAGGGTTCTGTTGAGGTTTCTCATGACACTAACCTTATTTAGAAACCTGATAAAGCAGCTGTGCTGCTGAAAGATGAGTCCCTGGAGGAGGTTTGGAAACCACCAGGATGTGTCTGAGTTTGAACAGAAATGGTAGTGGTCTACCATTTTTCTCCAATTATACTAATGATAGCGTAGGAAAAAAAGTCAGTGGAAGAGCAAATTGGAAGCTAACTATTCACATCCTGAAGGAATCTGTCAGTCTGAATCCATCTGTTTCTAGGGTTGGGCATTGTTTAAATGTCCTGGTTTTGAAAAAAAACACCTTTAAATTAAGACATAAGCTGGAAAAAATGTTTTGTTGCTTATGAAGGCAATTTGCCTGCTTTTTGAGCAATACCATGTAATCTCTTGTGAGCAGGGCACGGGGAAGGAAAAGGCCACAATAATCACTACCAATTCTGCATCCTCAGGCAGACAGCCTACTGATAAGTCGTTCCACAAATTAGCTGTAGAAATGCTTCCTTCTGGGAGGTGGTAAGTGGTGTGAGAAAAGCACTGCTTAGGTAACAGGATCTGAGATCCTGCTTGTACCTCTGCAGTGCCTTTTCACCCCATTTTCATGCCTCTATGTCATACTCACTCTGGCAATTACCTGCTCATCAGAACAGGTAGTTCAGCTCCCAGCCCAAAGCATTTTATTTATCTATCTCTGAGCCACTCTGAGGGTGAAGCATTGCTTCACAGCACTTTTCCTGGTATTTATTGTGTTTATTGTGCTCTTCCAGATCAAAATTACCGTGCTGGGTTTTTTTGGGCTTTTGTTGTCTTTTTTTTTTCTTTTTTTAATCCTTTAATCAAGTAATCAGAAAGAAATTTTATCAAGACAAAGGGAGAGCAGACAAAATGGCTCCATTATGAAATGAGAACAGACCTCACCCTGCCAAATTTCCAGCACAGTGGGGCTGTGCCCATGCTTTGGAGGAAGCTGGGAGGGTTGCAGTGATATGTACAGGCAAACAGGAACCTCTGGGGTGATATTGCTTTAATCACGTCAGTGAGTAAGAAAATCAGCTTCAGTAAATTGTCATGTAACGAACTCATGAATAAAAACCTGCTGTATGGGGCGACTTTGTTACTTTCTGTAAGTCCTTTCAAACTCAGTGCTGGGGGTGTTAGCTGGATATAATTACATAATTTAGTCATGACCAAAAAAA